>CM053758.1:39705082-39726702 GCA_028658305.1 Pachyuromys duprasi | reverse complement strand
AATGGCGGGTGCGGGCGCCCAGCGCAGCCGCTCGTCCAGATCAGAGCTGTGCGCCGCTGGTCACAGGGAAATTTCTCCAGGTAATAACTGGGTGTCCCTAGGGTTTTCCCACTTGATTTTCTCACCGTAGGAGTTCCGCTCACCTGGCACTCACAATGCTGGCGTTTTAGGTCCCAGAGTTCCGTCTCCTGGTCGCTGCTTTGTTTCTGCTCTCCTACTCCTCAGACACAGTGTTCTCTCCTGGCAGCCATCTTGGATCCCCAGGATTTTAATCGCTGAACAAACAAACCATTAATAGCTGCTGCACCATCCTGATCCAACATCGAGGTTGTAAACCCTGTTTTCGATATGGACTCTTAAATGGGATTGCGCTGTTATCCCTAGGGTAACTTGGTTCGTTGATCAATTGATGGGTCAATTTGACTATTTAAACATACTTTGTCTTGTCAGTCTAGGTTAAGATCTTTTGGAAGTTTTTTTGTATTCCGAGGTCGCCCCAACCGAAATCATTAATTTATATCTCGTTTTTGGTTCAATAGATTCTTGGTTTTTGAGATTAAATTAATAAATTAAAGCTCCATAGGCTGTTCTCGTCTTGCTGTGATATTCCCGCCTCTTCACGGGAAGGTCAGTTTCACTGATTAGAAATAAGAGACAGTTAAACCTTCGTTCAGCCGTTCATTCTAGTCCCTAATTAAGGAACAAGTGATTATGCTACCTTTGCACAGTTAGGATACTGCGGCCGTTTAACCTTGGTGACTGAGCAGGTGGTGCCTCTAATACTTGTAATGCTAGAGGTGATGTTTTTGGTAAACAGGCGAGGTTTATGTTTGCCTAATTCCTTTTATTTCTTTTTATCTTTCCTTGTGGCACTCCTGTGTTGGATTAACATTTTAGTACATGGAATGTTTTATGGTTTAGTTTAATTCTATAAATTGGTTAATCAACAATGGTTATCCGAGTTGTTATACACTTGTGCTTGGAGAACTAAAGTTCTTGTTAGTCATACTAGCATTGTTTCATCTATATATTTATAGATTAACCCAATTTTAATTATAGGAAATGTCAGTTTTTTTGGAATCAGAGTTGTCTGAGGTGTTTTGAGCTTTGACGCTTTCTTTTCTGATGGCTGCTTTTAAGCCAACTATTACTTTTATTTTTGTTTATTCACTATTAAAGGCTGTACTCTTTACCTAAAGAGCTGTATCTCTTTAGGTTATAATTTAAGTTTACGTTTAGATTTTTTAAGTTCTTTAGTTATACTTAAAGTTGAACTAAAATTCATTATTGGGTAACCAGCTATCCCCAAGCTCGATAGGCTTTTCACCTCTACCTAAAAATCTTCCCACCATTTTGCCATACAGACGGGTTAACTCATAAGATAGTTGTTCTTAGGTAGCTTGATTGGTTTCGGGGGTTCTAGCTGAGGTTCTCTTAGTTAGGGTGTTTCTAGCTAATCCATAATGCAAAAGGTACAAGGGGGAAGCTTTGCTTTTTTTTTACTATAAATGAGTCTTTCATCTTTCCCTTGCGGTACTATTTCTATAGCTTCTGATTTAAATTTTCTTTCTTAAATACTTATTTTAGATTAGATGTTTTTATTTAATTATTTTTATTATTTTGTCTATTTTTGTTAGAGCTAGGTTTAGTTCAAAGTGTTCATGTTTATGAATTCATCTCAGTGTAGGCCAGATGCTTTAACTTAAGCTACACTATGGTTGGTCCAAGCACACTTTCCAGTATGCTTACCTTATTACTACTTGCCTCCTCTCATGCCATTGTGTGTGAAAATATGTATTTAAATATTTTAGTTATTTGAGGAGGGTGATGGGCGGTGTGTGCGCACTCAATGGCCAAATTCAATTAAGCTCTCTATTCTCAATTTACTACTAAATCCTCCATGGCCGTTTGAATTTCATGAAAGGCATCCTAATGTTCTTTATAAGAAAATGTAGCCCATTGCTTTCCAACCCACAGGTTTCCATTCCCTTGTAAGTAGCATCACATCTTACAATTTTGCTCTCTTAAATTCAAGTTTAATTGCTTAAAGATTATCACAAACCCAAACTCAGCTAACAGTGGACCATAGATATTCTTCTTTACAAATGATTATGTTGAGCCAGAATTGTAGGTGTCCATCGTCAGAGAAGTCACTAACCAGGGGTTTCATATCAAATCGTGGGTCTGGATTGACCTTGGAAACACAGAGGTTATGAGTTCATTTGCGGAGAGACCACGTGAGAGGCAATAAGAAGAGCAAATTCAGGTTTCAGGCAGAAAAAGTCCCGGTCAATGTACTGGGGGATATCTGATGATGTATAAGGAGCTTGAAGTAGCCGGCCTTGCGCTTTCCTTCCTTTGTTGGGTAAGGAATCAAGGAAGGAGAAGATGCTCATGGAACACACATCACAAAATTCTGCAGAGCATTGACAATTGCAGGGCAACTGGGAGGGTCATTCCTGGGCATTGCAGTACAGTAGGTCCATGGAAATGTGGGACCAGGAGTAGGAATCCCAGTCCAGAGTCAGGATGAAGAGCATGGAATCCAAAGTGCAAATCAGAATGCTTACGAAAATTCATCTTGCTTGGAACCGAGACATATTTTGTACTTGATTGTTTTCCCTATTGACACCAAAATATCTGTTTTCAGGATTGAGACTGTAAGAACAAGAGCATTCCAGGTGAACCCCTTTTGGGTCATTGACATTCATCAATTGCAAGTTTTGACATTTTTCTCTCCCATGGTATGACATGCAGAAGGCTCTTTACTCCTGTCCTTTGGGATTTCACACCACTTTTGAGAGACTGAACTCCATGCCTCCTGCACAGTTGTCAACTTCCCTTTTGAGGCCAGGCTTGATTTAGTAGCTGAAACACTCCTGCGTTGAGAGAAGGACTATCTGGATCTATGATGTTAACAAATATTTGAGAACGTTGACTGACTAGAACAGATGCGATCGGAGGTCCAAATATGAGGTCCTGCTGAGACAGATGAGGTTTTCAGAGCCTGCCTGACATGTTTCTGTTTTCAGGGATAAATGGTCATTGTGCAGTTTGGCATCAGATTAGTAGATTTTTTTTTTTTTTTAGGAAACCAGCCTCCAAAGAGTACCCAGACTTGGCTTTATATTTTCTTCGTTTGTTTTCTCTCTTCAAAGAGATTGAAGTGATTCTAACCTAGAGGGAGACAGCTTTCTTAGAGAAGTATAGACATATATAAGGTTCAGATGAATGCAGGTGCAAATGATGTAATTAAAACACGTGTAGGAACTGGTAAATCCAAGCTGCAGCTCAGTCCTAGTCTCCAGAGTTGTCCCTTTGCACATGTGTGCTAAAGTGCCAGGAAATGATGGTGTGGCTCAGGCCATTGATCCCAGGAATATTGGAGGACAATGCCTGTTCTTATCATTTCTCCAAATTTATGCAGAAGCTCAAATGTCCCGAGTATATCCAGGATCATTCAATTTAGGACTATGGAAACTTAATAGGTCTCTCATATTGGGGGTTTGATATAGTCTGAAAGATAAAGGCCTTCTCATCAGCCAGGAAACCAGATCTAGACATTATTCAGATTCTTTGATGCTGATCAATATACTGTAGCATGCCACTGTCTTCCAGATCCCTCTGTGTTTAGTGAACATAAACCATCTCAGTTGTTCTGCATGAGAAATGACAATTGGATCGTATTTTGGGGTTATTGGATTGGTTTGGTTCTATTTTTCTCCTGGGTATATTCACCCTTCTATTGCTGCTCTCAAAGAGATGCACATCCTCGCTTCCAATATAATTTGGTTCTTACCCTGGACTTTTGAGAATAATCGGCGTTCGATAAACTTTCCAAGGAACATGTTTCCAGCCTGTAGACACACAATACAGGTAATGGAGCAGACAGACTAACTATCAGGTGAAATAGGAACGAATCCCAAATGAACCCTTGTTAATGTCCCCATGAATACCACAATGAATTCAGAACTGAGACCTATATCCTCATAGTAACACCCATCTAGGAAGCAATTGTATCAGTCTCTTGGTTCCACTTGCTGCATACACTAATTCTCAAGCAATGACTGAAGCAATGAATACCCATAGCTTTGTAGTACAACAGACTCAGTAGAAAGCACCCCATGATATTTTCACCACACAGTAGTCAGTAAGTGCCTAGAAAGGGGCTTGGTTTCATAAAATTTAACCTGAGTCTCAGTAGATGATTGCAAAGCTCTTCAAAGTCAATGGCTTGAAATCCATACATTGAGACTGAATAACATACATGTAGAGAAAAGGGCACCTTTGGATTCACCCTCTGTTCCAAGATGAAGTTGCAGGGCATGGCAGAAAGCAAAAGTTAATTATTGATCTCCCTGTTGGATTAATGAGGAGAGAATTCCATGCCCACAGGACAAATTTTAATAAGACCCTAAAATATCAAACATGGAATCGGGCCTACACACTTTCACCTCTGTGCAACTTGTTGGTGCAGACTTTGATTAAACAGGAATGATGAATAAACAAACTACAATGCTCTAGGCAATGCACCTTGCTTGCTGTGTGCAACTTCATCTCCATGCACTGAGAGGCATCCACACCTTGTCTGCTGGCACTGTGAAAAATGCTCTCACAGAAGGCTTTAGAGCAAGCAATCAGGAAGAGAAATTGTTGCAACACAGGCTGAAATCTGAGGGGAAGAATGACCTCACTAGTTGTTCCTAGGAAAGACTGAAAGGCTGGAGGACTTGTCGGTGACACACATTAGGCTATCAAGGTTGCCTACACCCATTTCCTCTGCGGGTAATATTCATACTTCTTATTTTTCAGGCTAAAAAGCTGCAGATCTGCTTCCCTTCTGCCATCAAAGGTAAGCAGGGACACTGGTTCCCCTGATAGATTTTATTGGCATTCAGGGTGGAGTCTTGGCACACTCAATGTTTACCTACCAAGTAACTCTCAGGATGAGATTGATGTGATGTCACTCTCATGGTTATCACCCAAGGATTCATACTGAATCTTGCTTGTAGGATACCTGCCATGCCCTTGGCATGGGATGTGTCTTAGCTGGGCAGTCCCAACACAAGCAAGTAACAGGGACACTACCTAACACCATTGCTGCATTGTGGTGCATTTCAAAACATTAGAGTTGTGGCAAATTATTGCCTAATTGGATTTTCATTTGAACCTATCCTTTGAAGCTCCCACTTTAAGGGAACATATCAAAAACTCGATGCTAAGTCTTCTCCAATCTTCTCATCATGCTGTCCTTCAAACTCAGAGCATTAAAGTCTTATTTCTATCCTGACAGGTGTGGAACACAGAGGAGGAAGATAGGGTATTAGGAGTTTAGGCCCCTAGAACACAGACAATGACCCTTACCAATTTAGTCCATTCTTGCTCCTTTGGTGTGGATGTTCAGAAAGCAACCCATGGGTTTCCACTCCCTTGTAAGTAGCATCACATCTTACAATTTTGCTCTCTTATATTCAAGTTTAATTGCTTAAAGATGATTGCAAGCCCAAACTCAGCTAACAGTGGACCACAGATATTCTTCTTTAGAAATGATTATGTTGAGCCAGAATTGTAGGTGTCCATCGTCAGAGAAGTCACTAACCAGAGGTATCATATCAAATCCTGGGTCTGGTTTGACCTTGGAAACAGACAGGTTATGAGTTCATTTGCAGAGAGACCACATGAGAGGCAATAAGAAGAGTAAATTCAGGTTTCAGGCAGAAAAAGTCCCTGTCAATGTGCTGGGGGATATTTGGTGATGTATAAGGAGCTTGAAGTAGCCTGCCTTGGGCTTTTCTTCCTTTGTTGCTTAAGGAATCACAAAAGGAGAAGGTGCTCATGGGACACACATCTAAAAATTCTGCAGAGCATTGACAATTGCAGGGCAACTGGGAGGGTCATTCCTGGGCATTGCAGTACAGTAGGTATATGGAAATGTGGGACCTGGAGTAGGAATACCAGTCAAGGGTCAGGATGAAGAGCTTGGAATCCAAAGTGCAAATTAAGATGTTTATGAAAAGTCATCTTGATAGGAACTATGACATATTTTGTAGTTCATTATTTTCCCTATTGACACCAAAATATCTATTGTCAGGATTGAGACTGCATTCCAGGTGAACCCCTTTTGGGTCATTGACATCCATCCATTGCAATTTTTGACATTCTTCTCTCCCACGGTAGGACATGCAGAAAGCTCTTTACTCCTGTCCTTTTGGATTTCACACCAGTTTTGAGAGACTGAGCTCCATGACTCCTGCTCAGTTGTCAACTTCCCTTTTGAGGACGTTGACTGACTACAACACATGCGATTTGAGGTCCAGATATGAGGTCCTCTTTAAAGAGATGAGGTTTTCAGAGACTGCCTGACACGTTTCTCTTTTCCGGGATGAATGGGCATTGTGCAGGTTGGCATCAGATTCCTAGATTTTTTTTTTTAGCGAACGAGCCTCCAAACAGTACCCAGACTTGGCTTTGTACTTTTGTAGTTGCTTTTTCTCTTCAAAGAGATTGAAGTGATTCTAACCTAGGGGGAGAGTGCTTTCTTAGAGAATTATAGACATATATAAGATTCAGATGAATGCAGGTCCAAAAGATGTAGTCAAAACACGTGTGGGACTGGTCTCTTGGTTCCACTTGCTGCATACACTAAATCTCAAGCAATGACTGAAGCATTGAATACCCATTAAGAACATCTGGCAAGATCAGTTTTGTAGTACAACATACTCAGTAGAAAGCACACCATGATATTTTCACCACACGCTAGTCAGTAAGTGCCTAGAAAAGGGCTTGGTTTCAAAAAAAAGATCTGAGTCTCAGTAGATGATTGCAAAGCTCTTCAAAGTCAATGGCTTGAAATCCATATATTGAGACTGAATAACATACATGTAGAGAAAAGGGCACCTTTGGATTCACCCTCTGTTCCAAGATGAAGTTCCAGGGCATGGCAGAAAGCTGAAATTAATTATTGAACTCCCTGTTGGATTAACACGGAGAGAATTCCATGAGCACAGGAAAAATTTCAATAAGACCCTAAAATATCAAACATGGAATCGGGCCTACACACTTTCACCTCTGTGCAACTTGTTGGTGCAGACTTTGATAAAACAGGAATGATGAATAAACAAACTACAATGCTCTAGGCAATGCACCTTGCTTGCTGTTTGCAACTTCCTCTCTGTGCACTGAGAGGCATCCACACCTTGTCTGCTGGCACTGTGAAAGATACGCTCACAGAAGGCTTTAGAGCAATCAATCAGGAAGAGAAATTGTTGCAACACAGGCTGAAATCTGAGGGGAAGAATGACCTCACTAGGTGTTCCTAGGAAAGACTGGAAGGCTGGAGGACCTGTAGGGGACACATGTTAGACTGTCAAATTTGCCTACACCCATTTCCTCTGCTGATAACATTCATACTTATTATTTTGCAGGCTAGAAACCTGCAGATCTGCTTGCCTTCGGCCATCAAAGGTAAGCAGGGATGCTGGTTCCTCTAATACATTTTGTTGGCATTCAGGGTGGAGTCTTGGCTGACTCAATATTTACCTATGGAGTAACTCTCGGGATGAGATTGAGGTGATGTCACTCTCATGGATATCACCCAAGGATTCACACTGCAATTTCCTTGTAGGACACCTGCCATGACCTTGGCATAGGAAGGGTCATAGCTGGGTAGTCTCAACACGAGCAAGTCACAAGGATACTACCTAACCCCATTGCTGCATTGTGGTACATTTCAAAACATTAGAGTTATGGCAAGTTTTTGCCGATTGGATTTTCATTTGAACCTATTATTTGAAGTTTCCACTTCAACAGACCATATCAAATGCTCGATGCAAAGTCTTCTCCAAGCTTCTCATCATGCTGTCATTCAAACCCATAGCTTTAAATTCTTATTTCTCTCCTGACAGCTGCGGAACCCAAAGGATGAAGATAGGGTATTAGGAGTCTAGGCCCCTAGAGCACAGACAATGACCCTTACCAATTTAGTCCATCCTTGCTCCTTTGGTGTGGATGTTCAGAAAGCCACCCGTGGTTTTCCACTCCCTTGTAAGTAGCATCACATCTTACAATTTTGCTCTCTTTTATTCACGTGAAATTGCTTAAAGATTATCACAATGCTAAACTCAGCTAAGAGTAGACCAAGATATTCTTCTTTACAAATGATTATGCTGAGCCAGATTTGTAGGTGTCCATCGTCAGAGTAGTCACTAACCACAGGTTTCATATCAAATCCTGGATCTGGTTTGACCTTGGAAACACAGAGGTTATGAGTTCATTTGCAGAAAGACCACATGAGAGGCAATAAGAAGAGCAAATTCATGTTTCAGGCAGAAAAAGTCAGGTCCTGTCCCTGTCAATATCCTGTTGGATATCAGGTGATGTATAGGGAGTCTGAAGTAGCATGCCCTGTGTGTTTCTTCCGTTGTTGGTTAAGGAAAAACCGAAGGAGAAGGTGCTCATGGGACACACATCACAAAATTCTGCAGAGCATTGAAAATTGCAGAGCAACTGGGAGGTTCAGTCCTGGGCAATGCAATACAAAGAGGTAGGTACATGGAAATGTGGGACAAGGTATAGGAATCCCAGTCAAGGGTCAGGATGAAGAGAATGGAAACCAAAGTGCAAATTAGGATGCTTACGAAAAGTCATCTTGATAGGAACCATGACATATTTTGTACTTGATTGTTTTCCCTATTGACACCAAAATATATATTGTCAGGATTGAGACTGTAAGAACAAGAGCATTGCAGGTGAACTACCTTTAGTTCATTGACGTCCATCCATTGTATGTTTTGACATTTTTCTCTCCCATGGTATGACATGCAGAAGACTCTTTACACCTGTCCTTTGGGATTTCACACCACTTTTGAGAAACTGAGCTCCATTCCTCCTGCAGGATTGTCACATTCCCTTTCGAGGCCCAGGCTTGATTTAATAGGTGAACCACTCATGAGTTGAGAGAAGGCCTTTCTGGATCTATGATGACAACAAGTATCTGAGGACGTTGACTGACTAGAACAGATGCGATCTGAGGTCCAGATATGAGGTCCTCTTGAGGCAGATGAGGATTTCAGAGCCTGCCTGGCACACTTCTGTTTTCAGGGATGCATGGTCACTGTGCAGTTTGGCATCCGATTACTAGATTTTTTTTTTTTTAGGAAACGAGCCTACAAACAGTACCCAGACTTGACTTTATACTTTCTTCGTTGCTTTCTCTCTTCAAAGAGATTGAAGTGATTCTAACCTAGGGGGTGAGAGCTTTCTTAGAGAAGTATAGAATTGACAATATAAGGTTCAGATGAATGCAGTAATGTATTCGCAAATAATGTAGTCAAAACACGTGTAGGAACTGGTAAATCCAAGGTGCAGCACAGTCCTAGTCTCCGGAGTTGTCCCTTTGCACATATGTGCTAAAGAGACAGGAAATGATGGTGTCGCTCAGGCCATTGATCCGAGGAATATTTGTGGACAATGCCTGTCCTTATCCTTTCTCCAAATTTATACGGAAGCTCAAATGTCCCGAGTATATCCAAGATCATTCAATGTAGAACTGTGGAAACTGAATAGGTCTCTCATATTGGGGGCTTGATATAGTCTGAATGATAAAGGCCTTCTCATCAGCCGGGGCTCCAGATGTAGACATTCTTCAGATTCTTGATGCTGATCAATATACTGTAGCATGCCACTGTCTTTCAGATCCCTCTGTGTTTAGGGAAAATGAACCTTCTCAGTTGATCTGAATGAGAAATGACAATTGGATCATATTTTGGGTTATTGGTTTGGTTTGGTTCTGTTTTTCTCCTGAGTATCTTCACCCTCTTATTGCTGCTCTCAAAGAGATGCACAGCCTCTCTTCCAATACAATTTGGTTCTTACCCAGGACCTTTGAGAATAATCCGCCTTCAACAAACTTTCCAAGGAACATGTTGCCAGCCGGTAGACACACAATACAGGTAATGGAGCAGACAGACTAACTCTCAAGTGAAACAGGAACGAAGCCCAAATTGACCCTTGTTAAGGTCCCCATGAAAACCACAATGAAATCTAAACTGAGACATATCCTCGTACTAACACCCATCTAGGAAGCAAGTGTATCAGTCTCTTGGTGCCACTTGCTGCATAGACTAAATCTCAAGCAATGACTGAAGAATTGAATACCCATTCGAGGACATCACGCAAGATCAGTTTGTAGTACAACATACTCAGTAGAAAGCACCCCATGATATTTTCACCACATATTAGTCAGTAAGTGCCTAGAAAAGGGCTTGGTTTCAATAAAATAAACCCGAGTCTCTGTAGATGATTGTAAAGCTCTTCAAAGTCAATGGCTTGAAATCCATACATTGAGACTGAATAACATACATGTAGAGAAAAGGGCAACTTTGGATTCACCCTCTGTTCCAAGATGAAGT
This sequence comes from Pachyuromys duprasi, assembly GCA_028658305.1. Classification (NCBI taxonomy): domain Eukaryota; kingdom Metazoa; phylum Chordata; class Mammalia; order Rodentia; family Muridae; genus Pachyuromys; species Pachyuromys duprasi. The sequence continues at coordinate 39,716,293 of CM053758.1, read as the reverse complement.
TCCAGGGCATGGCAGAAACCTGAAGTTAATTATTGAACTCCCTGTTGGATTAATAGGGAGAGAATTCCATGAGCAGAGGACAAATTTCGATAATACTCTAAAATATCAAACATGGAATCGGGCCTCCAAACTTTCACCTCTGTGCAACTTGTTGGTGCAGACTTTGATAAAAGAGGAATGACGAATAAACAAACTACCATGCTCTAGGCAATGCACCTTCCTTACTGTGAGCAACTTCCACTCTGTGTACTGAGAGGCATCCACACCTTGTCTGCTGGCACTGTGAAAGATACTCTCACAGAAGGCTTTAGAGCAAGCGATAAGAAGATAAATTGTTGCAACACAGGCTGAAATCTGAGGGGAAGAATGACCTCACTAAGTGTTCCTAGGAAAGAGTGGAAGGCTGGAGGACTTGTAGGGGACACATGTTAGACTGTCAAATTTGCCTACACCCATTTCCTCCGCTGAAAATATTCATTCTTATTATTTTGCAAGCTAGAAACCTGCAGATCTGCTTCCCTTCTGCCATCAAAGGTAAGCAGGAATGCTGGATCCGCTGAGTAACTATATTGGCATTCAGGGTGGAGTCTTGGCAGACTCAATATTTACCTACCCAGTAACTCTCGGGATGATATTTATGTGATGTCACTCTCATGGACATCACCCGAGGATTCATAATGCATCTTGCTAGAAGGACATCTGCCATGCCCTTGGTATGGGAAGTGTCTTAGCTGGGAAGTCCCAACACAAGCAAGTGACAAAGATACTACCTAACCCCATTGCTGCATTGTGGTGCATTTCAAAACACTAGAGTTGTGGCAAATTATTGCCATATTGGATTTTCATTTGAACCTATCCTTTGAAGCTCCCACTTCAACAGAATGATCAAAAGCTCGATGCAAAGTCTTCGCCAAGGTTCTCATCATGCTGTCTTTCAAACTCATAGCTTTAAACTCTTATTTCTGTCCTGACAGGTGTGGAACCCCAAGGATGAAGATAGGGTATTAGGAGTCTAGGCCCCTAGAGCACAGACAGGACACTTTCCAATTTAGTCCATCTTTGCTCCTTTGGTGTGGATGTTCAGAAAGCAACCCATGGGTTTCCACTCCCTTGTAAGTAGCATCACACCTTATAATTTTGCTCTCTTAAATTCAAGTGAAATTGCTTAAAGATTATCCCAATCCAAAACTCACAGCTAACAGTGGACCATAGATATTCTTCTTTAAAAATGATTATGTTGAGCCAGAATTGTAGGTGTCCTTAGTCAAAGAAGTCACTAACCGGAGGTTTCATATCAAATCCTGGGTCTGGTTTGACCTTGGAAACAGAAAGGGTATGAGTTCATTTGCAGAAAGACCACATGAGAGGCAATAAGAAGAGCAAATTCAGGATTCGGGCAGAAAAAGTCCCTGTCAATGTTCTGGGGGATATCAGGTGATGTATAAGGAGCTTGAAGTAGCCTGCCCTGTGCTTTTCTTCCTTTCTTAGGTAAGGAAGTTGTGTGCAACCTCCTCTCTGTGTACTGAGAGACATCCACACCTTGTCTGCTGGCACTGTGAAAGATGCTCTCACAGAAGGCTTTAGAGCAAGCAATCAGGAAGAGAAATTGTTGCAACACAGACTGAAATCTGAGGGGAGGAATGAACTCATTAGGTGTTCCTAGGAAAGACTGAAATGATGGAGGACTTGTAGGGATCACACATTAGGCTGTCAAGGTTGCTTACACCCATTTCCTCTGCTGATAACATTCTTACATATTATTTTTCAGGCTAGAAACCTGCAGATCTGCTTCCCTTCTGCCATCAAAGGTAAGCAGGTATGCTGGTTCCTCTGAGAGATGTTATTGGCATTCAGGGTGGAGTCTTGGTAGACTCATATTTACCTACCTTGGAACCCCAAGGATGAATATAGGGTATTAGGAGTCTAGGCCCCTAGAGCACAGACAATGACCCTTAACAATTTAGTCCATCCTTGCTCCTTTGGTGTGGATGTACAGAGAGCAACCCATGGGTTTCCACGCCCTTGTAAGCATCACATCTTACAATTTTGCTGTCTTACATTCAAGTGAAATTGCTTAAAGATTATCGCAACCCTAAACTCAGCTAACAGTGGACCAAGATATTCTTCTTTACAAATGATTATGCTGAGCCAGAATTGTAGGTGTCCATCGTCAGAGAAGTCACTCCCCTGGGGTTTCATATCAAATCCTGGATCTTGTTTGACCTTGGAAACACAGAGGTTATGAGTTCATTTGCAGAAAGACCACATGAGAGGCAATAAGAAGAGCAAATTCAGGTTTTAGGCAGAAAAAATCAGGCACAGTCCCTATCACTGTGCTGGGAGATATCTGGTGATGTATAAGGAGCTTGAAATAGCCTGCCCTGTGATTTTCTTCCTTTCTTGTGTAAGGAATCATGGAAGGAAAGGTGCTCATGGCACACACATCACAAAATTCTGTAGAGCATTCACAATTGCAGGGCAACTCGGAGGGTCAGTCTTGGGCATTGCAATACATAGGGGTAGGTACATGGAAATGTGGGGCCAGGAGTAGGAATCCCAGTTGAGAGTCACGATGAAGAGCATGGAATCCAAAGTGCAAATGAGGATGCTAAGAAAAGTCATTTTGATAGGAACCGTGACATATTTTGTACTTCATTGTTTTCCCTATTGACACCAAAATATCTGTTCTCAGGATTGACACTGTAAGAACAAGAGCATTCTAGGTGAACCCCTTTGGGTCATTGACGTCCATCCATTGCAATTTTTGACATTTTTCTCTCCCAAGGCATGACATGAAGAGAGCTCCTTACTCCTGTCCTTTGGGATTTTACAACACTTATGAGAGACTGAGCTCCATTCCTCCTACACAGTTGTCAACTTCCCTTTCGAGGCCCAGGCTTGATTTAGTAGCTGAAACACTCATGGGTTGAGAGAAGGCCTTTCTGGATCTATGATGACAACAAGTATCTGAGGATGTTGACTGACTAGAACAGATGCGATCTGAGGTCCAGATATGAGGTCCTCTGGAGACAAATGAGGTTTTCAGAGCCTGCCTGGCACGATTCTGTTTTCAGGGATAAATGGTGGCTATGCAGTTTGGCATCATATTCCTACATTTTTTTTTTTTTAGGAAATGAGCCTCCAAACAGTACCCAGACTTGGCTTTATACATTCTTCGTTGCTTTCTCTCTTCAAAGAGATTGAATTGATTCTAACATAGGGGAAGACAGCTTTCTTAGAGAAGTATAGACATATATAAGATTCAGATGAATGCATGTGCAAATGATGTAGTCAAAACATGTGTAGGAACTGGTAAATCCAAGCTGCAGCTCAGTCCTAGTCTCCAGAGTTGTCCCTTTGCACATGTGTGCTAAAGTGCCAGGAAATGATGGTGTTGCTCAGGCCGTTGATCCCAGGAATATTTGAGGACAATGCCAGTCTTCATTCTTTCTCCAAATTTATGCAGAAGCTCAAATGTCCCAAGTATATCCAGGATCATTCAATTTAGTACTGTGGAAACTGAATAGGCCTCTCCTATTGGGGGCTTGATAGAGTCTGAATGATAAAGGCCTTCTCATCAGCCAGGGCACCAGATCTAGACATTCTTCAGATTCTTTGATGCTGATCAATATACTGTAGCATGCCACTGTCTTCCAGATCCATCTGTGTGTAGTGAACATGAACCGTCTCAGTTGATCTGCATGAGAAATGACAATTGGATCGAATTTGGGGGTTATTTGTTTGGTCTGGTTCCGTTTTTCTCCTGAGTATATTCACCTTCTTATTGCTGCTCTCAAAGAGATGTACAGCCTCTCTTCCAATATAATTTGGTTCTTACCCAGGACCTTTGAGAATAATCCGCCTTCACTGAACTTTCCAAGAACATGTTGCCAGCCGGTAGACACACAATACAGGTAATGGAGCAGACAGACTAACTCTCAAGTGAAACAGGAACGAAGCCCAAATTGACCCTTGTTAATGTCCCTATGAATACCACAATGAAATCAGAACTGAGACACATATCCTCATACTAACACCTATCTAGGAAGCAAGTGCATCAGTCTCTTAGTTCCCCTTGCTGCATAGACTAATTCTCAAGCAATAACTGAAGCATTGAATACCCTTATGGGGTCATCTGGCAAGATCAGTTTTTTTAGTACAACATACTCAGTAGAAAACACCCCATGATATTTTCACCACAGGCTAGTCAGTAAGTGCCTAGAAAAGGGTTTGGTTTTATAAAAATTAACCTGAGTCTCTGTAGATGATTGCAATGCACTTCACAGTCAATTGCCTGAAATCCATACATTGAGACTGAATAACATACATGTAGAGAAAAGGGCACTTTGGTTTCACCCTCTGTTCCAAGATGAAGTTCCAGGGCATGGCAGAAACTAAAGTTAATTATTCAACTCCCTGTTGGATTAACAAGGAGAGAAATCCATGCCTAGAGGACAAATTTCAAAAAGACCCTAAAATATCAAACATGGAATCGGGCCTACACACTTTCACCTCTGTACAACTTGTTGATGCAGACTTTGATAAAACAGGAATGATGAATAAGCAAACTACAATGCTCTAGACAATGCACCTTGCTTGCTGTGTGCAACTTCCTCTCTGTGCACTGAGAGGCATCCACACCTTGTCTGCTGACACTGTGAAAAATGCTCTCACAGAAGGCTTTAGAGCAAGCAATCAGGAAGAGAAATTGTTGCAACACAGGCTGAAATCTGAGGGGAAGAATGAACTCACTAGGTGTTCCTAGGAAAGACTGAAAGGCTGGAGGACTTGTCGGTGACACACATTAGGCTGTCAAGGTTGCCTACAATCATTTCCTCTGCTGATAATATTCTTACTTCTTATTTTTCAGGCTAGAAACCTGGAGAGCTGCTTCCCTTCTGCCATCAAACGTAAGTAGGGATGCTGCTTCCCCTGATATATTTTATTGGCATTCAGGGTGGAGTCTTGGCAGACTCAATATTTACCTACCAAGTCACTATAGGGATGAAATTTATGTGATGTCACTCTCATGGACATCACCCAAGGATTCATACTGCATCTTGCTTGTAGGACACCTGCCATGCCTCTGGCATGGGAAGTGTCATAGCTGCCAATCCAAACACATGCAAGTGACAAGGATACTACCTAACACCATTGCTGCATTGTGGTGCATTTTAAAACACTAGAGTTGTGGCAATTTATTGCCGAATTGGATTTTCATTTGAACCTATCCTTTGAAGCTCCCACTTCAACAGAACAAATCAAAAGCTTGGTGCACAGTCTTCTCCTAGCTCCTCATCATGCTGTCCTTCAAACTCATAGCTTTAAACTCTTATTTCTATCCTGACAGGTGTGGAACCCCAAGGATGAAGATAGGGTATTAGGAGTCTAGACCCATAGAGCACCGACAAAGACCCTTACCAATTTAGTCGATTCTTGCTCCTTTGGTGTGGATGTTCAGAAAGCAACCCATGGGTTTCCACTCTCTTGTAAGTAGCATCACATCTTAAAATATTGCCTTCTTAAATTCAAGTTAAATTGCTTAAAGATTATTTCAACCACAAACTCAGGTAACAGTGGACCATAGTTATTCTTCTTTACAAATGATTACCTTGATGTAGAATTGTAGGTGTCCATCATCAGAGAAGTCACAAAGAATAGGTTTCATATCAAATCCTAGGTATGATTAGACTTTCTAAACACAGAGCTTATGAGTTCATTTGTAGAAAGGCCACATGAGAAGGAATAAGAAGAGCAAATTCAGGTTTCAGGCAGAGAACTCAGGTCCAGTCCCTGTCAATGTGCTGGCAGAAATCTGGTGAAGTATAAGGAGCTTGAAGTAGCCCCCCCTGTGCTTTTCTTCCTTTTATGTATAAGGAAACAGGGAAGCAGTAGGTGCTCATGGGACACACAACAAAAAATTCTGCAGAGCAAGGTCAATTGCAGGGCGACTGGGAGGGTCCGTCCTGGTCATTGCAATACACAGAGGTAGGTACATGGAAATGTGCGACCAGGATTAGGAATCCCAGTCAAGGGTCAGGATGAAGAGCATGGAATCCAAAGTTCAATTTGGGATGCTTACGAAAAGTCATCTTGATAGGAACCGTGACATATTTTGTACTTTATTGTTTTTCCTAATGACACCAAAATATCTATGGTCGGGATTGAGACTGTAAGAACAAGAGCTTTCCAGGTGAACCCCTTTTGGGTAATTGACGTCCATCCATTGCAATTTTTGACATTTTTCTCTACCATGGTATGACATGCAGAAGGCTCTTTACACCTGTACTTTGGGATTTCACACCACTTATATAAGTTTCTAATGAATGCAGGTGCAAATAATGTCGTCAAAACATGTGTAGGAACTGGTAAATCCAAGCTGCAGCTCCGTCCTAGTCTCGGGAGTTGTCCATTTGCGCATGTGTGCTCAAGTGCCAGGAAATGATTGTATGGTTCAGGCCATTGATGCGAATTATATTGTAGGACAATGCCTGTACTCATCCTTTCTCCAAATTTATGAAGAGTCTCAAATATCCCGAGTATATCCAGGATCATTCAATTTAGAACTATGGAAACTTTATATGGCTTGATATAGTCTGAATGATAATGGCCTTCTAATAAACCAGGACACCAGATCTAGTCATTCTTCAGATTCTTTGGTGCTGATCGATATACTGTAGCATGCCACTGTCTTCCAGAGCCTGTTGTGTTTGGGGAACAGTCCTTGTCAAATGAACCATCTCAGTTGATACATCATGAAAAATGACAGTTGGAACATATTTTTGTGTTATTGGTTTGGTCTGGTTCTGTTTTTCTCTGGGTATATTCCCCCTCTTATTTCTGCTCTCAAAGAGATGCACAGCCTCTCTTCTGATATAATTTGTTTTTTTACCCAGGACCTTTGAGAATAACTGGCCTTCAATAAACTTTCCAAGGAACATGTTGCCAGCAGGTAGACACACATTACAGATAATGGAGCAGACACACTAACTCTCAATGAAACAGGAACAAACCCCAAATTGGCCCTTGTTAATGTCCCCATGAATACCATAATGAAATCAGACTGAGACATGTATCCTCTGACTAACACACATCTGGGAAACAAGTGTATCATTCTCTTGATACCACTTGCTGCATACAATAATGCTCAAGCAATCACTGCAGCATTGAATTCCCATTCGAGGACATCTGCAAGATCTGTTTTGTAGTACAATATACTCATTAGAAAGCACCCCATGATATTTTCACCACATGCTAGTCAGTAAGTGCCTAGAAAAGGGCTTGGTTTCATAAAAATTAACCGAAGTCACAGTAGATGATTGCAAAGCTCTTCACAGTCTGTGGTTTGAAATCCATACATTGAGACTGAATAACATAGACAAAAGGGCACCTTTGGATTCATTCTCTGTTCCAAGATGAAGTTGCAGGGCATGGCAGAAACTAAAGTTAATTAATGAAATCCATGTTGGATTAACAGGGAGAGAATTCCATGCCCAGAGGACATATTTCAATAAGACCCTAAAATATCAAACATGGAATCGGGCCTACACACTTTCACCTCTGTACAACTTGTTGGTGCAGACTTTGATAAAAGAGGAATGACGAATAAACAAACTACAATGCTCTAGGCAATGCACCTTCCTTGCTGTGTGCAACTTCCTCTCTGTGCACTGAGAGGCATCCACGCCTTGTGTGCTGGCTTTGTGAAAGATGCTCTCACAGGCTTTAGAGCAAGCAATCAGGAGGAGAAATTGTTGCAACACAGGATGAAATCTGAGGGGAAGAAATGAACTCACTCGGTGTTCCTGGGAAAGGTTGAAAGTTTAGAGGAGTTGTAGGGGACACACATTAGGCTATCAAGGTTGCCTACACACATTTCCTCTGCTGATTACATTCAAACTTATCAAATATCAAAGATAAAATCAGGGCTACACAAATTCACCTCTGTCCAACTTGGTGGTGCTGACTTTGATAAAAGAAGGATGTCAAATAAATATACCTCAATGCTCTAGGCAATGCACCTTCCTTGCCTTGTGCAAGAAACTTGGATAGCTGCTTCCCTTCTGCAATCAAAGGTAGGCAGAGACACTCATTACCATGGTATATTTTATTGGTAGTCAGGCTGGAATCTTGACTGACTCACGCTATTCATCCAAAGAATACTTGAGAACAATGCTTCTCTTCCTCTGTCAAGTCTAGGATATCAAGATGGGGGTTACACTCTGGACAGAAAGTATCATCCATCACCTGTGAAATTTTCTCTTGTATATAAAGGATGCTCCAGCATGTGGTTCTTCATTTAATAGGGTTGCAATGCAAGGCCTTGTTGAAATCAGACCAGAATAGCACTGTTAACAATATTAAGACCATGGCCATGCTATTGAAATGTGTGAGCTGTCTCATCTGACTGAGGAAGAAATGAGGCTAAGGACGATTATCGTAGTATCTTTGCAACCTGGGTCCTAACTACGCTTGTAGTCATCCTTTCTCTTCTGTGCTTTGCTCTCCTAGTAATACTGAAGAGGCAGCCTTTCTTGTTTTGTCCCCACGGGCAGTATTCCTAGAAGGCCCTCATCATGTTCCTATGACATGATATTTTTACGCATGAAAGGACATAAAAATGCACTGACCACATTCTCTTCCATTCTCCTAACAAAGTGCTCTTTCACAGAGAAGAAAACTGTTGGCCCAGGAGCCCTTGAAGTTGTTTCCCCCCAGCTATCCTGTGCAGTCTAAACATACCACAACCTCCTTTCTGGGAAATCTTGTAGCTCTGGTAAGAATTTCTTGTTGAGGAAAAAAAAACCACGTGTAACTGTGTCTGTCCACGGCTGGGTGTATGATGACAATTCAATGTCACGAAGAGAGGTGATGACATAAAAATCATGCTCTGTAGGATAACGCTGAGGCCCAGCCAACAGGACCTGGGAGACAAGGACCTGCATATCCTTGAGACTTTCTCAAGTGATGTTTGTGGAGGCCCCTTAGCCCCAAAGCCCTTTGTTCCCTAAGGGACATGCCTATACACTCCTGTTGCACATCTGTGTGTGAGCACTCAGGGCTCCATCAGACAGCACCTTTTGAGAATCTCTGCTGCTCCACTAGTCTATGCTGCCAAGGAGGAGGGGGCTCATGCTTTTGTCTTCTCTCTTGTTTTGTAGTCATCCGCAGTGACCCCTTGGGGACCACAGCATCACACCATTCAGGTAAGTGGAAAGTTCCTGGCTTGCAACATAATTTCCATTGACTCTATGCCTCCACTCTCTAAGGTCTCAGATAATGATTGTCTTTTTGTGAAGCAGAGTATGGTCTGCCCCAGACGCCTCAATTTCTACAACAGTTAATTCCAACTTTCCGGGAACCCATGATTTTAATTGAAGCAGACACGAATAAATGTTCACAGACAGAAAGGTGTACCTGAGAACTACACTTTGGGGCTTCCATCTGGGTGATTTCCTGCAGTAGATTTGTAGGAAGCGCCAAATCCATTCATCCCAGATTTCAGGTGTCTGCTTGCACTGCCACTCTTGAGCAGGAGCCTCAGCAATGGTTGCATTGACACTTATAGCAGGCTCTTAATCTCCCACATCGCCATGCATCCTGGGTACCATAGCCAGGACAAGAATTTGCGATCACCTTTGTACCCTGATGTCACTAAGCCTAGTAATCAGACCTAGGGAAATCGCAAGGTTCGTGGGTTTTCCTTTGGCCTTGCATATTTGGCCCTGGTTATCATCACCTATTTTTATATCTTCTCTTACTTGATGATCATTCTGCAACCAATCTGAGGGTACAGGAACATGTAAGAACACTGATGATTCAGGTGTAATGTTACAGACACAAAACCCTGAGACACAGTCAGAATTCCAGCTGTAGACTCCAAATCATGTAAGAGTTCCTCTCATATATATTTCCTTCTTTATATAATACATTTATTCACTTAGGATACCTGCTTAAGCCCACTCGCTCACCATCACCCAATCCAATCCTACCCCTCCTACCTCCCTCATGTCCTCCCATGCCTCTTCCCAGGTCCACTGAGAGAGGAGGTCCTCTTACCATTTCATCTGACCCTAGCCTATCAGATCTCATTGGGACTAACTGCCATTGCCTTCCCTGGTGGTCCAATAAGCCTGCCTCCACAACAAGGGGAAGCAAGCAAAGAGCCTGACACTGAGTTCAGAACAGAGGGAGTACCTCTTCTCAATTCTAGGAAACTCACTTGGACACTCAGCTTCCATGAGCTGCATCTATGTTCTGCAGAGGCTCTAGGGTTAGGGGGTCATCTCCATTTATGATCCTTCCTTGAACTTTCATTCTAAGAAATGACCTGTGGACCCTCATGTTTGGGCTCTGTTGCTCTTCAACTCTTACTTGGTGAGCATTCTATGGCCAATAGGGAAGAACAGCACAGGTAGGATCACTGAAAAGGGCAGATGTAATCTTGCAGGCACCGATGCCATTAAACACGGAACGAATTCCAGAAGTATGCTCAAAATCATATCAGAGCTTTGCAAATTAGAGCCACGGAACCTAGAATACATTACAGCTACCTCGGAGGTCTCCACAATTACTTAGAGATTTCGTGTCGCCCCTGATCATCCTCTAGAAGGAATAAAAACAACAATCCATCCTAGGATTTCAAGGTTAGATTTGATCACTGGAAAAAAGTATCATCCGTCATCTGTAATAATTTCTCTTGTGTATAATGGATGGTCCAGAAGGTGTTTGTCCATTCTACAGGGCTGCTGTGCATGGCCTCGTGGAAATCAGACCAGAATATCTGTGTTAACACTGCTAAGACCGTTACTATGGTTAATAATGTTAATACTGTTAAGACCATGCCCCACGGTAGTGAAATGTGTGAGCTGGCTCAACTGACTGTGGAAGAAGTGAGGCTCAGGGCGATTCTCTTAGTGTTTTGGCTACCTTGGGCCTGACTAACCTTGTAGCCATCCTTTCTCCTCTGTGCTTTGCCCTTCTGGTAATACTGAATAGGCAGCCATTGTTGTTTTTGTCCAATCGGCAGCATTCCTAGAGGGGCCTCCTCATGTTGCTATGACCTGAACGCTTTATGCAGAAAAAGGACATACACGTGCTCAGGACCCATTCTCTTCCAGCCTACCCGCAATATGTTTCACGGAGGTGAAAAGAGCTCTCCCTGAATCCCTTGATGTTGTCTCAACCCTGATACCCTGCGAGGCCTAGACG
>CM053758.1:39627645-39704582 GCA_028658305.1 Pachyuromys duprasi | reverse complement strand
ACATCCTTTCCTATGGCCACATGCCTACACCTTCTACATTCTCACCTGGGGTCAATTTATTTACTTTGGGTGAATCTAAAAAAGGTCTGCCCCAGATACCTGCACTTCCAGAGCAGAGATTCCAAATTTCCTGGGTCCCAGGAATTTTAAGAGAAATGCACATGAGTTCACAGACAAAATGGGATGCCTGAGAGCTGCACTCTGGATGGACTGTTTTGGTGACTTCTTGCAGCACATGGGTAGGCATCACCAAATCCATGTTTGCCTGCTCTCTGGTTCCTGCTTGCCTTGCCACTCTTGAGCAGGAGCGTCGGCAATGGGTAGCCTGACAGGTACCCTAGGCGATAATTCTCCACCATAGCCATGCTCCCTAGGAACCACTGCCAGGGTTGAACTAGTGATCACATTCACACTCAGATGTCACTTCCCAAGGTGATTGGACCGAGGGAAAGGAGCAAGATTCTTGTCCTTGCCTATGGCCCCTGGGTATCCTCATGTGTCTTTCCTTGAACACTTACAAATTGGAGATCATTCTCCAGCCAATCATACCTACCACGCGTACCTACCAATAGTACGGGCCCACTGATGAGGGCAAGTGTAATACCAATGCCATGACACTGTAAGAATTTCCATTGCAGAATCCAAAACATTGGAGATCACGGCAAGGATCCGCCATGGAAGTACATTTCAGGTACAGAAGAGGCCCAAACAATACTATGTGTTTCTGTACCTACCCTGGTCTGGTAGTCCCAGGAGACCCAACTAGAAATCCCCCCCTCCCCTGGGATTTCCAGGTGAGAGTTAGATGTTGGAGACAGGGATGTTTTCTCAAAAGCATGAAGGCCGTTCCAGCAGATATTTGCCTGTCCTACAGGTTGTTCTTTGCACCAAGGTCGGCATGTGTTGAGGCTATAGATGCAGACAATGCTGGGCCAATGGACATGCTACTGAAATGTGTGAACTGGCTCTCTGTGATGGGGGAAGCAATGAGGCTAAGTGTGCTTCCCTTTGCACTTTTCCTTATTTGCCCTAGACTCAATTTTTGGCCATCTTTAATCATCTGTGCTTGACAATCTTTCAAGTATGGAAAAGATGCCCAACACTGCTCTCATCCCCAAAGGCGGTATTCCTAGGGGTGCATCCTCACATTACCTTAACCCAATCTTTTTACCCAGGAAAGGACATAAAAACGCACTGCCCACATTCTCTTCCCTTCTCCTCACAAGGTGCTCTTTCACAGAGAAGGAAACTGTTGCCCCGGCAGCCCTTGAAGTTGTTTCGCCCCAGCTATCCTGTGAAGTCTAAACATACCACAACCTGCCTCCAAGGAAGTCTTGCTATCTCTGGTAAAAGGCAGCCATTGTTGCTTTTGTCCAATCGGCAGCATTCCTAGAGGGGCCTCCTCATGTCTGCTTGCACTGCCACTCTTGAGCAGGAGCCTCAGAAATGGTTGCATTGACACTTACAGCAGGCTCTAAATCTCCCACATCTCCATTCACTCTGGGTACCATTGCCAGGACTGGAATTTGCGATCACCTTTGTACCCTGATGTTACTAAGCCTAGTATTCCGACCTAGGGAAATCACAAGGTTCGTGAGTTTTTCTTTGGCCCTGGATATATGGCCCTCGTCATCATCATCTGTTTTTCTTCCTTGTCTTACCAGTAATTCTTCTTATAGTCACTTTTACAGCATCTGAAAATTTAACTATTAAAATTAATAATGTATATAATCCAATCCTCTGTGGTCTCTACATGTTCTAGATGTATTAGATACACTAAGAGTTCTTAAAAGACATGAACCTTTTCCTTTTTCAGAACAATAGTTAACAGTTTTATAGCATTTAATATACATTTACACTTATGTTTCTCAGTAAGTTATTCCTACATAGAACAATGTTTAAAAGGCAGGTCACAAATACTATTTCCTTTTTAAGTTAAGATAGTCAAATTGCTAACCAAATTTTCAACTCACTTATTTCAGTAATATGATGAAAATGTTGAGATGTAGTGATCTATATTTGATAGATACAATTTCAGAAAGTACATAAAACTAATATATTCTTATTTAGAATATATAATTGCCAAAACTCCCTATATTTGTGGTACAATATGGACCTCAAAGTATATAGGGTTAAAATATTCTCAGATATATTAAATCTTCCCAAAGTCACAAAGAGACATTATACTATGTCTATTAAAATATTATTTTGCAAGCACCAGTCATTAATTCATGCTACATCGATGTACTTATGCTACAATTATTCACATAATTAATTGTATGAAAATCTCTATGTTAAACATGTAAGTTTGATAGAATGAAGAGAAAATAGACCCATCACACATAAAAGAGCCTTTACAATAAAAATATTTCTTACAGGAAACTTACAGGTCAGGAAAAAGTGTGGTGATATTATCTGTCTTCTGAAAGAGACTGTAGAAAGCTGGTCTTCATTTTCACAGTAGTCACATTTATTTCTGACAAGCTAGACTTTAAGTCAAAAAGAAAAGATAAAATCAATGCATTTTAATAAGGAGAAAATTCCTTAATAATATATAAATATATCTACACCCAATATAATTGGTAATATAATTTCATACCACAAACAGTGAGAAGCATGGTAGGATAAACCCATATAAAATAAATATTAGAAAAGACTCAATACCCCAGTCTCATCAATATCTACATTGCTCAGACAAAAATAATAGATGAATTTAGACTTGAACTGCATCACGGGCCCAGGATGATGTGAATGGATTAGCTGCTGAGTTCTAGCAGATCATTAATGAGACATTATCACCAATCTTTTCCTAATTATTCCCTAAAATATCAAGTTAAGAAACAGTATCATCATACATGGTCCTAGGCTCATGATACCAGATGACTTCCACCCACTCAGACATGACTTTTGAGTTCTAGAAATGTATAGCGCCAGGATCTGAACCCAGACTCATTCTGCCTTCCTGCAGACAACACCTGGATACCAAGGACAGGGTTCCAACCTCCATTCTGTGGTTCTATTAGTTCCATTGTGGAGTCTGGCTGGATAATACAAGCATATAGTGTCCCCATTCCAAGATGGCAGCATCCACCAGAGTCTGAATACCAGCAGCACAGTGTATGCTGGGACTGAAATGTGCTGCTGACCCCGAAATGCTAGTGTCCATTTGTGTTCCCCCAGAGATAGAGAGGAGATGATCCTGGCTACCAAACACTCACAGTACCACCCTCAGACCTCCCAACTACACTTGCTGTACTGAAGATGACTCCCAACTCCAGAGGTATGCACATCTAGCCTACAGTTCTTGGCTTTACTAGCTGTCTTGAAGAGGCCTGCAGGATCTCACTGGATCATACAGGTTAGAACCCCACACCCTAATTCCCTGACTATAGGTCCAACTAGGACACAATAAGCAGAGCAGAGCTGTAGGGTATTGCAGGAGATTCAGCCCCGAGCCTGCCACCTTGGGCTCTTCCTACATGCCTGAGAAACCTAGCAAGTTCCAGGAACAACCATCAAGGCCAGATACAACCATTTAGCTAAAGATCAGCATAAGAACACAATCAACAAAAACCAGGGCAATATGGCAGCAAGCTTTGGATATCCTAACACAACTGAAACACAGGGGAAAAAAAGACCTTAAAACTATGCTTATGAAGATAATAGAGGCCTGTAAAAGGGAAATAAATAAACCCCTCAAAAAATAAAGAAAAATGTAATCAAATAATTAAGAGGTCTGTAAAGGAGAATCAAATAAATCACTTAAAGAAATACAGAAACACACAATCAAACAGGTGAAGAATGTAATTTCAAGTACATTAGAGAGCCATTCTGGTGAAATAATGATACGTGTACAAACACAGACATATAAATAAACTACATAAACAAATAAAATCAAACAAACAAACAAAAATAGACAAAAGCCCATGCAGTTATGGCCACCTAATTTTTTGACACAAGTGTCAAAAACCATGAATTGGGGGAAAAAACAACATCTTTAACACTTTGTACTGGGCAAACTTAATATGCACATGTACAAGAATTAAACTAGATTCCTCTCTCTCATCCTGTATAAAAATCCACTCAAAGTAGTTGTCCAAGTTTACATTCCCACCAACATTGGAGAAGTATTCCCCTTTCTCCACATCCTTTCCAGCTTGTGTTGTCACTTGAATTTTTGATCTTAGACATTCTCATGGGTGTAAGATGAAATCTCAAGGTCATTTTGATTTGCATTTCCCTGATGGTTAAGGACATTGAGCATTTCTTTAAGTGTTTCTCTGCCATTCAATATTCCTCTATTGAGAATTCTCTATTTAGCTCCCTACCCCATTTTTAAATTGGGTTACTTGGTATGTTGCTGTTTAACTTCTTCAGACCTTTATATATTCTGGATATTACTCCTCTGTCAGATATAGGCTTGGTGAAGATCCTTTCCAAATCATTTTGTTCTGTTTACAGTGTCCTTTGCTTTACAGAAGCTTCTCAGTTTCATGAGGTCCCATTTATTGATTGTTAATCTTAGAGCCTGTGCTAACCAACAAGGAGGACCCTAGGGAAGATGCTTAATCCTTATGCAGAAGGGCAAACAGCATAAACATGGAAGTGGGAGAAGACAGGGAAAAGGACAGCAGCCCACCAGAGAGGGCCTCTGAAAGAATCTGCCCAGCAGGTTATCAAAGCAGATACTCATAGCCAAACTTTGGGCAAAGTGCAGGGATCTTATGGAAGAAGAGGGAGATAGAAAGACTTAGAGAAGACAGGACGAAGAGAGCCAAAACTCTGGGCCTGGGTGGGGGCTTCAGAGACTGATGCTTCAACCAAGGACAATGCATGGAGAGGACCTAGACCCCTGCTCAGATGTAGCCCATAGGCAGCTGAGTCTCCATATGGTTTACCCTAGGAAGGGGAGCAGGGTATGTCTCTGACATGGACTCAGTGGCTGGCTCTTTAATCACCTCCCCCTGGGGGCTGGAGGCAGCCTTACCAGTTCACAGAGAAGAGAATGCAGCCAGTCCTGATAAGACCTGTTAGGCTAGGGTCAGATGGAAGGGGAGGAGGACCTCCCTATCACTGGATGAGGAAATGGGCATAGGGGGAGCAGAGGGAGAGTGGGACCTAGAGGAGATGAGGGAGGGACTACAGCTAGGACACAAAATGATTAAACTGTTTTTCAATTAAATTTATTTTTATATTAATTACAGTTTATTCACTTTGTATCCCAGTTGTAGCCCCTTCCCTCTAAAATTAAAAAAAAAAGAATAAGAATAAAGAGAAAAAATCCACTCAAACTAGACAAAAGATTTCAGTATAATACATGAAAGGTTGAAGCTACTATGGGGAAACACTTCATATATAGATAGGAAAGAACTTTCTGAAAGCAACTTCAGTAGAGCAGAAAAAAACAGCAAGAATTTAGAAATAGGATTATATTAAATTTAAAAGTTTGTGCACAGCAAAAAAGAAAAAAAGTCAAAGCTGTAGAGATGGCTCAGCTGTTATTTATTTACTTCACACTGTGGCAGACAACTACACCTAATTCTAGTTCTAAGTAATCTGTCATCCCCGGGTCTCTGCACACACATAATGCACATACCCTTATGAAGGCTCACACACATAAAAACAAACAAATAAATAAATAAATAAATAAATAGTTTCTTTTAAAAAGTGAAGATTCAGCATACAAAATGGGAGAAAATCTTTGACACTTATACATCTGAGAGGAAAGTAATATCAAGAATATATAATACTACAAATATTAAACATCAAATCCATAAGTAATGTAAAAACAGTCTTTAATAATAAAATACAAATGGGCAATAAATATATGACCAATGATCAGTTTCCTTTGCCATTAAGGGAATGCAAATCAAAAGATTGGGATTCCTTCTTAACCCCATCACAAAGGCTATCTATCCTTAAGGAAACACACAGTGCTCTTTGTAGAGATGGCTCAGGTAGTAGTAGGCTTTGTCTTCTGAGCATGAGGACCTGAGTCTGACCTACAAAACTCAAGTAAGGAGAAGCCAAGTGTAATGTCACTGTGGGAGAGGTCGAGTGAGGCAGATCCCTGGTACTCACTGTCTAGACAACCTAACCTACTGTTCCAGGTCAGTGAGTGACCCTACCTCAAAACAAACAAGCAAACAGCAATAATCACCACAAAACAAAACCAAAAAAACAAGTGAACAGAACCTTTAAAAAGACAACCATGATTGACTTCTGGCCTCTATATGCATGCAAACATGTGCACGCACACACATATACATGAAAAGCAACAACAGAAAATACTGAAAAGAATAGGAGGAAAGGGGGAGCTCTATACGTAGATGGTGATAATATAAATTAGTCCAGCCACTAAATACTGTATAGAGGTCCCTCAAAAAACCTAAAATGACAACTACCATATGCCTGAGCAATAGCACTCTTGGGAATGTAATTCAGAATGGAATAGAGGTATGTGAACATACTCGTTCGCTGTGAAAATTTTAAATTGGAAATGGTATGAATCAATTTTGATTTCTATGAACAGAAATATGGGCTTTTCTTCACCTTTAAAAAGTGAAATAATCACATTTACAGAAATATTTCAGTGGAACCACACTTCAGTCATACTAAGCAGAAACATCCATACTCAGAAAGACAAAATTATACATTTTTACTCTTATATAGAACCTAGATTTCACACACGTGCACATGTGCACACATACACACAGCATGTAAGTAGGGGAGGGAAGGCATTCAGGAAAGGGGAGAGTTATCATAATAAGTAGGATCAATAGAAGCGAGTAATGAGTAGATGGTGAATGTGATTAAAGTAGATAATATATTTTCATGAAAATGCCATGAAGCCTTTCCCTTCGTACAAGAAATATATGTTATTAAACCAAAGAGGAAAGATACCTAAGTAGCCATATGCTACATTTCTGTAGTTAATAACTATAGATTGTGTGATCTCTTATAGTCTGCCACATTGCCACATATTGTACATTAGTTGCATCCAAAATGCTAAACATATCAGAATTAACACCAATGTGATTTCAACTTGCTGGTGTAAAACCTGTTACTATAAAATTCAATATTTTCAGTAAAATTTTTATATCTTATATAACTGCATAATTAAAATGATTTCATAATTAAAAACTATTGACATAATTATGAAAATAGAATTAAAGCACTTAACACAAGCTAACACATACACATACTTTTTCCTTATGTGTTTGATAGAGTTTAACAGTGAGAACATCTAGCCTTTGACTTCTGTTGAAATGTTACTGGTTCTTTTTGTAATTTATTCAATATACATACATGTTTATTTAGATTTCCATTTCTTGTATGAGTTTTGTCAGGTCAATTGGCCAAGGAATTGCTCAGTTTCCTCTAGGTTATTAAGATGGACTCAGAAATGATCATTATTATTTTTTATAATAATACATTGACTACTCATTTTTAAAGTCAGATTGACTAAAACCTTATAATGGTTTGTGTGTTTTGTTTAGTGTTTTGTTGTTGTTGCTGTTGTTGGAGACAAGTTTTCTCTGTGTAGCTCTGGCTGTCCCAGAACTCCTGCTGTAAACCGGGCTTGCCTCAAATTCATAGAGCTCTACTTGCCTCTGCCTCTCAAGTGCTGGGATTAAAAGCATGCACCACTCAGCTGCCTTACAGTTTTATTGATCTTTTCTAAACCCCAGGATTTGGTTTTCTTGACTTATTTGATTTTTGAGTCCTGTTAATAGTTTCATTGGTTTAACATTATTATTTTTCTTTCTAGTTTACTTTGCATTGATTTTTTTTCTTTTTCTAGTTGCCTGAGGTACAAAATACTAATTTTAGAACTTTGTTGTCCATGATTGCTCTAAATTTCTAAAGTTTTTTTTCATGCATCCTGAAGTTTGGTAAGTTGTATTTTAATTTGCCTTAAGATGATTTTCAGTTTCTTGAAACTTCTTATCTAATATTATCTACAAGTAATTTTGTATTGGACTAGAATTATACCTCAGTGGAAAAGCACTTGCCTAGTGTATTTGAGACATAGGGTATGATCTCCAACACTGAAAAATATGTTTTAAATATGAAATGCTGTGGCCATCTGAGACCAAATTTCAACTCAGGTTTCCTAGCTAGTGCCAAACTGATCAAAACCCAATGGTATCTTTATAGTTTAAAAGCAATTGCAGGTTTAACATATTTAAAATATATTTTGTATTTTTTCTGAATAGTTTTCAGACATTATCATAACATTAGTTATCTTTGATAGTGTAAAAGGAGAAAAGACCTTTGCCTTCTAGTTTCATATTTTTTTTTATTTCTACTGATTTATTTGCTTGGTGTGGGACAATTTAATGAAATTGATCATATGATTAGACACAAAAGAATCTATGCAACGCATACGTATACTTTGATACACAGAAATAAAATAAATTAAGTGACTCATTTGGCTTTTAGGCATGTTCATTCCAAATATTGTTACTGCTATAGCTTTCTGGTAACTTCTTACCATGTAAATGTAGTAAATTAAATTCCAAACTAAACTTCTCATTTGACTATTAGAACTGTACACTTTTGTGTTCTTTATGAATATATAATTATTAAAAGAACAAAACGAACTTTAAAAATTATAAATTCCTACAACTTTTTCAGTTACATTGACTTAAATTTTTAATTGCATTGTGGTCTCAAATAAGCAATATATGACTTGTGTGTTGTGGAGAGCTGGCTTTAATTCCCTTCACACATCCTCAATTCACTTGTATGTGTGTGGTGGTGGACTACCATAGAACTCAGGACCTTGTACAAGTTAAGAAAGTGCCTTCCCATTAAACTACATTCCCAGACCAATGTCACTAATTTTTCACTTGTCACTGGTATTTTATTTGAGCACATCCATAAAGATTTTGGTTGCATATATTACTTTTCATTTCTGTAATTTGCATTTCATTTTTTTCACAACTTTATTTCCTGAAAACTTTGTCTTCATTTTCATGGTAATTCATACTATGGTTTGTAGGATACTTATGGTAATACCTTGAAATCCTGTAGATTATTCAAACATCTAATTCATGTTGATGTTGACACTTGAAAAATATTTTTCATTATTATGGTGTAATTTTCTTAATTTTTATTGTAATGAAAGATTTTTAGTCCTGTCTGGGACATTTATGAATTATATGAGTCTAGGTCCAATGCAATCTTTAATCAATCTTCCTATGTAGCTGTAGCTCACGGTCATAGTGGTTGCAAATTCATGCTCTTCACCAGCCTCAACACCTCCATGCAAAAATGGAGGTATGTGGTTTGCTGCATGGTTAGAATGGAATTTCAGCTTTCCTTACTTTCTCTGAGACTTTCCCAACAAAAGGCAGGTACTTAAGACACTGTCGGCCCTTACTGAGGACATAATTTTTTATTTTCATTGTAACCTACTAATGTTAAGGAGATGAATCTGAGTTTTGCTTATTTTAATTTATATCAAAAGCTCAAATCTCTATTGAAACCACTGACACTAGTGTATTCTTAGGGTTAAGCAAAAAGTGATAACAGGCATTGTCTGGCACTAATTCTTATTGCTTGTGTGACAGGGGTAGTTGAAGGTGTCTCAATGTTCCCCTAAAGTCCATTGATATAACTATAATAGGAAATCAAATATTGGCTCTCTTCTTGGTACCACTGGAAGGTGATGGAAGTTGAGCTGACACAACCCTAGCAAAGAAATTGATATATTATTATTACCAATGAATACATTTTTCCTATTCATGTTGTCCTTTCTTATGAAACATAAATATTGAATGGCAAGATTAATATTGTTTTGTATGCACTAGAAATACATTTATTATTTTATAAATTTAGGTATAAAAGGGGAAAATAATTCCCAAATAGAATTCTTAAGCAGAATATGCCATATTGTACAGAACTACTAGTGAGTACAGTAAGTAAAGAAAAAAACAACAACGGGATTTCAGATTTGAAAAGAATGAAAAAAAATTATTTACAGATGACGTAATTATCTGTGAAAAATAAAAAAGAATCTAAGAGAAAAACACTAAAATGCAATGAGAAATTATTTATCTACTACAATTAGAATGGTGAATAGTGTTATAGCTTGCCTATTATTTTCTGTTACTTCATTATATTGAAATCATTTTTGTTCAACTTGCTTACTTCCTAAAGTTTTATTTACATAACACCAATAAACAGAGAACTGTTTATTCTTTTCTCAGTGTATATCAGTGTCATCACTTGAGTACAGACAACAAAATAAAGTACCAAATGCAGAAGTCTTTGTTAGTCTTGTTTTATCTATAGATAAACTTAGGATAGTAGTATCTTTAGTAGTATCCTTAAGTAATATCCTTAGTGATTGCTTCATATATCTTCTAGGTAATCCTTACCTACTATTTCCGAAAAATAAGAAAACCATAACCCTTCACAAAATTGGACACCTGGCAAGAAAATTACATTCTCTATTTGTTATCAAGAATAATGTTTATTGGGGGGGGGGGAGCTGGAGAAATGGCTCAGAGGTTAAAAGAACTGTCTGCTCTTCCAGACAGCAATTCCCAGAAACCACATGGTGGCTCACAACCCTCTATACTGAAATATGATGCCCTCTTTTGTCATGCAGGTAGATATGCAAATAGAGCCCTCATATGTAAAATAAATAAATAAATCTTTAAAAAAGAATAATATTTATGAATGCCAATTTACTTGGACAGAAGGTAGAAACAAATGGTTTCTCACATGAAAACTGAATTCGTTACATAATACAAATAAATATTGTATTTTTCCCCTTTGAATTATGATTAGATTTGACTTTCACTCAAACTATTTAACTTGGGAACATTTCATTTACTGGCAAGATGTTTCAAATGTTAAAAAAGGCAACACAATTTTATTATCTACAATGTTCTCATTTGCAATACACACCCATACACACACACACAGAGAGAAATCTCAGCTTTTAAGAAGGTTAAATTTGTGTTATGTTTTAATCATAGCTATTCTCTTCATGGAACAACAGTAAGCCTACAGACCACAGGTTGACATACCTGAATAGTTTAAGACCAGGGTTGCTTTGATGGCCATCTCTTTTTCCTGATAATCTGCACACTCTAAGATGGTGTGTAAGTCTTTATTGAGGGGTGTTTCTCACTTCTCATAGTTTAGTAGTTGCTTTCCACATTTACGTACACCAATATTGGGTGGATATATTTACCACTGTCATATCTTCACATTGAATCTAACATGGGCCCATAAGGTGAAGAGTAATCTTTGAGAGAGCAAAATTGCTGTTTGTTTTTACTTTAAAAAAAATTCAACTAGGGAACCCACTTGGAGATTGAGCTGCCATGGACTGCATCTGTGGTGCAGTTCTACTTATCTGCATGAATGGTCCTTGGTTGAAGTATCAGTCTCAGAAAAGACCTCTGGGCTGATCTTTTGGTTCTGTTGCTCTCCTTGTGGAGCTCCTGTCCTCTCCAGGTCTTTCTATCTCCCTCTTCCTCCATAAGGTTCCATGCACTCTGTCCAAAGTTTAGCTATGAGTCTCAGCATCTGTTTCAATACCCTGCTGGGTAGAGTCTTTCAGAGGCCCTCTGTGGTAGGGAAGTGGGTACCCTAGTAGGGGGAACAGGGACTGTCTCTGACATGAAGTCAGTGGCTGGCTTGGCCTGGAAGACAATGCAGCCAGTCCTGATGATACCTGATAGGCTAGGGTCAGATGGAAGGGGAAGACCTCCCCATCAGTGGACTTGGGAAGGAGCATGGGAGGAGATGAGGGAGGGAGAGTAGGATTGGGAGGGGATGAGGGAGCGGGCTACAGCTGGGATACAAAGTAAATAAATTATAACTTGTGAAAAATAAACAGGAAAGAAAAAATTTCCAGTCACCCCCCCCAAAAAAACAGAAAAAACAATTCAACTGTTATATGCCATTTGACTGGATAATGAAATCCATTCATATTCAAGGTAACTTCTGAAAGGAATATAATTTTTTCTTCTGGTGGATTTGTAAGTCACTTTCAACCTTTACTGTCTTCATTATAGTTAAGTAAATTTCTCTAATAGTTTTTTTATTTGCATTGTAAGTTTTGATTTTTAGTTACAATAAGGCTTATTAAAGCATAATTAAAACAAGTGCTCTTAAGGTGGTAATAACTCATTTAATGTCTTCCCCCTCTCTCTTGAACTATCTGTCTGTCTGTCTGTCTGTCTGTCTGTCTGTCTGTCTGCCTGCCTGCCTGCCTGCCTGCCTGTCTATATCTCATTTTCCCTTGCCTCCTTTGAATGGTCATGTCACATTTTAAAGGATTACAAAATGTCTATTATTTAAAGTTATTGTATTTATTAGGCTAGCTTTGTCCAGGTCTGCTGGCACCCACCTTTAATTCCAGCACTTGGGATGCAAGGCTAATGGATCTGAGTTGGAGGATTGCCTGCTCTACATGACGAATTCTACATAATGGACCATGTCTTAAACAAAGAAAGATTTTTTTTTACTGTGATATACATACTTAATTTTATCAGCCAGCCTTTCACTTTTAGATTTATAATTTTTAATTTTGGCAATGTTCAGAATCATATACAAGACCATAAACATTCTTAACAAGCATTCTAACTCTGGACTTTGTATCAGGGTTTAACATATCCTAGGTAAGCACTCTACTACTGAGACAAAGACTCTGCCTATTTAACATTTTGAATAAAGCAGGCTACTTTTATCACCTTAACTTTTAAGAGGAAGGGGGTGGTCTGGGAAGTCTCTCGTTTGTTTCTCGGGACTGCTATGTTAAGCATAGCAATCCTTGGTTGGCAGCATTCCCACTCCATGTAAAAGTCTGAATATGGATTCATTTAGGGGTGGCTGGAACACAGAAACTCTGAACTAATTAGTAGATTAAAGCTAATTAGTGGATTAATCTGAAGGCATTATTGTAGAATGGTAGGTGGAACAAGTAGTGCACCAGGGTTGTGGTCTGTAGGTGGCCACTATGAGGTGAACAGTTGCTTCATTTATCATGCTTCTGCTTTGATGTTCTGCACTGTAATGAACAAAAGCAATGGAAATAGTAGATCATGGACTGATACCACCAATACCATGAGCCAAAACATATATATCCTCTTTTAAAACTGTTCATGTATTCATCACTTCAGTGAGAAGCGAAACTATTCTTTAGCAGTTTAAATACCTTCCTACTTCATGGTATGATGTTTTTGTTGAGACATATACTGCCATTTATAAGGGGATTTTTATATACTGTTTATGTCCTTTGTTTTCAACATTTTCCTGTTTTGTTTTATACTGGTGAGTGTATGTGTCTGTGTGTGACACAAAATGACAGTTATGTTCTGGGGCATAATATATAGGTTAAACCTAGAAACCTGTGAACTTCCTGTACTTGGCAATCTTTCTCTTTATACAGGAAGTTTCCTGCCATTAATACTTCAGTCTCTAAACATTTCTCCTTATTTCATTTTGAATACAACTCATTCAAACCTTTGTCCTTCTTTAACACTTTCTGCTATTGATTTAACCCAGTGAATTGGGTAATCAAAACAAATATGCCAATTTTAAACTCAAACATTTGCCCTTACAATAGTGTCCCACCAAATCTCACAAGTTTCTTCATTCCTTATTCATTTTTTTCTCTTCTCTGTATATATTTTCAGATAACTAATAAAGGTAAGATTTTTGTTTTTGATCAGTTTGTCATTTTTTTATGTTTTTAAGTCCAGGATTAAGTTATTATTTCACTCTTTTTTATTGTTAAAATCTTTTCAAATTTTTTATTAATTACAGTTTATTTACCTTGTATCTCAGCTGTAGCCCCCTCCCCAACCCATCCCTATCCCACTCTCCCTCCCTCTTCTTCTCCTATGTCCCTCCCCCAGTCCAATGATAGAGGAGGTCATCCTCCTCTTCCATCCAATCCTAGTCTATCAGCTCTCATCAGGACTGGCTTCATTTTCTTCCTCTGTGGACTGGAAAGGCTGTTCCTCCTTCAGGGGAAGGTGATCAAAGAGCCAGCCCATACGTTCATGGCAGAGACAGTCGCTGTTCCTATTACTGGGAAACTCTCTTGGACACTGAGCTGCCATAGGCTACTTCTTTTCAAGGGTTGGTTATCTCCAGACATGGTCCTTGTATGGAGTATCAGTCTCACAAAAGACCTCTGTGCCCAGAAGTTTTGGTTCTGTTGCTCTCTGTGTGGAGCTCCTGTCCCCTCCAGGTATTTCTATTTCCCCCTTCTTTCATAAGATTCCCTGCACAGTGCTCAAAGTTTGGCTATGAGTCTCAGCATATGTTTTGATGCCGTGCTCTGTAAAGTCTTTCAGAGGCCCTCTGTGATAGGCTCCTGTCCTGTTCCCTATTTTCTCTCTACCAATGCCCATACCACTTGCCTTTTTAAATGAAGACTGGGCATCTTACCAAGGGTCCTCCTTAGGTGTACAGATTTTAGTATGATTATCTGTCTAATATCCACTTATAAGTGAGTATATACCATGTGTGTCTTTCTGCTTCTGGGATACTTCACTCAGGGTGATCTTTTCTAGATCCCACCATTTGCCTGCAAATTTCATTATTTCCTTGTTTTTAATTGCTGAGTAATATTCCATTGTCTATCCATTCCTCAACTGAGGGGCATCTGGGTTGTTTCCAGCTTCTGGCTATTACAAATAAAGCTGCTCAACACCGTTGAGTAAATGTCCTTTTTGTATACTTGAGCATCTTTTGGATATAAGCCCAGGAGTGGTATAGCTGGATCTTGAGGTAGCACTATTCCTAATTGTCTGAGAAAGTGCCAGATTTCCAGCATGGTTGTAAAAGTTTTCATGCCCACCATAATGGAGTAGGGTTCCCCTCTCTCCACATTCTCTCCAGCATGTGTTGTTACTTGGGTTTTTGATCTTAGCCATTCTGACAGGTGTAAGGTGAAACCTCAGGGTTGTTTTGATTTGCATTTCCCTGATGACTACGGATGTTCAGCATTTCTTTATGTCTTTCCCTGCCATTCGACGTTCCTCTATTGAGGATTCTCCGTTTAGCTCTGTACCCCATTTTTCAACTAGGGTTGAATTGTTGCTGTTTAACTTCTTGAGTTCTTTATATATTCTGGATATTAGCCCTCTGTCACATATAGGGTTGGTGAAAATCCTTTCCCAACCTGTAGGCTGTCATTTTGTTGTGATGACAGTGTCCCTTGCTTTACAGAAACTTTTCAGTTTCATGAGGTCCCATTCATTGATTGTTGCTCTTAGAGCCTGTGCTGTTGGTGTTCTGTTCAGGAAGTTGTCTCCGGTGCCCACTTTTTCTTCTAACAGGTTTAGTGTGTCTGTTTTTATATTGAGGTCTTTGATCCACTTGGATTTTAGTTTTGTGCATGGTGAAAAATATGGATCTATTTGCATTTTTCTACATGTAGCCATCCAGTTAGACCAGTACCATTTGTTGAAGATGCTATCTTTTTTCCATTGTATGGTTTTGACATCTTTGTCAAAAATCAGGTGTCCAAAAGTGTGAGGTTTATTTCTGGGTCTTCTATTTGATTCCATTGATCTACCATTCTGTTTCTATGTCAGTAGCATGCAGTTTTTATTTCTGTTGCTCTATAGTACAGCTGATATCAGGGATGGAGGTACTTCCAGAAGATCTTTTATTGTAGAAGATTTTTTTTTAACGATTCTGGGTTTATTATTCCATATAAAGTTGAGAATTTTTCTTTCAAGGTCTGTAAAGAATTGTGTTGGTAATTTGATGGGAATTACATTGAATCTGTAGATTGCTTTTGGCAAGATGGCCGTTTTACTATATTAAATTATTTCACTTACTCTTAACCTTCCAGTTATTTATTGTTCATTTTCAATTCTCAATTATTAAGTTTGAATATCATTTTATTTTGCTGTTTGGTGATCTAATAAATATTTTCGTGACATTTACATAATCTCTCAGATAGTTCACACATTTCTATCTCCTTGTGATTAGACATTTGTTGCATGTTTGCCCCTGTCTTACAATGATTCTGACACATTTGATCCTTGGAATAATGGCTTGACATCTGTATATTAAAG
Organism: Pachyuromys duprasi; assembly: GCA_028658305.1. Classification (NCBI taxonomy): domain Eukaryota; kingdom Metazoa; phylum Chordata; class Mammalia; order Rodentia; family Muridae; genus Pachyuromys; species Pachyuromys duprasi. The sequence goes on along the minus strand of CM053758.1, from coordinate 39,688,518 downwards.
TAGACACAGGTTTTCAGTTTTTCCTTGGAAAATTGAATTCCTTTGAATTGAATCCCATGGCCTCTGTGTCCATGACCAACACAGCCTTTGAAACACTAGGGAATTCTCTCATTCCAACACTGCACTGGCTGCCATAACATTGGACTGAGTCCTGTGGCTGTTGCTACAGGCAGATTTGAGAAGCTCTCAAAGCCGCAAAAAGCATGAAAATGTGCCTAAATTCCATTATTAACAAGCTCCTTATAGTTAATCAGTAGTGTACAAGAAAATTCATGCAGATCAGTTCCACCTGACCTGTGCTACATGCTTTTACATGATCCTGGAGAAAATGTTGCAGCTCAAATCACAGGAGGCAGTTTTATTTCAGAGGTCACAATATTCCGCTCTAAAAAGGGTTTCATTGTCAGGCCTGGTTATTACTGGGTTCATAGGAAAAATTCCATGCTAATTCATCTATTTCATTCACTGTGAAGACTGAATATCAAAATTTATGAATATACTGTTTTGCTTATACATTGGTTGGTGAATATTTAGATTTTCTGTACATGTTGACTATTTTGAAGAGCGCTTTGAAAATTGGTGGAAAGCTTTCATTTGAATACCTCAGTACATTTAGTTATATACTTGTCGATCAAATCATTAAGTCATATAATAATTTTCTTTACTTTGCTGAGGAACCACCAACCTTTTTCTACCATATCAGCATAATTTTACATTCCTACTAGTAATAGAATTTCTCCACATATTTACGAATAGTTAATTCTCCTCTGTGGAAAGGAAAGCTATCTAGTATATATAATGAAACATCTGATTTAGGATGTTATTTGCATTTGTTATTTGCGTAAGGAAAATTAGTGTCAACCATCTTTTTTAGTCCATGTCATTATGTGAATGTATGCTTTAGAATTTAAAGATTAGATGCCTTTTATTCGGTCCATTATTTAACTCAGTCACCTTTGCTGCAGAATTACCAAGTCATATAGCTATTTCATACACTAGGTCTTTATTTTATAACACAACATATATATTGGTCTATTCTCTTCCCCTGGTTTTGGTGACCTGCATATGTGATTTCGGTGGGACGAACCAGAACAAAATAGTGGGTTTTTACCAGGAGAAGCTACCATGGCAAAATTTTGGTTTTCTCCCCATTCCACAAAATTGAAGTTAATGTAAAGAGCTTTCATCCTATCAAGGGAGATAAGGGAATTTCCAGCAACTGTTACAGAAAGAGTAAAAATATTAGCAACAGAATGAGAGACTGGATAAAATCTTTAAAACATCACTGGAGAATTTCTAGGAGCCAGTACCATCCTTCAGCTTTGTGGTTGTCGTTTTGTTTCATTTTTCTCTAGCCAATTGAGGTTGGACAAAATAATACACTAAAACCCAACTTTCTGTGAAACCATTGTAAGCATTATGAAATTCTTACTGGAATCTGGTCAGCTCATATGCACCATATTATACACTTTTTAAAACAGTCACTCATGCCAGTTCCCTTAGTACCAAATGAGACACAAAGAAGGTTAGAGTTCTGCATATTCAGTGCTACCATTCAGTGTCCATGCTGGCAATGGAATGTGAATGAGAGCAAGTTCATACTAGAATCTGCCATGCTCCACCTTAAAAGGGCATCATGGATTCTGAAATATGTAGATATTCTCCAAAATAATTGTCCATAACTACTTATTCAAAATCAATATATAGTTTTTGTCTTAGACTGCATTTTGCCTAGAATGTGTCCTTAAAAAGTGGACTCATTAATGGAAAGGACTGACAGATCTTACAGCACAGCACTGAATTTTATGTTTAGTTTAATTTGAGTTGAGTGGGTATTGCTTCAAGCAAATAAGCATCTCCTCGTGGGTCCTCCTTGTTACTTAGCTTCTTTGGGTCTGTGGTTTGTATATCATGGTTATTCTGTACTTCTTGACTAATATCCATTTGTAAGTTGAGAACATACCATGTTTGTCTTTCTGGGTCTGTGTTACCTCTTTCAGGATGATCTTTTCTAGGTCCATCAATTTGCCTGAAAATTTCATATCATTCTTTTAAATGGCTCAGTAATACTCCATTTTGTTAAGTGTACTTTTTAAAATCTATTCTATGGTTCAGAGACATCTAGATTGTTTCCAGTTTCTGGCTGTTATGAATAAAACTGCTGTGAACATAATTGATCAAGTGTCCTTGTGGTATGGTTGAGCATCTTTTGGGTATATGCCCAAGAGTGGTCTTGAAGTAGAACTATTCCCAATTTTCTAAGAAGCTGCCAGATTGATTTCTACAGTGGTTGTACAAGTTTGTACTCCTACCAGTAATGGAGGAGTGTTCCCCTTTCTCTACAACCTTGCTAGATTATGCTGTCACTTGAGGTTTTTATCTTAGTTGTTAAGACTCTCAGAGTTGTATGATTTGCATTTCCCTGATGACTACAGATGCTAAAAAAAATTTTTAAGTGCTTCTAGGTTGTTAGAGATTCCTCTGTTGAGAATTCTCAGCTTAGATCTGTACACCATTTTTTAAATTGGATTATTTGGTTTGTTCATGTCCAGTTTCTTGTATTGTTCATATATTTTGAATGTCAGCCCTTCGTCAGATGTGGAATTGGTAAAAATCTTTGCCCATTCTGTAGGTTGCCATTTTATGCTATTTACAGTGTCCTTTGCCATATAGAGGCTCTTCAGTTTCATGAAGTCCCACTCATTGTTGATCTTAGTGCCTGAGCTCTTGGTGTTCTCTTCAGGAAGTTGTCCCCTGTGCCAATGCATTCAACGTTATTCCCTACTTTCTCTTCTATCAGACTTAGTGTATCTGGTTCTATGTTTAGGACTTTCATCTACTTTGACTTGAGTTTTATGCAGTGATAACTATGGATCTATTTGCATTCTTCTATATACAACTATCCTGTTAGTCCAGCACCATTTGTTAAATATGCTTTCTTTGTTCCATTGTATTATTTTGGCCTCCTTGTCAAAACTCAAGTGTTCAAGATGTGTGCATTTACTTCTGGTTCTTTGATTCCATTGATCAACAAGTCAATTTTTATGGAGTTCCATGTAGTTTTTATTACTATTACTATTGTACTACAGCTTGAAATCAAGGATGGTTAAACCTCCAGAAATGTTCATTGTATAAGTATTATTTTATTTATTCTGAGGTTTTTTTTTTCCCCCATATGAAGTTGAGTCTTCTCATGAATCTTTTTGGGCATGATTCTTTTTCCTGAGCCTATGTGTAATTTTCTCAATGATCCTATATAAAAAGCTACTCTTTAATGCTCTTTGTTGTCTTTCCCATGGTTTTTCTGGGTCTGTAGTAGCACTGCTACTTTACCAACCAGTCACACCACACTATCCTCTCTACGCTCTGGCTTAGTTGTGACAGAAAATTCTTTTAAGGAACCTTAGAAACACTGACTCTTTCTTAGGGATGTTTGGGTACAAGTAAAATCATAAAATCATCTTACATGTGAGTTTTGCTTTCTAGAGCTCCAAAAAGGTTACTTTTCCCAGTTTTTGATATTTCCAAAGGGGACCACAATTTTCTCATAACTATTGTTTTAAGGGCCTTGTGCATGCTAGGTAAGCACTGTATCAGTGAACTAAATCAACAATCCAATAGCTGTACTAAGACTTGTTTTAGGGTTCAGAATATGGTCTGTTTTGGAAAATGCTCAAAATATAAATTTTAAAAAAATGTATTGTCCCAGAAATTAGAAGGGAAAATGGAAATACCAAAACAGAAGGCAATTCACTGTCCTCCTTGCAATCTGAGATTTTCTTTTTCTGTGATCTATAGTGTAGGGAGAGGGCAATGGAGGTGAACCTGGAAAGAGGCAGCAAAGGAAGGTGGGAAGAATGCTGGAAGGCGTCTTAGTGAGTTAATTGCTTCATATAAATGTTTGAAATTGCAGTAAAAGGATCCCTGATAGCACTTTTGAAAACACATAACCACCCAAATCTTAGAGTCTCATATACCTAAAAGTCAACAAATGCCTAAACATAGTCACTTTGGTAAGACACTGGTACATTATTTTTCTTAAACTCAGCTCAGCTCTTAAGGCGTTAGGACTTAATTTGGATTTTGGTCAGGTATTGCTCTTAGGTACTTATAAAAATTAACTGCAGGTTCCTATTTATAGGGAGCATTGGCAAGAGCTAACATCTAGTTACCATTATGTTAATAAGAAAAGCAACAAATTGGCCCACAAAGAAGATCACAGCTATTAGAAAAGACAGCCACTGACAAATCTTATTAAGCAACAAACTTGAATTACAAAACAGCTGGTGTCATATAATACACACATTTCTCAAAACAGATGCGTAAGTGATGGGATTTGGGGATAACAGAAAAAGTCGGGCTTGTTCTCATCATGTTTGAGACCATTACAGAAGCTCGAAGAGGGAGGAAGAAGGGATAAATAACACTATGGAGGTTTGAAAATGCCACAGGAAATCATATTATGTTTACATTAAATTACATAAAAGTATACACACACATACACTTTTAGACAGTACTCAAGAGTCATACAGAACCACTGGCAGGAAGGAAAAAGGCATGTTTGGAGTCTAGTGTGTAAAGGCCAGCACAAGGTATGATCCCTGGGACCCAGATTGTGGACAGAACCAACTCTTTGACCCTCATCTCCTCCCTCCACCCCAAAAACAAAGCTATTTTTAAAATATGATTAAAAACAACAGCAACAAGCTTTTAAAACAAGCCCTTGGAAAAAGTATGGAATACTCCAAAATGAAAAAAGTCAAAGCATAGAACACTTGAGGCCTAGAGAATGCATGCATACATACAGATCTAGTACTGCTAAGTCAGAACCAAGACATCTGAAAGCAGGACTTCAAGGAAATAAGAATCTGGTATAGGAACTCAAACGCCTCCTAACGCACCCATGTTTTGTGAGAGCCCTCTCAGGAAAAATGTAAGGGAGCACTATGTACCCTATTATTCAGGATACAATACAGGAAAAGACCAGAAAAATAGTAATCAAGAGATTGAAAGTAGTGATTTTATACTTCCAAAAAATATTTAGCATTTGTGCAATAATTATCAATAAAATATCTTATTCCTGCCCTCAAGACTGCTACTAAATTTGGCAGACATGCAGGGGAACTCTCTCCTACAAAGTTACAGCAATTAAGGCAAGATTTAACAGTAAGATAGCAGGCTTGGGTCATGACCAGCCCTGTAACCATTCAGATAGACACAATGAAGAAAAACAGTGAGAATATGCAACAAAGGTGAGGTCAAATAGGGATGAGGGCACTCTTGAACATTCTATACCAAGTTTCATCTTTGTAGTAAAATAAGTTTACAAGGAGAAATATATGAGAAGACATGATTCTTCATTTTTTTTTTTGGCAATACTGCTCTTACTCTCTCAAGATAAGAATTTAAGAAATAAATATATATATTATATATTATATATATTACAATATATATATATGCACACACTCATATTTTTAATCAGCCTGAGGTAGGAATCTGGTTATAATTTTTAAACCTTTTCTAGAGTAAATTTTTTTTAAATGACTACATAATAGCGTCCTCTCTCCCCACACCAAGTCAACCTCTTGACATTCCAAGACCATGTCTCATAAAGTAAGCTGGTTAAAACAAAGTGCTCTGGTGGGATGATCAGTGTGTTAAGTGGAGGCTGTAGTTTCTAGCTGCATTTATATATATGCAATGGCTTAAAGTAATCTTGGGCAAAAATAATTTATAGGTTGGGGCCTGGAATACCCTAAAATAAAGGTTGAGCAGCCTAGTCTTTTGGGTTACTTTTAGCATCCACAATCAAATTAGTTATCCCAAAACAAATATTGGAAAGATATTCTGTGTAAACTAAAATAATAGTCTTTTTCTCTCAGCATTTAAGACCTTATTCCTTAAAACTGTTTTTAAGTGATTTGTGTATCTAACATTTAAATGAAAATGTTAGGACCACTATTGTGTAATTTCCAAATGACCTATGACAGAAAAAATGGAATTCATACCACTAAAGTTCATCACTAAATAACCTCAGGCTTAGTATTACTATAAACTAAAGAGACACTGAACTATAGGCAAAGGACTCATGTCCCCTAAAGTAAGCGCTGCTTTAAATGACAATTTTAAAATGGATTATTTTCATTTATTATTTTCCCTTATGAATTTGTTATATAGCAACAAAAATGCAAGGATGTTATGGAATAAAAGCAAAAACATACTTTTGTATATATAATGGGATTACAAATACAATTTGAGGACCTAGACAAGTAAGCAAAGAGTAGCATAATAATGAATGGATGGTTTAAAGTCGCATACAAAAACATGATGGATTTACCCACTATCTTCAAAGGAATAAAGGAAAAACAAGCTGGTTTTTCTTCTGTTGCTTTTCCAAAGCAGGTGTATTCATAAGACCAGTACTGAATTGTATTATTCTTCCACAGTGGGAAGAAGGTATAAGAGGAATAACTGAAAGCTAGTAAAGCTGCATCCAGGCTGGGTCTTCATATATAGGAACAAGTTTTATAATGACTTTTCCTATTTACTGGTAGTTTGAAGAAATTAGCAAGTTGGCTCACCAGGCCCTTTGTTTTTGCAGTCATTTCATTCATATATTCATTCAACAGATATGTATTACAGCCTGGACCTTGGGGCTAAAAAAAAAAAAAACAGAGAATTAAGAAAATTTTTTTAAAAAGTGAAAAAAAAAAATCATTCCCTCTCTAGCACTCTAGTACAGATCAATGGAAAACTAAGCAAAAAACAAATATACCCAAATACAGATGACCTGTAAGTACTATGATATACATTTGGAGAAACATGTAAAACTATATTGGTCCTAAATCATTATATTTTATGTTCTCAATGGGAGTAGATAAGAGATGCGAGATAAGTCTTTGTTTCCAGTCAGTCTCTGGGAAACAGAATGGGAAACAAAAAGCCCGTTCATGGCCTTTGATGGATAGTCAAGAGCATAGACTTGGTAAAGAGCCTGACTTCCAGTCTAGTTCACCACCATCCAGATTTTAACCTGGCTGCATGACAGTGGCTGACCAAAAGGATATGGACTAGGGAGCATATGAGAGCACAAAGAAAACAAGTTCTAAAATATAGTTACAGAATAGCCTCCCTTCTACTACCCACATGTACATCATCTAGTTACAAACTAGAATCCCTCTGCATAATCTTACCTTGAAACACACTTCCTGCCAAATCTTTCATTTGAATCAAGAAATAAATTGTAGGGGATGGGGATATAGCTCAGAAAAGCACTTTTCCAGTTCATATGAAGACCTGAGCTCCATCTCCCAATCTTCTAAGTGGCCCCTACACTCCCCCCCCCCACACACACACACCCTTCCACACACACACACACACAAACCTTATGTGCTCTTTGGGATTTCACTGAGAAGGATCAAACAGCACTATGAGGCACCATAACGGGTCCCAAGAGAATAACTAATGACAATTATTTTAGAGATAATATTTCAACTATTTGAAATATTTCCACTTGGCTAAGTGGATTTCCTACAGTAAGTATATGTTTGGGTATCTAAAAGCAATGAGAGTTGAGATTAGAAGGCAATCAGTGAGTTGTATGGAGATTTTAAGAACAAGAATGGAAATGAGACCCTAAGATTGTTTGCTATTATATGGTTGCAAAAATATTTTGAGGTAGATTCCTAAGGCATAGTTACAAACAAAACAAAGTTCTTAACCTTAAAAAACTTGATGTACTAAGTAGAACACAAAGTCAAGCAAAGCAATAAAACCGTTTACTTTTTTTCATTTTCCATTACTTTGGGTTCTTTGTGTAACTCTCAAATAATAGTACTTCCATGGACTTTGTGCTTAGTCGTCTCCGCGCCTTTAATTATTATTCCCTGGTGACAATACTCTAGTAAAAAGTAAGTATGACTGCCATGAGGGAGGCATACATTTTCACCTTCTTCAAAGACTTTTCTTTATTGATTTAAATCAATCTAATCAAATCAAATCTGTGGGATCTGTTCTTTTGAGTCTCCTCTATCCCATCCACTATCCCTTCTCTTTAATCATACTATATCTTTCTGGAAATATAGCAACAGTCTCATAAATACAAAGTATATACACTTAGGCTTTTCCTAGTTCCTATGGTAATATAAGTATGAAGTCTGTCTTTGCCTCTTAAAATCCATAAAAGTCCAGAGTCTACAAGGACCTCTATAATCTGAATAGCTGTCTAATCCCATCCTGCTGCTATCAAGCCCCCATATTCCAGCTGTTAAAATGCTCATCTTGTCTCCCTAGTATACACCTAATCCTTCATCACATATCATAGTTTTGGGACACAAATTCAGTTCAAAATGTGCATTTATACATTCCTGTTATTAAAACTGCTGTGCTTTGCATATATATTCAAATTAGATCCTTTCTATGTAAGACACCTTAATTGAGCAAAGCAGCTCTGAATCAATCTGAAGCACCCAGCAACTTACAGAATGGCAAACACCAATAATATCTGAAAAATGTTTATGAAAAATTCAAAATTCTTTAAAATCTTTACCATAGAGATTTTTCTTCATCGTAGATATTAATCCACATTTCTTAAATCCTTTGCATAGGTCAAATGAGTTGTGCTGCTGGAATGCAGAACAAACCTTTTATTTTAAAACTGGGCTTCTGGATTCTTCTGCTGGCAAAATTTCCAGCTTCGAAATTTTTCTGGTCATATTCAGGCAATGAATAGTTCATTTAGGGAGCACCAAACAGCTCATAGCAGTGAAATATTAAAATGAACAACTCTTAATTGAAGACTTAAAGTCTTCTTCCTGCTCAGTCCCTCCTGTGGTGAAGTAAAGCCTGAATGTGGGACCTACAGCAACCTAACAAACCCCCAACAACTGTGGTTCTTCAGATTTAACACCTACTCAGGGACTATTGCACACAGGGAGTCAGTATCTTATTTATCATTGTTAGGATTATGACAAGTGGTGGTAGGGAGTGGTGTGTTAATAACTTTCAAGAATTTACCCTCTTGGAAATCAAAATTGGCTTGGTTTCCAATGTCCCTACCCTGAAAGCTTCTTTACCAGCTAGGTGTCTGGTTCAATAAAAATGGTAATTTACATAAGTTATTTTTCTAAATAGCTGATGGTTGATTTCTAATAACAATGATAGACGTACGACTCATGAAAACTCCCCCTGAACCCAATACTGGTGTTCACTGTACTTTATTCAGCTGCTAAAAGTCACTTTAGGCATATCTTACCTTGGAATCCTTGCAAGAGTCAATTACTACTTTTTTGTCACCCAGAATCTAAAGACCATGAGTAAGTTTCAAAGTAAATCACTCCAAACACACTTTCACTGGATTTAAGTGAAGTTGCAAAGTTCCTGGCATATTTTGAGACCAGTATCAGTATTACCCTGATAGCAAAGCCAGACAAAGATAACAAGAAATCTATAGACTAGTATCTTTTATAAATACAGATGCAAAATGCTAAACAAAATACTAGCAAACCAAATCCAGCAGCATAGAAAATGGTTTATGTAGCATAGACAAGTGGGGTTATTCCAGGAAATGCAAGTTTCGTTCAATATACAAAAATCTTTCAATGTAATACAACATATCAATAGAATCAAGGACAGAAACTACATGACAACCTTAATAGATACAATAGAAGCATTTGACAAAATTCAATACCCTTTTTTGATTAAAAAAAAACATTCAGTAAAGTAGGAATAGATGGAAATTTCCTCTATTTGCAGCATCTATGAAAAACCTACAGCTAACATCATATGTAATTGTAAAAGACCTAAGGCTTTCCCCTTAAAATCAGGAACAAGAAAAAGATGTCCACTCTTGCCACTTGTATTTAATATTATACTGGATGTGCTAGCCAGGGCACTTAGGCAGAAAAATCAAATAAAAAGAATCCAGATTGGAAAGGCAATAAAGATATTTATATTCACAGATTCACAATCTTGTATACAAATAACTATAATAATAAAATAAAAACAGAATCAGCTTAAAATAGCTAAGTATACAAAGTCAATACACAAAAATCTGTTCTTTCTAGATGCTAGCAATGAATAATCTAAAAAATAGAAAACAATTGTTTGTAAAAGCATCAAGAACATCTTTGAAAAATATTTAACCTGAAAAGTCAAGGTGTATACACTAAATCTATAAAACAGCATTAAAAATAGACCTAAATAAATGGAAAGACACTCCATGTTTATGAATTAAAAATTTAATACTGTTAAAGTACCAACATACTTCAATCTGATGTATCGATTCAACACAAAAACTATCAAAATCACAGGTGCTAGTGAGGCAGAATTTAACAGATCAATCCTAAAGTCCATGTAGAATGCAAGGGGCCCTGTAAATGATCTTGATATAGAGGATTCACACATCCTAAATTCAAAACTTATAGAATCACAGTAATTAAAACAGTGTGGTAATGGCATAAGGAGACATATAGGACAATGGAATAAGGTTGAAGAGTCCAAAATTACCCAGATTTATGGCCATGTGTGTTTCTTTTTGTTTTTGACAAGGATGCCAAGTCATAAAGAATTATTATTCTTTGCAACAAATTAGTATTTGTACTAGTAGATACCGACATACTAAAGAATGGAACTGGATCTCACAATGCACTACATGCAAAAATGGATCAAAGTCCTAAATTTAAGAACTAAAACCATAATATGCTTACAAGACATAAGAGAAATAAAAACAACATGTACACAAAATATTCACAATTGTAATACTCATAATATGCAAAAAGCAGAAGCAACACAAGTCTCTACAACCAAATGAAAAAACAAAAAACGAGTATATCAATACAATGACAATATTCGGTCACTAAAAACAGTACCAATACATGCTACAACACAGATGAACTTTGAACTCATTACTCTGGGAATGAGATGGTGGGTAAACAAGACAAAAAAGGCTACATATTGTATGAGTCTATAAACATAAAATGTCCAAAATAGGCAAATTCATAGGCATAAGTAGATGAGTAGTTGTCAGGGGCTGAGCTTATGAACAGGCAGTCACTCCTTATAGATACAGAAAACTTTTTACAGTGATGAAAATGGTCTGGAATTATATAAAGACAATTTCACAACTTTGTGAACATACTATAACCACAAATTTTATACTTTTTTAAATGGTGAGTTTTATACTATGTGAATTATATCTCAAAGATGAGGGAAAGCACATCTTTTCCACTTAAAGGTTGATGAGATAAGGTCAACTTTTCCAAATGTCCTTATTACAGACATCTTCAATATCCTGGTATTTTTTAATTAACAAGCAAATGTTGGGAGAACTGCTCTCAGGAAATTTTCCAAAATGTTATCTACCATCTCCATGGTAATTTCATTGAAACCATACAACCAGAGATAAGGTAGGGGTGGGCATAATACACATCAAAGGAATGACAGGGCCAAAACTAAAATCCAGAGTCATCTGACTGAAGGCTGTAACATCTTCCACTGTGTACTGTTTTCAAGATACATTCCACACCATTTCCTATGAATTTCTGAGGAATGGAAAATAATCAGGATACTAATCCCAGGCCTCATGCATGTCAGCCTAAGAATCTTAATTTGATGTTTTTTTTTTTTCAAGTGTAAGATGACAAATTTTATGTGGTCATGGGGCCTAACCCATACCACTAGTCATCCTTTTTCCTGGCTGTGTGCATCTTGGTAAGGTGTACAACCTCTCACGTTACAGTGACTGACCTATTTTGTGAAAATGCAGGACCATGCGTAGTACTTTAATAGTCACTGAAACTTCTCATCAGAATTTATAGGATTTTGACTTGCAAATTTGACTCATATATATTTATGGAGAAGAACATCTGAAGGATTGTTCCATGACAATCTGGGGGACTAGTAATAGCAGAATGATTTAATGTATCAGCTGCCATCTTTGCTAGAATAAGGGGAAGAGTGTGAGTGGCATAAAGAAGGTGGCTCCTGATTGCCAGAGTAAACCAGAAGGCAGAATGTAGTTACAAAAACATCTTCTTTTCAATTATCTAGTCTTTTCAAATTTTCTTCCTTTTCAATAGGCTGATATGATTCTGTGATTCCAGAAAAATCTCTTCAGGAAATATGTGTATTTATACATACATACACACTCATATTAAACACACAATGTTCCAATAAATGTGACCCATCAGGCTGTGCACAGTAGATATGCTGGCTGCTATTATACTATGGAAGCATACTAAAACTAACAGAAGTCTTCATGAGCATGATACTTTTCAAATTTCCAACTTGAAGAATATTTGCGTTATACAAAGTAAGCCTAAGGAAAGGGATGCCGAATAGGGATGTAGAGGGGTACTAGTGAAAAGGAGATACTAGAAAATTATGCAGTAATCCACCTGTACAGGGCAGTAGCTTTATTCAAAGGGGAAGTAATCATATTAAACAAAAAAAAAAAAAGTGCTTTAGGAGAATGAAAGGAATTAGAAGAAGTTTAGAGTTGGGGAGATAACCCGGGTAAAATAAAGTATAACAGAATATGCTTGAGAGAAAATAACTGACAATCTGTAACAATGTAAGGGATGAGAGAATTCATAACTATGATAAAGATGAAATCTTAAAATAATTTAATGTATTATCCATATATATATATATATATATATATAAAGTGTGCAAGGGTTAGAGACAGCAAAAGCCATGGTACATTGTGGTAAGGTCAGAGGACAACCTTGTGGAGTTTTCATTCCTTCCATGTTTATAAGAGGTCTGGGGACAGTATTCAGGCCATCAAGTTTTGTATAATGATTACCTTTACCTACTAAGCCACATCCCCAGTCACCCAAGTTGAGTTTTAAAGGAAGCAACAAGAAATGGCTAGGAGATAGAAGATTAAGAATTATAGGTACTGTTCTGCACTGCATTGACTTTGAGGTACCAGAAAGACATCCTGGAAATACAGATCTGATAAGATATGTAATTAGAGAAAATCTTTGAGAGTTACTGAGGTTGACCAGAATGTTTAGACAAGTGCATGTAAGGACAATCAAAAGAGTATCCACACAAGGTGTAGATGAATTGGGATGGGAAAGTTGGCAGTTCAGAAAGCAGTAGCCCAACTGAGTAGAGCTACCAAGGGCTAAAAACAAGAGTTCTTTATTCTGGCAAATAGGAGGCTATCAGTATCACTGCAAAGCACATTTGCAGTGAAATATTACCGGATTAGTGCTGCCTTTACAAAATGAAATCCAGTACATACATGTACCTAAACCTACTTGTAACTGTTATCAAAGGCAGTTTAATGACTTGAAAGTAGAAAAGGAAAATAAAGACCTCTGACTCTTCTGTGTAAACATCTTCTCCAACAAACACCAAGAGTTGTTTTACACTCTGACACTGAATAAGAATAGAAAAGATAAGGGAAACAGCAAGTGGAAGTTACTATTATTATTTATTCTGGTAGCCCTGGGAAGGGTAGAAAGAATAAAGATAGTCCTTAGGAGAAGCATTAAACGGACAAACATCACAAGAGTAGACTCAGTAAAACAGTTCCTTCTCCAGATTATGTGGATTCTTAAAAAAAAAAAAATTATTTGTAAGAGGTTGAAGTTTCAGCATAGCCACCTTATAAACAGGGAATGATGCTGCCTTGTGATGCATGTGCCACATGGTAACATGAACAAGATCTCTGAAGCCTCATTTACAGGTTTCTTTTGACATATACCTTCCTACACAGGGATGGATTTTCAAATATAGCTAAGGTTGTAATTCAATTTGATCACACAATTAACTATAAACCACAAAATGTACAATTAGACATTCAATTCATTTGCTGCAGCTGCCAAGTGTCCCAAAATGTTTCGCTGCAGGGTGTGCTTTTATGCTGTAAATTTGATATGTTCCACAATACTAAAAGATATTCTTTTACTCATAAGACATTCTTCCATGACAATCAAATAAAGCAATAATGAAAAGGCAGCCATGATAATGTGGTAACATGCCAAGAAAAATTGATAAGGAAGCAAGTGAAAGTGTATTTTTAACTCTTAAAATTTGTAGACTTTTTTTTCACATTCTATTAAATATACCGATTTTACTTCTGTCTGATAATGGATATTATCACTTGAAAACTTTCACACAGATACAGTATCACGACTACTTCAATACTGTAAGAGTAATAAACTTGAGAACTGAAGAACACAAATCTCTTCATGAATTTATTTTATAAAATATACCCCCTTCATTTGTCTTCTTATCACTTTCATAATACATAAGAAGCACAGTGGATGAGATACCCTTTAAGATGACTATAGTCACATTTAGGGGTCCTACAATCAAGGTAGCAAACATACCACAACAGTGTTCCAAAGGCTAGCCCAGAAAAAAACCCACATTACCTATCACAATATGGAACGCACTGTGTTCTTTTCTTCCCATTATAGTTTGTTTTTTTAAGCCACTGTTTTATTCAGCATTACAGTAAATAATACTTCTATCTCAACTACTACAAGAATGAAAATAATCCTGAAAGACAACCTTTCCCCCCTTCCAATGATTTGAAAGCTACATTTTCCCCTGCCAATTTAAAACATTAGATTGATTTGCTATAGTTTTTAAAACAATCAAGGCACAAGCTCAACACGTTAGCTGTGTAGCTTGTAGTAAAATGATATACCAGTATGTCTCTCCTTAGTTAAAAATACATAATTCTTTTATTTTGTTATGCAACAAAAGAAATTAACATCACAGACATAGAAGACTAGGAATGAGAAACTACATGGAATATCCAGTAATTTAAGCCTATTTGTACTTTTCTATAGGACATGTAATCTTTAATACTTTTGAAGTAAAATTTAATTTGGGGGATATACAATGTAATTCTGAGGAGTACTAGTTCCCATTCATTTCCAGGCCTGCTTACTGTGTGACTCAGTAACACAAGGCAAAGTAGCCATCCTTTCTGTTATGCTGCAACACTGATCGAGTGCCTTGAAAAACAGTTGCTTAAACAAGATGATGGCAACAGAAGGGGAGACTTTGGATTGTCTATTTAAAATCTAGGTAATAATAAAGATTCATTTTAAGTGCACTTCTACATGCTTATTTATACAACAAACTTTCTAATTCTGTTTCAATAGGCTTGACTACCCTATCATTTGGCCAAATGCACTTTCCCCAGTAAACTTAAAATACCAAAAACATCAACAAAAAGAGTAACAAAAAATCCCTGTCCTTTCATAACTAAGAGGATTGGCTACTGAAACAGTTCATTGCAAGACACATGAAGACAACATACTGTGGCATGAGTTGTTTTAATTTGTTGTGCTGTTTCTAAAGTAAATTCTGAGGGCTGTGGTTCAAACATTCCAAATTCTCCCTTCCATCTTTATTGATTCTCAAAATTTTGTACAGAAAAATTCTTTGGGGGCTAGAACAGCAGTACTTGCACCACTCTGTTTCCAAGACTTCAAGTTTCAAAAGCAAATTGTTAGAGAAAAAAGTTCCTGATTTGAGTTAGATACAGGGACAATAAAAAAAAAAAAAAGCACATACTTGAAGATTACATGGTCTACAAATGGTGGCAATGTTTTCCTTGCGAGAGTAGTTTTGTTGGTATATATATTTTAAATATTCAAAAAGGCTCAACCTCAAGCAGTAATAAACACAAGCAAAAGTGATTTAACCCTTAAAATAAATATTCAGAAAAACCTCTCTGTACATACAAGTGAAAGAATATGTAACACTTTCACGCAAAAAAATAATTATAATAATAAAGGATTTGTTCATATATGTAGCTGAAATCTGCTGTTCCAGCCCACAATGTCCCCAGTGAAGAAGGGAGGCACAGACATAGATGATTACTGTGGTTCACTATCTTATAGCCTTTTTGTACTGGGACACTATCACCACCAAATTATCCCTCTTATTATATTTATTAAGTTTTTAAACTTTTCTCTTTTTTTCTTTTTCTTTCTTTTTTCTTTTGTTTGTTTGCTTGTTTGTTTACAGCATGCCAAATCCTTTGGCATATGTGATGGCCTTCAACAATCTCTCTTTAAGTTTTTCTTTGCTTGAATATTCCGGAAGTAAAAGGACATTAAAGCAAGTATGAGATGTAGGTAACCTAAATAGAAAGGGAAAAACAGGAAAATTGTAAGTCATAGGAAATATGCTCAGTGCTAAATGCTCCTATTAGATGTGTATCTAGTTAAGACAGTTTGTAATAAGAAACTATAGATTAAATAAGTCATAAACACTGTGTTGTTTAGCTACAAAAATCAGTTGGTCTTTATCCTATGAAATAACACAAATATGATGAAAATGATGGTGATGATAGTAAGATTTTGTACCTATTTAGTTTCCACTGTGAGCTACTGCTTTAGATACTTCACCCTTGAAGTTCATTTAAGCCTTCACATAACAAACATACCAAGTATTACTAAATCCACTTAAAAGCTTAAGTCACTAAAAAAAAAAAAAAAAAAAAAAAAAAAACCTTTCTCTAAATTTAAAAACATATTCAAACCTAGTTTTAAGGATTTCAGAGTGTGTGCTCTATAATATAGATTAAAAATACTGTTGGCAAAATAACAATGAAAATGGCGAAATAGCAAATGTAAATTAAAATGTGAGCCATATGTATAAAAAGTAAAATTAAGAGTAATAGATATATAAGTAACTGTCCATGTATACCAAAGTTAACATACTACTAAAGATACAGTTTTCAGCCCCACCATTAAATAGTGTAGTATTTAGTGGGAAAAAGATACAAAGGTCAAAATTATGAAACTCTAGAATTTCAGCATAACCATTCTAATAAGACTGTTACATAATAAAGCTTTCTAAATAAACTGTGAAACAAAGGGAGGATAAATCATACCAATTTGACAAACTCTAAACTCATGTAAGCTCCATAATTATTTAAGTATGGAAATTTTTTAAAACGTCCCCAAATAATAAAGGCAAAATACATTCTCTGCTAATGTTTTGTTGACTTGGTTATTTCTATATTATATCAGAAAAGTACACAGGCTCTACTCGTGTGTAGCATGAGGTGAAAAGGTTTACAGAAGGTACAGAATTATCCTCAATAATTACCTTTCTGAGTCTGGGCCATTTTTTGCTATAATCATCTTCAATTTCCCAAGTCCTCCAACAGGTGCTCTGTCTGTGCCTGTTGTAAACTGCAAGAAGAGTCTTTTTTGTTCATGTGTAAATGAATGAAGAGTTTCCCAGAACAACCTAATGAAAAAAGATAAAATACTGCTTTTAATTTGACATTCATTATAAACAAAAGCTCACAGTACCAACATTATTAAGGACCATTAATGTTACAGTGAATGCCAATCTCACCCAGATTATATTATTTGCCATTCTTTCACTATTCTGTTTACTCATTCCTTACTCAACTTAGTGAAATCAAGGTGGTAACAGATTTAGATTATAAGAAATACATAAATTAAAAAAAATCACACTTAAAGTAGGAATATAAATGTACTTTCTGAGCAAAAGAGTTATATTAATATTTATCCCACATGCAGTTTCTAAGAGATAGAATATCTGGCTGAGAAAAACCTTGATATTTATGTTAACTCTAAGTTCAAAAAACAACATGGAAGCTCATAATGAATAATGTTGATTTGCTTGAATTAGCTATCTTTAAAATGAATATAGCACTAATTCAAAGCTAAGAAAATTGAGATTTTAGAAAAAGTTCAAAATTATTTTTAATTGGCAACAGAGTGCATTTTATGTTTTATTTTAAAGCTCTTTCCACAATAATCTTAGAAAAGGACTGGATAGATTATTCAGGCTGTAAAGGCACTTGTCATGAAAGCTGTCAACTTCCTCATGATATATTTTGTCATCTACATTAGCTCCATGACATGTAAGTCCAGGTAAGAGCATGTGTGCACATGCACACACCGAGGACATGCAAACACACACACAAATTATCAATATAAATATATATATATATATATCATTTATATATGAGAACATTTTAATCTCAAAAGAGAGAAAGACATCACACTTTGCAAGTCTATAATTGGGGTTTTATTTTTTATATAATGTTATACCTCCCTCTGCCCTCCCCAAGACAGAATTTCTCTGTGTAGCCCCTATCTGTCCTGACTCACTTTGCAGACCAGCACTGGAGAGGCAGTCAAGTGCATCTCTGTGAGATTAAGGGCATGCACTACCATGCCTGGCCTCTCCTATACTGTCATTATCCAAATGTTGGTATTTTATTGCTATAAATCATTGTTTTGACATTAAATACATATTTCTAAAATTTCAATTTCCGAAGCTTTGTAAAATTTCCAGGTGTTTTCAAATCTTTTGTTATTGTAATGGCCTAACGCCCCCTCTCTCTCCCCTTGGTTCATGCAAAACTAACACCCCCACAGAGGAAATATTAATGATACACACAGCCAATAGGAAACTGGAAAAGGAATTTGTGCATGAATTCCTTGCACAAATTTGAATGAAAGGTATCTACTTGTAGAGTTACTCTTTGTGGCTTGGCAGGGAAAAACGTAATCTACAGCACCCTGCCAGGAAAAAAATCGTATGCAGATCTTAGGAGCTACTGGCTGTTGGGGAATATTTTCTTTTGTGGTGTGTCCCAGGACATACTGACAATGTTCGAGATGATGGGTATATATGCATTCATTTTGGGGTGGTACTAGCTCTGGACTCAGGGGTTTACTTTTGAAAAAGAAGGCTTAAAGTTGGGAGGATGTGTTGGGTGGACAACGAATCTGATAGGAGTTGGAAGAGAGTATGAGGGATAAATATTATCAAAACACAATGTACACATGAATAAAATTCTCAAAGAATAAATTATTTTTTAAAAATTTAAAACTGGTGGGAATGTAAACTTATACAACACATTGGAAATCACTATAGCGATTTCTCAGTAAATTAGGAATAGCGCTTCCTCCAGATCCAGCTATATATCCTAGGCATATATCCAAAAGATGTTCAAGTACACATTAAGGACATTTGTTCAACAATATTCATAACAGCTTTATTCATAATAACCAGAACCTGGAAACAACCCCGATGTCCCTCAGTTGGGGAATGGATACAGAAATTGTGGTACATTTACACAATGGAATAGTACTCAGCAATTAAAAACAAGGAAATCATGAAATTTGCAGGCAAATGGTGGGATCTAGAAAAGATCATCCTGAGTGAGGTATCCCAGAAGCAGAAAGACACATTACTCACTTATATGTGCATATCAGACCTATACTATAGGATAAGCATACTAAAATCTGTACACCTAAAGAAGCTAAGCAAGAAGAAGATCCCTGTGTAAGATGATCAATTCTCACTCAGAAAGACAAACAGGATGGACATTGGAAGACAGAGAAAACAGGAAAACAGGACAGAAGCCTAGCACAGAGGGCCTCTGAGAGGCTCTACCCAGCAGTATATTAAAGCAGATGCTAAGAGTCATAACCAAACTTTGGACGGAGTGCAGCAAATTTTAGGAAAGAAGGGGACGATAATAAGACCTGGAGAGGATAGGAGCACCACATGGAAAGCAACCACCAAAATATTTTTGCACAGGGGTCTTTTCTGAGACTGAAACTCCAACCAAGGACCATTCATGGATATAATAACCTAGAATCCCTGCTCAGATGTAGCCCACGGCAGCTTAGTACCCAATTGGGTGCCCTAGTAAGGGGAACAGGGATTGTCTCTTGACATGAACTCAGTGGTGGGCTCTTTAACCAACTCCCCTCCCTGAGAGAGGAGCAGCCTTGCCAGGCCACTGAGGAGGACAATGCAGCCAGTCCTGATGAGACCTGATAAGCTAGGTGAGATAGAAGGGGAGGAGGACCTCTCCTTATCAGTGGACTTGGAGAGGGGAATGGGAGGAGATGAGGCAGGTACAGTGGGATTGAGAGGGAATGAGAGAGGGGGTTACAGCTGGGATACAAAGTGAATAAACTGTAATTAATATAAAAAATAAAAATTTAATTTTAAAAAAGAAAACGAGGCAATAAAACTTTCATGAATGTAAAAGAAAAATTTTAAAGCTATTCTGAAAATTGGGTAGCATTAAAAGACAGACAGAAAAAACAAAGAAAAAGGCTTCTCACACTGTAGTAAGGCTCTGATACTTAATCAGTCATCTACGGAGAAAAACTACAAGCATCATTGAGGATCATGAAGAAAGTCGATAAATCATGGTCACAGTGATCAGGTCTGGTTACATTATTTAAGAGAAATTTTGCAATTGTTTTTAACATAAGGGGAAAAACCTGAAGACCACAAATTCTACTAGAAAACAACTGCGGATCAAATTCTCCCTTTGGTGTTATGCCTGACACTAAAATCTTTAATTAAAAAATTAAGTATTTATAATGGACAACATCCTATTTACATTTCCAAAATCTATCAGAATCTTCTGCCAAACCAAGAGAAAACTGTAATAAAAATAACCATCAGTAATCCATGCCAAGAATAAAACTAGAAAACCAAGTAACAAATCCTGAAAGTTAAGTGGAGAAACAATACACAATGTAAGCAGAGTTAAGGACAGAATAGGAAAAAAACATGGAAGTGCTGCAAGTTCCAAAAAAAGAAGTGGTAAAGTTTTTCAAAATGCATACTTATGCCTGGTGAAGGGCCTCTAATTAAAGGAAGTTGAAACTAAACTAGAACACAGCACACCACATAAAGCAAAACCAAATCTTAAAGGAATATTGTACTGCAGCTAAAGGGACTCCCTCAACAGAGAAATTACTTCAAAAGACTGCACTACACTTTGCTTACCAATGACATCTACAGTAAGTCCAGGGGAAAAAATATTTTAAAAGTATAGCGATGTATCAGAGCAGATATAAGACTCGCGATCAAGACTTTGGCAGAGGGCAAGAAGTGATGATAGAAATGGAGGAGGTTGGTGAGACTTGGGGAGAACAAGAGCTCCACAAAGACCAAACTGAGCAGGGCACAGGGGTCTTGTATGAGACGGTTTCTACAATCAAGGACCACGTGTGGATGTGGCCTGGAACCCCTGCTCAGATGGGGCCCATGATAGCTCGTTGTCAGACTGAAGACCCTACTGAGGGAAACAGGGACTATTTCAGTCATGAACCTGATGGGTGACTCTTTGACCCTCCCCCATACAAGCCAGGGAGTGACAGACTGGCTAGATCCCAGGGGAGGACATTGTAGCCAGCCCTGAGGAGACAGGATAAGCTGGGGTTGGATGGAAAGGGAGGAGGTCCTCCCCTGTTGGTGGACTTGGAGGGGGCAGGGAGGAGATGAGGGAGGGAGAGGGAGGGTGGGAGGGGACTACACTTGGGATGCAAAGTACCTAACCTGTGATTGATACAAAAATAAATAAATTAATTTAAAAAAATAAAAGATTTTTACAAATGTAATTTTAAGAACAAATAAAATATTATGAAGAGTCCTGTAAATGACAAAGTTTTCTGGCATGGAAAAGGATAATAAGAAAGAGTGAGTCATGAATAATATAAGCACTACATGAAAGTTTAATCACAAAGAATGTCATGGATCAGAAAAAGAGATCAATAAACTCAAAGAGAAATGGTAAGAGTTGAATATTCTGAAGGATATTCACAAGAACTCTAGAAATAAAGGGCGATTTATGACTGAAGTGAGCCAAACATGGAAAAGAAGTCATTTCTATTTGACAACTTCCTAGCATTTTTATTTGACAGTAGTCTAGAAGTAAGAAGCAAGAGCAGAGAAGGGATAGGAATGGAGTAAAGAGCTAAAACAAAATATCAAAAACTTAAGAAATGAATACTAAAGTAGAATAATGGGAACAAATTTTTAAGTAAGTTGATAAAAGCTTTCATTTGATAAAAAAAATCCCTAATAAGATAAATAACAATGTAGAAAAATTACCGTAAATTTATCATAAGCACCAAGGTCTCTAATGTAAAAGAGATAGCAAAAAAAGTAAATGTAAAATATATTCCTATAATCCAGCTATGATAGTATATATGAATACCCCCAAAAATTCTACCAGAGAACTCCTTCAGTTGATAAACACCTTCAGCAAAGCGGCTGGACACAAAAGTAACGCAAAAAAATCTGAAGCCGTACTCTACAAAAGACAAATGGGCTGAAAAAGAAAGTAGGCAAACAATACCATTTACAATAGCCAGAAGTAAGGTAAAGCACCTTGGTGTAACACAAAACAAGCAAGTGAAAGACCTGAATGAAAAAAACAAACAAACAAAAAAACTTTACGTCTCTGAAGAAAGAAATTGAAGAAAATATCAGAAGATGAAAAGATCTCCCATGCACATGGATCGGTATGATTAACATAGTGAAAATGGCTATCCAACCAAAAGCAATCTAGAGATCCAATGCAATTCTCATCAAAATACCAACACAATTCTTTACAGAACTTGAAAGAAGAATTCTCAATTTCATATGGAAAAACAAAAGAACCCAGAATAGGTAAAACAATTTTGTACAATAAAAGATGTTTTGGAGGTATCTCCATCCCAGATCTCAAGATATACTGTAGAACAACAGTAATAAAAATGGCATAGTACTGGCATAGAAACAGAATGGTGGTTCTATGGAATCGAATCAAAGACCCAGAAATTAACGCACACACCTATGGAAACATAATTTTTGAAAAGAAGCCAAAACTATACAATGGAAAAAAGATAACATCATCAACAAATAGTGCTATTCCAACTGGATGTCTACATGTAGAAAAATGAAAATAGATACATATTTATCACCCTGTACAAATCAAATGTCCAAGTGGATCAAAGACCTCAACATAAAACCAGACACACTAAACCTGTTAGAAAAAGCGGGGAAGAGCCTTGACCTCGTTGGCACAGGAGACAACTTCACCAACAGCATAGGCTCTAAGATCAACAATTAATAAATGCCACCTCATGAAACTGAAAAGCTTCTGTAAAGCAACTAACACTGTCATCAGAACAAAACGACAGGCTATAGACTGGGAAAGGATGTTCACTAACCCTACATATGACAGAGGGCTAATATACAAAATATATAAAGAACTGAAGAAGTTAAAAAAACAACCAAGCAATCCAGTTAAAATATGGGTTACAAAGCTAAATAGAGAATTCTCTGTAGAGGAATGTCGAATGGCAGAGAATCACTTAAAGAAATGCTCAACATCCTTAGTCATTCAGGAAAGGCAAATCAAAAACAAAACAAAACAAAACAAAACAAAACAAACAAACAAAAAAAAACCCCTGAGATTTTACCTCACACCCATCAGAATGTTTAAGATCAAAAAACTCAAGGGATGATGCATGCTGGAGAGGATGTGGAGAAAGGGAACCCTTCTCCATTGCTGGTGGGATTGTAACCTGATACAACCACTTTGGAAATCAATCTGGCACTTTCTCAGAAAATTAGGACTAGCGTTAAGATCCTTAAGATCCTTAAGATCCAGCTATATCACTGCTAGGTATATACCCAAATTATGCTCAAGTATACAAAAAGGACATCTGCTTAACCATGTTCGTAGCAGCTCAATTTGTAATAGCCAGAATTTGGAAACAACCTAGATGTCCCTCAATTGAGGAATGGATACAGAAAGTGTGGTACATTTATAAAATGAATACTACTCAGCAATTAAATACAAGGAAGTCATGAAATTTACAGGCAAATGATGGCAACTAGAAAAGATCATCCTGAGTGATCACCCAGAAGCAGAAAGACACATATGGTATACAGTCACTCATAAGTGGATATTAGTCATATAATACACAATAAACATACTAAAACCTACAGGCCTAAAGAAGCTAAACAACAAACAGGACTCTAGAAGATGCTTAATCTTCATTCATTCAGAAGGGCAAACAGGATAGACATAGGAAGTAGAAGACAAGGAACCCTTCACAGAGGACCTGTGAAAGACTCTACCCACCAGGGTATGGAAGGAGATACTAAGACTCACAGCCAAACCTTTGGCAGAGTGCCAGAATCCTTATGAAAGAAGAGGGAGATAAAAAGACCTGGAGGGGGTCAGGAACTCTACATGGAGAACAACAGAGCCCCAAATCCTGGGTCCAGGGGGTCCTGCAGAGACTGATACTCCAACCAAAGACCATTCCCGGAAAGGACCTAGACCCCTCACCCCCGCATCCCCGGTCATAGGAAGCCCATTGGCTGCTCAGTTTCTAAGTGGTTTCCCTAGAATGGGGTACAGTGGCTGTCTCTGACATGAAGTCAGTGGCTATCTCTTTGATCACCTCCCCCTGGGGAATCAGCCTTGTCAGGACACAGAGGAAGACAATGCAGCCAGTCCTGATGAGATCTCATAGGCAAAGGTCAGATGGAAGGGAAGGAGGATATCTCCTATCAGATTAGGGAAAGGACATAGGAGGAGGAGAGGGAGGGAGGGTTTGACTGGGAGGAGACGAGGGAGGGGGCTGCAGTGGGGATACAAAGTGAATAAATTGTAATGAATATATAAATTAAATTAAAAAGAAAAGGTTAATTAAACTAAATTAAAATCTTAAAAGTAAAGACTTTTAACATAATTGAAGGTGTCAGGTTAAGAAAATTAGATGCAGGAAAAAGTGATACAACTTTTCATTTAAAATTCTAGAAGTAGGACTAGAGAGACTGTTCAGGAGCAGTTAATAGCTACTATTACAAAGTACCCAGGTAGGATTTATAACACCTACATGATAGCTCAACTCCATCGCCAAGGAATCTGACTCCCTCCTCTGGTTGCATAAAAACACACACGCAAACAACCTGCATATATATGACATAATATTAAAAAATAAAAATTCTATATGTAAAAGTAAGCCTATAAATAATTAGCTTTAATGTTCTTACTAGTCTCATATTTTCATTTATTAAAAGATTTGACAATATAAATCCATAATGTCCCTGTTTCAAGAAAAAAATGGGGATTACAATAAAATATAACATTATGTGCCGCTAAGTTGAAAAGTGAACGCACACACCCATACCTAATCCAGAGGCTCTGCCAATTGGTAGCCATTTGTAAATAAAAAATTTGTTTTCTATAAGAGAGTTTTACTGGGGAAACATACCACTATTAGGGGAGAGTCCCATTCTCACCAGCAGATGGCCTACACAAAACTAACTCAAAGGCCTCTACATAGGTTCTCTGTCTCAAAATGTTAAGTCAGGGTATTTCCCGCCTTACCTTAATGGTCCTTTAATTATGTTTTATGGCGTTTTTATGAGATTTATGCAAATGTGTGTCTCTACATCTATATGTGTTACTTGTGACTTTTTTTCTTTGGCTCTTTTTCTTGCTTGGTTTTTGTGTTATATCCGAATTTGTTTTGTTTATCTTTACTGCACTATTATTCCTTAGATGAGTGTTTGCTTTCTTACAAGAGACAGAAAATATTTGGCTGTAAATACAAGAAGTACGAAGGACCTGGGACAAGTAAAAAGAAGGGAACAATAACCAGAATACAATATATGGAAAAAAATCTACTGAAGATGAAAAAAAAAAAACAAAAAACAAGCAAATAAACAAACAAAAAAAACATCAAAAGCCAAAACCCAAACAAGAAAACTTTGAAAGGGAAATTAAAACAACTAATGCCAACAGAGATAAATAAGATGTTTGAATTATCTGACAAGGTTTTTAAAGAACTGAAGTAATTATAAGCTTGGTCTCAGAAAAAATGTATAAGAAACATGTAATATTCAAATTTATCAAAACAAAACATATTTCCACACTTATATTATAGAATCCTGGAAGGAACTAAGGTATAAATAAATGGAAAGTTTATGTCCTTCACGCTTGAGGTTTAATGAATCCAAACTGATGAAAATGACAACTCTCAAACTAAAAGCAACCCAAATCAATATTTCAAAGAGTTCATCACCCTATTTGTGTAAAATTGAACAAATTTTAATATTTATATGAAAGTAAAAGTTATAAAAAACAACTGAGAACAATGACAAAATGAAGGGGCTCACTCCATCTGATTTATAGAATTGTGCCATAAACGTAAAGGAATCAAACAAGGTGTGATTTTCACCAAAGCATAAGTGAATAGGCAGAGAGGAAAACCAACTCTAGACTTAACTCACACAAAGCTCATTTTCAACAGAAATGAAATTAAGGGAGAAAAAGAAAGCTCCAGACGAGAAGAACACATGTATAATATGTTAGCAATGATATTTTATAAAGAATATATTTCAAAAGAAAAAGTTAACAATCAATGCAAAGAAAAATAGGGAAGACAATTCACAAATGAATGGCTAAAAAATAAATACCAAAATCCAGCTAAAGATCATGAGTCTTCAGAGATATACAAACTTAAACTACAATGAAATTTTATTTCATACTCCTCCAAGAAAAGACGGCCAAACATAAATGAGATGTAGAGCTGAGTGCTGGCACTGCTGGTCATCCTAGTGTAAAAGCGCTGTGTCATGTTGCAACAAAACATTCTTGCCATGCTTCTTAAAAGTTAAAAAATGTACCTACTATGCAACAACCTTCCACCCACTTGACTGTCCAGGAGAAATGAAAACAATTCAACAATAAGAATAGGTAACTTTATTAACTTGATCTCAAGACAATCCAATTGCCATCAATAATATAATAAGCAAATGTCATAATTCATTTAAACCATTACTTTGCCTTCAAAAAATGCACTAAATTAGTGCTATAACGGATGAATTTCAAAAATGCATACTCTGTGATTCCATGTATATTAAATTCAGAAACATTAAATAAAGAGCATGAAAGGAAGAAAGAAGACACAAAGAGAGAAAGAAAGCAACCTAGTTACTGTTACAGAAATTTAAACAGTAATTAACTGCCTGTCAGGGACAGGAAACAACTAGAAAAAAAAAAATCACAGGGACTTGGATAACAGTCCATATCTTGATGTGGTAAGAATATAATTATCTGAATTGCTGAACTGTCCAATAAACATCTGCATATTTCACTGTATCACCATTATGACCAAGACCATACTGGTAATGTTTAGAAAACCATTCCCTTTTTTTTTAAACAATTTATTCAATGTATTCAATTTTTTTATACAATTTATTACTTTGTAGCCCATCTGTGCCCCCAACCTAATCCCCTCCCAATCCCGCCCTTCTTCATCTCCTCTCATGCCTCTTCCCCAGTCCACTGATAGGGGAGGTCCTCCTCCCAGTCCATCTGACCCTAGCCTATCAGGATTGGCTGCATTGTCTTCCTCTGTGGCCTGGTAAGGCTGCCCCCCTACTTCAGGGAGAGGTGATCAAAAAGCCAGCCACTGAGTTCCATTCTTTAGAGAGCAATTAAGCTTCCACAAGATTTTGGAGGGGGAAAAAGACCAATAATGAGAAAGATTTATTTACTCTAGAATACATGAGATAATTTTTCTAGGGGAATAGAAGACTATTTTAGTGTTTGACTTTTTACAACTATAAACTCCAAAGTTTTCACAATATTTATACTGACAAATATCAAAACAATGAAGTAGTTTCAAAGAGTTTAAGATATCAGAAACTGTTAAGTTTGAAGCTATGTTATTGTTCTAATTTGCCTACCATGAAACTCTGAATTCACAGATCTTAAGGTATGCAGTACATTAAAATGGTATTGCTACAAAAGTAGAAAACTTTAATTTCTTAGATAATTTATCCAGAAAGAAAAGTCCAAGATATTCTACTGGTCGAAAAGGAACATACTGTGATGTTAGTTTTCTCTTAGTAGTTCGGTGACAAGTCCTAAATCTTCCATCAGCATTATTGCAGAGATGCTACGATATTCCCAGTAAGGCTTTCCTATTACCATGTTCAACCCTTTTATGAATCTCTTTTGAAACTGAGCAACAATATTATGGTTGCCATAAGTAAACACTTTTGTGAGTGGTTAGAAAGAGTAAAGCAAAAGTAATCTTCAACAAACCCAAATAACAAAAAATACTCTAATATAAAACTAACAAACATAATGTATTATTACAAACATAGTTAATATTCATTCTGTTGTTCACATATTTGAGTCTTACAGCTCTAGTGATTTTCCAGAAAAGTACTTGTTTAAATGCCTCTGACTTCATGCAAACAGTGGATGGCAAAAGCACATCGCTGCCATTTTAACGACTGTCATTAGGAGATTGGAAAAAAGTTCTTTCAGAATTGGATAGTAACACAGTACAGAGAAGCAGACACATTAAAAAGTGCATTTGACTAGAGAATGTTAGTATTGGTACTAGTGTCCTGAAAATGGTTCATAATTATATAAATATATGATTCTTCCCAAGAATCTTAAAGACTAAATGTACTATATTATAAATTACCAAAAATAAACTAAAAGCAGGAGAAAATATGAGACTTAAATCACTTAATTCATGAAATAAGTCATTAGACTATATGAAAACTGGTAATATAATACCGGTTAAAAAGGTGTGAGCCTTTGAGCTTGTTTGGGAACCAATTCACACACATAGAGGACTGAGTAACAAAAGAACACATACACTTCTTTGATAAATAAAAGCTTCCTTTTTTAAAGAATTAAACACCTCACCTAATCACAACAGATTCTCTGGTATAGCCACCGTCATACTCTGTAGTTTCTTCTAGTGCCTGGAAATCTAGTTTCTGAAAATTATAGAAAAAAAAAATACACCTTAACATCTATAGCACACCATTCAAAAAATAATAATATATGATGAATTTTTTTTGTGTTTGGGGGGGGGTGATTTTTTTTTTGTTGTTGTTGTTGTTTTTTAGGGTATCTTTCTTACCCGGCTTCCACATATAAGCAATTCAATTTCTTCTGGTCTGAATAAGTACTTTAAGGGAGATTCATTAGTCACCATATGAAAACCTCTGCGAAATGCCTTGAATTGTTTTTCTACTGATTTATTGAGAATGTAGTCTGAATAAAGATTGACAAATTCCTGTGGAAACATGAACAACAATGAATCAGAAGTTATACAGATTCAACACAATAAGCTACTAGGCTACATGGTGGTTTTAATCCCAACTCCCAAAGAAAACCTTCAATAGTATTTTTTTAAATGTATTTAAAAAATTAACTTTGTGGATAGTTGGTTCTACAATTAAGAGCATTAGCAACTCTTAGAAAGGATATAAGTTCAATTTCTAGAATCTATAAGGGGAAATAAAATAATAAGTGGAGAGAGGGTACTCAGTAGGAGAGTAGGAGGGGATTAGTGGTAGGGATCAAGAGTTGGGAGGGGCTAAGGCTGGGAAAGACTGGAAATAAATAGGAGGGCATCTCCGGTAAGGGGGAGGCTTCTGGGAGTCTATATGAGTGATGCTAGCTGAGACTCCTAGAAGCACAATAGATGGAGCCTGAAGGGACTTCTGGTGAAGGAAGAGGGACACCAGCCCACCCACAAAACCTTTGACCCCAAATCTGCCCTGCCTACAAGTAGCACAGGGATAAAGATGGGTCAGAGATGGAGGGAATGGCAAACAATTACCAAGTACAATTTGAGACCCATGCCATGAGAGGAAGCCAACGCCAACAATATTAATGATACTGACACTCTACTATGCTTGCAGACAGAAGCCTAGTGTAAATATCTCCTGAGAGTGTCCACCTAGCAGCTGATGGAAACAGATGCAAAGATCCACAGCCAGACAACAGGCCAAGATTGGGGTGGTGTGTGAGGAAAGGATTGAGGAAGCCAGCTGAACCAAGGACACCACAAGATGACCTACACAGTAAAATAACCTGGACCCATGGGGCTCAGAGACTGAACCAATTGTCACATAGCAAGCATGGGCAGGACCTAGGGCCCTATACATTTGTAGGAGTGCAGTTTGTTTTTCATGTGGGTCCCCTAACAGTAGAAGTAGTGGCTGCTTCTGATTCTCTTGCCTGCCTTTGGATCACATGGGCTTCCTTGTCTAGCCTCAGTGGGAGAGAATGGTCTTGGTCCTAACTGGGACTTGATGTACCAGCGTGGGCTAGTTCCCATGCGGGGTTGGGGTGGGGGCGGAGGGCTCCCATTCTATGAGAAAGGAGGCAGGAATGGGGAGTCTAGGTCATGAGGGTGGGACTGGGAGGAAAGGAGAAAGGCCGCTGCATCAAGCTATAAAGAGATTAAATAAATAAATAAAAACAAACAAAAACCCCAACCATTTATGACTCTACTTCCAGGGGACTAAACACTCTCTTCTGGCCTTCATGAGCAGTATGTGTGAACGGTGAACCAACATATATAAACACAGTCAAAACATTCATGCATGCAAGATAAAAATAAGTCTTAAAAATTAAACTGCTATGTCTATAGAAAAATATTTTCAGTTCCCAACTTCTGACAGATATTAAACCATAAACAAGCCATGCACATAAAACAGTTATACATATAAAGCATGATTCTGAGAGTAAAAATAAATAAGAATTAATATAAAATGTAATTTTATATAATAGTAATATTAATATGAAAGAGTAAAAAGGTCTTACTACAGAAACAGAGCCTCAAAACAATGTTTCAAGTTCCATTGAACAAGTATTAAAATATAAATATAAGTTATGAATACTGATTTTGAGCAAATAAGAATGTCTCCTGTTTTCTATTAAAGTTTTTGGTAAGTTCCCTATTCAGTTGAGCAAAAATGCTTTTTGTATATAAACTTGGTTACTATATCAAATTATAAAAATGTATTCTGTGAAGGGGGTAATTTCCCTAATTTCTTTCTCAGCCCTTTTGTCTTTCATACACAGGAGGGCTACTAATTTGTTTTTTGTTTTTTTTTTTTTAAGTTAATTTTACATCCAGCCACTTTGCTGAAGGTGTTTATCAAATTCTGGTTGAATTTTTGAGGTCACTCATGTATACTATCATATCATCTGCAAATAGTAATAATTTGACTTCTTTCTTTCCAATTTGTACCTCTTTGGTCTCCTTTAGTTTTTTAGTGCTTTAGCTAGGACTTCAAGTACTATGTTGAAGAGATATGGAGAGAGTGGGCAGCCTTGCCTTGTCCCTGGATTTCAGTGGGGTTGATTTCAGTTTCTCTCCATTTAGTTTGATATTGGCTATAGGACTGCTGTATAATGTTTCTACTATGTTTAGGTAAGTGCTGTGTACACCTAAAGAAGCTAAGCAGGAAGGAGGACCCTGCGTAGAGTAAGATGTTCAATCCTCATTCAGAAAGAAAAATGAGATAGACATCAGAAGATGTAGAAAACAGGAACAGGACAGGAGCCTACCACAAAGGGCTCCTGAAAGACTACCCTGCAGGGTATAGCAGATGCTGATACTCATAGCTAAACCTTGGGCAGAGTGCAGGGAATCTTATGAAAGAAGGGGGAGATAGAAAGACCTGGAGGGGACTGGAGCACCACAAGGAGAGCAACAAAACCAAAAACCTGGGAACAAGGGTCTTTTCTGATATTGATACTCCAACCAAGGATCATTCATTGAAATAATCAAGAACCCCTGCACAGAGGTAGCCCATGGCAGCTCAGTGTCCAAATGGGTTTCCTAGTAAGGGGAACAGTGGCTATCTCTGACAAGAACTCAGAGGCTGGCTCTTTGATCACCTCCAAATGAGTGGAGGGCAGCCTTACCAAGCCACAGAGGAAGACACTGCAGCTGATCCTGATGAGACCTGATCGGCTAGGGTCAGATGGAAAGGGAGGAGGACCTCCACTATCAGAGGACTGGGGAAGGGGCATGGGAGGAAAAGAGGGAAGGAGGGTAGGATTGGGAGGGGTCTATAGCTAGGATACAAAGTGAATAAATTGTAATAAATAAAAAAAAAATTTTTAAGAGAACAATCCCCCAAAATATATTCTGTTTCCTGACAGTATATTTTACCAAAAAATAATATAAATTTACATGTTTCTTAAATCTATTCTATGTACTGTAATTTTATTATTGTGCTCAGAATACTTCATGTTCCCAAATGGATACCCTTGCAAGTTAACAGAAACCAAATGTAAAGAATAAATTTTAGATGTACAATTAAACTTTGCATAAGAAGTATGTCTACCACTAAATAGGTTCTTAATCACTAGGACCTGTAGACCTCTAAGGTTTAATATGGTAATACCCTATTTCTGGTGCTGTGCTATAGTTATATTTACCTATTTACTCATTCACTCCTAATCTGTTTACTCTTTCTAAAAAGGAGAACTGGCAGTTAACTGTGTACTCTCACATTAGCTCTTATCTAAGAGCAAACAATAGCTTTACTATTTATATTAGTTTGTTCATGTGGACTTTTTTGTTACTGCTTCAAACCATATTAGATAATTCTTTGAAAACTTTGCAAGAGTACTGATTTGAAATTAGACATTCATGAAATAACAAAAAATTTATTACCTGTCTGTTTTCATTTGTAATTGGAATTTTATCACCATTTTCCTTTAGATCATACATCATTGGGTTACCAAAAAGATCTGTTTGTGATATCTGGAAAGTGATCATCATATCATCTTCCACATTTCCTTCATATTCCAGTAAGTCGTTTAAACTCTGATATAAAACCTAACAAGAAGAAAGAGAACTGAGGTTATCAAATAACTAGTAAAACAAATTTAAAAGTATCTTTTATCATTTTTTTGTAGAAACAATTTGGCAACAAAAACCATCCCCAAACTATTCCCCATCTTCCAAGTAGTTTAATAAGACAGAATAGGCTGTCACTGATAATGTGTCAAACTTTGCTTGGACATTCTTCAAATCATCAATTTAGCAACAGATTTCATACTGTGCTCTAAAACACCCAATGTTTTCAGGTTGGAAGCAAGGTATAGGGAAAGAAAAACACATCAACTGTACCTATTAAGGACTAGGGAATGCACATTCTACTAGGCAGATTCATAGGTTACACTGAAAATATAATGTTTATAACATTTCATTACGAGGTCAATCAAAAACTGTATGACACAATATAGAAAAACAACATCCTATAAAAGCAACACAATTTTAAGTGTTCATTATACGTAACCAGATTAAAAGTACTTTACAATATTGCATAGCAGTATCAACAAAAGATTCTAAACAAAAAACATTTTTATATAAATTGAGATGTATTTCTGTAATTAGATAATACCTTAAAGACTATTTAAAGAATGACAAAGGACTTACAGGATGAGAGTCTCCTAGGTCACGAAAGGTTCCTTTTTTCCCCATTAGCTTCCTGTAGACAACCATGGGAAAATGGACATCCAGTATACAATTATTGTAAATAGCCAGACCCAGGACTATGCCAATCAGAGTAAACTGACCCTCATTTTCAAAAGAAGATGGATTAAACCAAAATAATTTTGTAGCTTCATCATATGTGAACATACCTATAAAAAATAATTTTTAAAAAATTTGAACTTTATGAAGACTAATAATTTAAATATAATTTTGAACAAAAATCACAAATGTTGACCTTAAATACAGTAGATATATTTTTTTCTATTACATATATGCAAAAAAACTGTATATGCATAGTATCTTATATTATTTGGTGGTATATGATTCAGAGAAGCTGGGTGACATTTCTGTAAAGGTCTTCTTACAGTTTTGTTATATTCAAGGTTGTTTTTTTCTTTTGCAATCTTCTCTGACAAAAATTATTTTACTATCATGTTATCTACTCAATGACTGAATATTGCATAAGAAACGAACTTATGACCAAGGAGGAAAACAATTCAATAAAACTGAGTAACTTTAAGTTACTTAAGATACATATCAGGAAGCCCATAGGCTGCTCCATCTCCAAGTGGTTTCCCTAGTAAAGGGATCAGGGGCTGTCTCTTACATGAATTCAGTGGCCAGCTCTTTGATCACCTGTCCCTGGGGATGGGGGAGCAGCCTTGCCAGACCACAGAGGAAGATGATACAGCGAGCCCTGATGAGACTTGATAGTCTAGGGTCAGAGAGAAGGAGAGGAGGTCCTCCCTTATCAGTGACCTAGGGAAGGGGAATACATGGAGAAGAGGGAGGGTAGGTGGACATTTTGTGATCTTTCAGCTTCACATTCTCTTCATCACTCAAAGCCAAACTTAAGAGACATTTTTCCTATCATCATTATTTTACATATGTGAGCATTAATACAGATTTGTCATTTTAAAACTAAACATGACAAAAATTTTAAACCAAATTTATATGCCTTTTAATTTTTCTAAGTTTATTTTAATTTGTTTTGTAGGAAAACTTTTTAAACAATGTCTAACATGCTGGGGGAAAGGGAATTTCATACCTTACCACTTGGTAAAATGGAGCAGGAGGATCATGCATTTAAGGACAGAAAGCACTAATATAATGCTAAACCCAAAACCAAGACCAATATAAACAACCCCAAAGGGTTTGGTAATTTTTTTTCTAACAGAACAAAATTACTAAAAACCAAGTAAAACAGCATTAAAATGAACTTTTAAGTTAATTTTGTAAGAATTTTGAACAAATTTTAAAATGTTTTCCTCATTTTCACCTTTAGTTTTAATAAAAAAGAAAATTAAGTCTAGGCTTTTTCTTGCAATTTAATGTATGTGAAATACTAGATTAACAATTATTCAATTCATAGTTGAGTTCCACAGTTAAAAAATATGTGCATGAATATATGTGCGTAAATATATATATATATATTTGTTTGTTTGTTTTTGTAAGCCAAGTTGATCATGGAGTACCAAAAGTTCCAGTTGACAAATAATTAGATAGAATGTCACCAATGGGTACTCTCGGTCTCAAGAACCGTAAGTTTATACAATTACCATCTGTATAAACTGCATAAGCTATTTTTCTCATGACTTCAGTTCTTTCAAATCTACCACTGTAAGGTTTTTCAAATTACTTACCAATACAAAGAAGTAACCTAAGGAAGAACCTGAATATATGACAGAATAGTTCCTGAAGCAGACACATTTGTTATCTGTAATTATAGGTAAAACAGCCAATTCTCTTGCTATTTATTTAGCTGAGACTATTTCTAAATCAAGTTCATAATTCAAAAGACTAACACACCATAATCATAGCACTAACACTTACCAATATCTGGATTAAAGATTTCCTCTACAACCAACTGAAAAAATTCTTTGGAGACACCTCCTTCATCTACTCCCTGCTCTCCTTCAAATTCCACATACAACTGCTTCTTCAAGTCTGCAGGATTTTCCATAGCAATCATCTCTAGCTGTTGGTTGAAAAAATATATATATATATATATTTATATATATAAAGGACCATTGTTAACAGGATAAAAGCAAAATACAAGCAGATAATATACAGTAGTAGAAATCGATTCTGTTTCTGAATAGAAACAAGAAGCAAACTGGTACCCCCAAAAGAGTATGTCAGAGTATTGGGGACATGGATCAGCTGATAAGAATACTTCATCTGCAAGCATTAACACCTTAGTCTGAATACCCAGCAGCTATGTAAAACTTCTGGCCACTCATGCCTCTAACACCAAATAAAGAAATGTGACTTATACATTGTTTACTAGTAGAAATTATAGTAGATATATAAATGATTATTATAATAGGCAAACAGTTATACCTTTCTGTTATGTTTTAAGTAATGTGGGGTGGGGAAAAAGCCAGATCTCTAAAGTGTACTGGTTAGCCAGCCTAACCAAAATAGTGAGCTTCCAGTTCACTCAATAATCTTATTATCTAAAATTAAACAAAAAACCACCTGGATTCATACACTGGCCCTCCCACATGTTCACACATGGCTATAAACAGCAGCATATTCATTCACATGAACCACACAAATACATCACACAACACATATACATAAAACCACCACTGCATAAATGGTTATTTCTAATTTTGGTAACTAAATTTTTTTACTGTTTTTAATATAATAATACATTGGTATATAAGAGCTAAAAAAAAGTTGGGGCATCAGAACGTCAATTTGTTTGGCTGATCCAGTTAGCAAAAACAAGTATAGAAATGTGACCAATCCATTACTTACTAGTACAAATTATTGTAGGCCTACAAATAATTTATTAGAATGGAAATACAAAAAGGTAAGCTCTCCTAACTGTCATATTATAGGTGAAATAATTTCAATTAAGAAATATATATTAGAAACCCGAATGTGGTTGTTCAAGCCTATGAGAAAGGAAAATCATAAACCCTAGGTAATCCTGGAATACATATCAAGACCCCTTTGTTAACACAATTAACCATCTGCCAAAACAAATTTATAATTACAGCTACTTTTTGGTGGCTTATAATGTGACAATATCTATATTTTCACAAAGGCAGGGAAAACATACACTTGATAATATCTTTATTCTTCATCTAAACATTAAACAAATCTGATCCATTAACAGTAACTTCAGTCTACTATGAAATTAATATTAAATTCTAATATGTCACATTTAAAATGTAACTTGTTTTTTAATTTTTTTAAAGGTTTCTTTATTTTTTTTTTTTTAGATTCATTTATTATGTATACAATACTCTACCTGCATGTACACCTGCACCTCAGTAGAGGGCACCAGATCTCATTATAGATGGTTATGAGCCACCATGTGGTTGCTGAGAATTGAACTCAGGACCTTTGGGAGAACAGACAGTGCTCTTAACCGCTGAGCCATCCCTCCAGCCCTGTAAGTTGTTTTTAATGTACCTAAACTTTGCAGATAATATTCATAACTATTCAAATTTTTTCAACATTGTTTCCAAACATCTGCTGGTTTAAAAAAAAAATGTAAGCTTAAAAATGAAAGTTTGACCAAACAATTACTTAAGGATATTAAGTTTTTACTAACTATTCTAAAAGGAACTTTAAAATGACCTGAAAAGTATAAATGGCACTGGAATAAGTACATTAACTTTGGTCCCACCCAACATGCTATTATTATTGTGCTTTCTCCCAGTTCTCAGCTTGCTAAAATTTAAGAGATTTAAGTTAATGTTTTCACTTGCTTTTCCATCACAAAAGAAAAATGGCTGTGCTCAAATATTAGTAAGTAGGGAAAAATCCAACATTATTTGTGCATTGATTGCTATTTCTTTTACAACATGTTGATTATTGATTCAAAGGCTTGCTGGTACTTAAGACAGAATATGTCTGTCCACTTCTATCAATCTCTACCCTTTTCCCATCAATTCTGGTTGACAGAAGTGTTTAATTCTGTAAGTTCTATTGTGATCACTAAAAACATAATTTTCTATCTTTTTTACTTTGGTTTAAAATGTAAAATAAACATCACACTCTGTTATCAAATAAATTAATAAGTGCTTAGATTAATTCTCTATCATTGAGTCTAAGTCTGTGGCTTTCTTTTAACCAACTCAGTGAGCTTAGTACAGTTTCATCTATCTAGAAAATTCCAAACCAGTGAATGCTATATAGTGATTCACTATCTAAAGTAAGATTAACAAATAAATATTTCCAGTTTTGTCAGAATGTTTAACCAGAAGATTTTAAAAACAAAAATATTCCAGGAATAAAAGCAGCAGCAGCACTATATAAAACTTACAGATCACTTTGAAAATAAAACTGATTTGGTATCTCTAAGCACCTAGCAAGCAGGCTGCTAAAACCATTTTACAGATGGTCCACTGAGTAATGAAAGGCTCTATAACTTATGAGATAGTAATTCAGAGAAGAGAGGATCTAATCCAGGCAGCCAGCTTTAAACCATGGTTCAACTACTTCTGCAAAAAACAACAAACAAAAAAACCTAGACATTGTATTTGATTTTCTACTTTGTGACTTTTACTTTCTTCCTTGGCTTTTCATATTTTTAACAACACTCTTAATTTTTTTTCATAATCAGTATATATTCATGTTATGCTTTAAAAATAGTTAGCAGCATAATTCTGTAGGTGAAAATGTTCAATTAGCTATTTAAGAAGACCATTCTCAATCTGCCAAAGTTGACTGTAAATTCTTGATTTTGTAAATTCTTACTTATCCTGGTTGAGGATGATGCATTAGTAGCATATTTAAAAAAACCAAAACTGTAGTTAAGGAAAAACAAAGCATAAATTTAATAATAACCATGGACAAAAGCCATGTTCGTAAGAAGTCACATTACATTTTCTTTTCCTTAAAAATAATAACTGTGGGCAGTGGTGATATACATCTTTAATCCCAGCACTCAGGAGGCAGAGGTAGTCAGATTTCTGATTTTGAAGACAGTCTGGTTGGTCTACAGAGTGAGTTTCAGGACAGCCAAGGATGTCCAGAGAAACCCTGTCTCTAAAATACAAAATCTAAAACTAAAAAGTAGCACTTGAAACACTACCTCCCCACCTGCCCAACACACGCACAATCCTTAAGCCATTGTTGCATCAACCAAAGTGTAGAATTTAAAATTATCGTTATATTACTTTATTTAAGACTGAATTTGTAAAATACATTTGTTTTATATGTAGTTGGATATATGAAAACTGTTGGAAACGCCAATGACAATTCCGCAAAAGAATCTGCATGCACCCTAGACCTTATTTATTATAAAGTAATGGATTTTTATATACATACTTCTTGAAGTATATAAAATAGATAGTACTGCCTTCATAGATACCACCAGACAAAATTAAAATACACTGGTATTATTATACTGTATTGAAATACAGTAGTAACTACCACTTCCTAACTGGACTTCTTTTTTTTACCAGAAACTCTTGTTCTAACTCACTGTTCAAATAATTTCCTTAACTTTTAATTGACAACACAAAATCCTAGAGAGATCGTTATTTACAAGCTGACCTAATAAGAAAGCATTCCCAGAACTCTAAACAGAATTATGTGTTGATTTTTTTTAAAAAAGCATTCTATTCCCTTATCTTTAAAGGTTAAAAAAAAAAATTAAGTCCATTTAAAACCTGAGTTACTAGCTCAAACATTATGTTGACAAAACTGAAAAAAAAACAGCCTCCTAATCATACAATTATTTAAGTAGAAGCAGCACTCAAATTAGCTCAATTTAAAAATTCGTAGACTCTTCAAAGTGGGTAAAGAGTAGTAGTTTATACACTTTGGTAAATAAATAAATTGAACACAAATGTAACTGTCTTGATGAATTTCACTTTTTCATGTTATCTGTAAACAAATAAAGACCAGGCTATTATGTGTCAAATTTAAGTGGTTAACAACTGAATCAACTGATTAGATCTTAGGTTCTAAGCCCAAATGTGACATTCATTTCTGCAAGTAAGAATCTCTATAAATTTGATTTTCCTCACATGCAACACTAAGAAGTTTGGTGAGTTTCATTCTTTTAAATTATTATATTACGCTAAGCTGTTATGATACTGACTACTTCATTTCTTATTCTGGTTCTGAAAAATTACTTTGAAGATGAAGTGAGAAGGATTCCATTCATTTTTATTAGGATAACTTTAATAACAAATTGTATTAAAAACAATTTAACGATTCAATGAAAGAATTAAATACACCTAGAACAGCAGAGAAAAATCCATTATAAATGGGGGAGGAGGGGGCAGTCGACAAGCCAGGCTGGCAATATTCTTAGCATGTAAATAAAAATAGCCAAAATCATATATAAACTATACTAACCACCATCATCA
Source organism: Pachyuromys duprasi (assembly GCA_028658305.1). Lineage (NCBI taxonomy): Eukaryota > Metazoa > Chordata > Mammalia > Rodentia > Muridae > Pachyuromys > Pachyuromys duprasi. The sequence goes on along the minus strand of CM053758.1, from coordinate 39,649,055 downwards.
AAATATTGGTTTACAGCACAAATGTATCAAAATATCTAAACTATAGACCTCTTGGCTTCATATCAGAATTCCTAATCTGAATCCCTAAAAGGGAAGACCCTAACTTTTATTGTTGTTGTTGTTGCTATGTTCTTATTTTTGAACTGTGAGTCTAAAGCATCTCATAGCTGACAATACTGTCTCTTCCTTGGTATATTTGATCTTTACTTCTTTATAAAACAGCCTTTAAGATTTTATACATTACATCCTTCAAAATGCTTTGAAAATAAAGGAAAAAGAGAACATGTGTAACTTATTTACTAGGTCGAAGAGGGTGTGCCACAGAACACACATGGAGGCTATAAGATAAGTTTTCGGGATCAAACTCAGCCATCAAGCCTGGTGGCAAATGATTGTACCCACTAAACAACTCATTAGCGTAAGAGGTTTTTTACCTTCTTTTACTTATTTTTTTTTAAGAATTTGTTAAAACTTTCACATTATGATTGTTATTCAAATAGAACCTAGTTCTCAATAATATTTACTTCTGCATTATTTTCTAAGCAAATAGCAAAAGCAATTAAAACAAGACTCAGGAGAAATATTGCAGTTATTCTTCTTTGGAGGAATAAAATTGGGTTTTTAGTAAACTAGTACTATATACTTGCAAAGTTTTTTTTAAATAGTACCTTATACTTATACACTGACTATTCTCTTGTCAATAATAAAGTTCCTGTAAAAGTACCAGAAAGACACACATAGCATATAATCACTTATAAGTGGTTATTAGACATATTATATAGGATAAACATACTAAAATCTGTACACCTAAAGAAGCTAAACAAGAAAGAGGGCCCTGGGTAACATGATCAATCCTCACTCCGAAAGGCAAACAAGACAGACATCTAAAGAGGGAGAAAACAGGGAACAGGACGGGAGCCTAACACAGAGGACCTTTTAAAGACTCTACTCAGCAAGGTATCAAAGCATAGGCTGAGACTCATAGCCAAACTTTGAGCAGAGTGCAGTGAAAGAAGGGGGAGACAGAAAGACCTGGAGGGAACAGGAGCTACACAGGAGAGTAAAAGAAACAAAAATTCTGGGCACAGGGGTATTTTCTGAGGCTGATACTCCAACCAAGGACCATTCATGGAGATAAAATAGAACCCCTACACAGATGTAGCCCATGGCAGTTCAGTGTCCAAGTGGGTTCCCTAGTAAGGGAAACAGGGGCAGTCTCTGACATGAACTCAATGGCTGGCTCTTTAATCACCACCACCTGGGTGGGGGTGGGAGCAGGGTAGCCTTACCAGGCCACAGAGGAAGACAGTGCAGCCAGTCCTGATGAGACCTGATAGGCTAGGCTCAGAGGGAAGGGGAGGACCTGCCCTATCAGTGGACTTGGGGAGGGGCATGGGAAGAGACAGTGGGATTGGGACAGCACAAAAGAGGGTGCTATAGCTGGTTACAAAGTGAATAAACTTTAATTTATATAATAAATAATTTTTTAAAAAAGGAAAAAGAAGCACCAGTTGGGGAAGAGTTGTTAGACTGACTTGAATTTAATGAAGCATGAAATCAACCAATATATTTTGCTTAAAAAAAAAAAATGGCCAGGAGTGTTTGTACACACATTAGCAGGGATTCAGAAACAGAAGGATCACAAATGCAAGGCTAGCCTAGGCTATATAAAAATTCTATATCAAATAAAATTCATAATTACTAATTGTAATTTACTGACCTTCTGTCTACTATTATTGTGCACAAAAAACACATAAGTAATCTTTTTTAGGCCTCATTTGTAGACTAAGGAGAAATTATCTCCTACTTAGCTCTAATGTCTAGGGTACTGTAACTTTTATTATTTATTAATTAATGTTGAATTGATTATAAAAATTCTAATTCCTCTTTTTCTATACAATCTTACTAGGCAGTTCAAAATGATTGGGCCATAAGAAAGCATAAATTAACAGAAACATTCTCTCAAGCTATTTTATGTAAGAAAGGGATTTGTGTAGAAGACATGGAAAGAGTAGAGCTTACTCTATCAGCTCATCTATAGGAACCCTTTTAAACACTGCTTGCTATAAACCTCCAACTTTCTGTTATTTATCTAATGTGACTATATAATTACTATTTTCTGGGTGCCATTAATTGATCTCTAGGGCCTGTGTCTATAATTATATTTCTAACACTTTCACACTGGTCCATTGAAAGTGGAAGGAAAATTTTGGGGACTGGGGGTGTTATGAAAGGTTCAGAAAGAAGAAAAAGAGGAGGATAAAAGAAAAGGAAGCAAAATAAGAAAAGGAATAAAAGCTGGTTAGAATCCCTAAGAATCAATAAATGTTCTCTAATTCTACCACTTATTAATGAGACAGACACACAGAATTGCTGAAAGTAAGCTTTTGTAAACTGGTACTAGTCAAGTACAGCTATATAATGAATCATTATTTATGTCAAAGCATATAACCATACTGCTTGACATAACCAACCAGTATTTACTAGGAAAGAATTTGTTAGCATAATTATAAGGCTTACTATTAATTTTATTTCAATAATTCCTTAGAAAATACAGAAGAGGCTAATTTTCTCCCAAGAGATAATTTAAAAACTTTACAAATAGTATCTAAATTTTTACTGGTTCTTAATATCACTTTTTGTTAAGGAAAAAAAAGGAGGAAAGAAAAAAAGAAATCAGTTAAGGTGAATAATTTTTATGACTTTTCATATTCAGACAAATACATCATAAAAAACAATTCAAATAAATATTTGTTAGCTATTATTTATGGGTTATTATTAGTATACAAGGATGATACTTCAATTTTAACTAATACTAAATTTTACAACAAGTTCACAAATAAAAAAACTAGCTTTGATAGGAATAATTAATACCACAGAATACCCTGAATTTGTTACATGTAATTCTGTTTAAATGACTGGCAATTTGCAAACCAATTATCTGGTTTAACTGACAGGGACTCTGCAATTCTTTTCATTTATGGAAGAAAGGAACAGACAAGAATGAGTATCATCTGAGAAAATCAGAGAGTTAGAAGTTCCTTCTTTTCCAGTTAAATCTTCTAGATTTGATATTGGTAACATTAATCCCCAACTTCCCCAAAATAGCTACTTTTCCAAAAGTCTCTAGACTTAAAATATTACAGTTAAAAGAAAAAATCCTACAGTGTTGTACAAGACAGGCAATGTCTTATAACTCCAAATTACCAACAAAATAGACTAGCCCTCCCCTGCTGTCATGTCATCAAGTTCATAATACAACTCTGAGTTGTTTTCCACATAATGGAATTTGGTAGGCAGCTCTTGTACTTTTACAATGCAGATTATATTATTTCTCCCAATTGCACTTACATGCATATCACATTTCCATTTGACATGTGTTCCAGTCTTCCAATCTCTGAAAACAAGTCTTTTCTTCTGAACGGAGACACTTGGAGCTAGCTCTTAAAATTTAGAAAATACATTTCTTTTTTTGCTTTGTGTGCGTGTACACACATGTGAGGTATGTATGTTAAAAGGGGAAATGCATGTGTGTGGGTCAAAGCACATCAAGTATCAGTCCTCGCCTTCTACCTGCTGAGACAGGGTCTACTTATTTGCCACTTTATATACTAGGTTATCATTCCACAAGATTCTGAGAATTCTTCCATCTCCATCTTGCTTTAGGAGATGGTATTACAAACGGTTCTACCACATCCTGTTTTACAAGTGTTCAGGGAATCCAACTCCTTATGTTTGCATAACAAATGCTTTACCCACTGAGTTATCTACCCAGCACTAGAAAACCTACTCTAGCTCAAAAAGAGAATACCAGTATAACCAATATTTTTGGTGAGTACCAACAAAAGTGTATTAAGTCAGAAATACCAACATATTCCTATCTTTTTCAAAAATCATAGATAAATACACTGAAATATGTCACTTTGTAGCTTTTAGTTTAATTCTGATTTTAAATAATAATCAAACTTACCCGGACTAGTGCATCATCTATGATATGGTCACGTCTGACTTTGAGTCTCAAATAGGGGTTCAACTGCTGTCCTTGAACTAGGCTGTAGAGAACAGTAATTCTTCGTTCACTGTACATGCGAATTCTATTATCATAATATAATCCCAAATTCTTTGTGACAGCATTCAATATAAAGGGACATGTCATAAAAGAGAATTTGTTCTCTGTTTCAACTTTGAAAAAAGTATAATCTTTATCCATTTCTAGAACATCATTCAGTGGTTCATTAATGAATTCTTCAAAGGAGATAAGTGGTTTTCGACAATCTAGAGTTTTAACACCAAGTTCAGTTTCTAATGGATCAACTCGAGGACCTTTCTTATTTCTTCTATCATCTCCCAAAAGCTCCTGAAGTGTCAATTCGCTGGACTCGGGTATGGGCTCTTCATCATCTTCCTCATTATGATTTGTGTCCACTTCCCCTCCCACCACATTTGCATAGTAAACCATTTTCAAACACTTTGAAGCAGCAACAATGGAATCATCATCATTCACTAGATTTCGGCTATTAAATTCATTGCTTATGACTTTGTAAGTAATAAGTTGCTGAAATGTTTCCATCATTCTTCGAATCTGGTCTGCACTGTATTTAGACCAAAGTCTAATCAGTTTTCCTTGAGCTTCAAGGGGTAGCTTACACATAGCTTTGCAAAATAATGGCAATGCCATTTCCAGATATTCAGGACTGTGGAGATTGCTATTCTCCATTACAATAATGAACAAATTGAGATAATTAGGATCTCGTTCATACATACTATGATATATCAAGTCACATTCCACATTAGGTGACAGATATACAATTGCATTAAGTAAGGCAGTTTCTAGTTTTTCATTAGCAAGCAACCTGGCGTAGACCCTTCTAATTGCATCAATATCCAAAGTCACTTCATCAGGACCTAATTTTGGTACATTGTTGTCTCCCTGTGAGCTATCACCCATCCTTGAAGAAGAAGCTTCGGAGTCTTCTTCCATAGCAGCAGCAGCGGCAGCGGCGGCGGCGGCGGCGGCAGCGGCAGCGGCAGCAGAACATGCAGCTTTTTCCTTTTCATCTTCATCCTTGTCTTCATCCTTTTCTTGAAGAGATTTCAATTCCTCCTTGGTGTGTTGTTTGACTATCCGAAAGCTCTGAACCAACGCCTCAGCACTAGAAAAAATTCTTCCAATTAGGCGAATTAAAGGGGAGTAATCCCCACTCTGGTTACATAATTCAAGAATTTCATATACCATCTCTTCAGTTAGGTAATCTACATCTAGAAAATGGAAAGAAAAAGAACATTTATTATGTTTGTTTTGTCATAAGTTATAGAGAAAAAGTAAAATATCTAAACAATCTGAACTTAAGTTAGAATTTTTTTAAAACATAACTAATTTAACTATCAATACACTATACTTACCAATTCCTTTTTCATTCAAGTACTACTAACAATCTCACCCTTTCTTTGGTATTCACTCAACAACATTCAATTATATTACATGATGATAATTAAGACTTGCTTTGTAACAAAGACATGAATTAGTATTAACATTAATTGCAAGTATGAACAAATATTTGTCATTTCATCATTATACCTTATTACAACCTAGATAAAGAGCTACTACACTAATATCCTGAAAGCATTTTCTTTTGTATTGTTCTCAAAAGACTAAGGAGGGGAGGTTTTATAACAAGGGTTCCTATGACCCATCATTTGCAAGCAACTCTTTTTCTATTTCAGTACATATTAAAACCAAACAAATGCATGTTATGTATTCCTCATTTCTTTCAGAGTTTCCATTTTGTGACTGAGGAGAAGATATTACTACTGATGTAAACTCTGAAGTTAAAACTACTGTTACTGCTACTACTACCTGACTCAGGTTCTAATAACATTTAACAGGGAAACTGAAAATTATTAAATGCAATTAAAAAACAAACAGAAGGTAGAAGCTACCAAACCTTCTATTTATTTTCTCCCAGAATTGGGATAATAAACTTCCTAGCTTCTCTCATCTTCTGGGTAAATGTTATGTTCAACAAAAGCTGAAATGTTACTTTTCACCATTTCAGTTTAACAAAACAAAAGATATTTCATCTTACTAGAAAAGGGTATTTTATATACAATTTTTTTAGAAATTAAATCTATCAAAGAATACTGAAACCAAACATTCATTTTTATCAAGGAGTAGCATATTATAATCACTAGATATTTAGGGGAGGATAATTTTATTGTCCCAATGAAAACTCATTCCATATGTTGACAATGTATCACTATTATGATTTCTACATATTATTCCAGGTACCTAATCAATATAAGAAGCAATATACAATTCTAGTTATCATTGATGGCCTGGTTTCCAAAAGATAAACTATGAAGCACAAAACTTTATACACTACAAACCTAATCTATAGACTGTTCCAGAGTATTAATACTTGTTTTATGATCTTGAATTTTTCCTTTAAAAAAAAAGTTAGATACTTATTTGTTAGAGATGAAGGGATAGCAGACATGTGGAGGTGAGAGAATAACCTAAAGGAGTTGGTTTTCTCCTTCAACAATGTGGGTCTCAGGCATCAAACTCAGGTCATGAGGCTTGGTAGTAGGCACATGTACCTAGCTGAGCCAGCATGTCAATCCAAGCTCTATTTCTTCAGTTTATTAAAAAATAAGTAAATATGAAAACACTAATACGCAGCCTGTTTCTCATTATTTTAACTGAAAAATATTATATTCTTTGACCATCAAGTCTATCTAATTTATCTAAAGTGTAACCAAAACAGGATATCGATAACAAATTAACTGCCTATTAGGAGATATATCACCAAATTATAAGATTATATAGAAAGTACTTGCTCTACAGACTGAAAAATAAAAAAATATTCTGCCTATGGGAACATAATGTTCTAGATCCACACACCATTTGTTTACAATATGTTTTTTTCAGTGCACATTCATCTAATGTCTCTGATAGTCTAGTAATACGAACTACAACATACCAATACTTGTCCCAAGTAGTATTCTGCTTAAAATGCTTAATTGTCTATCAGTCATCTGCCTGCCTGCCTGTCTCTGTCTTTTGCTCTCTGTCTGCTGGCGCACGTGCATGTGTGTGTTTAGGTAAAAATCACTGCAATCAGAAATAAAAAGTTACAGTCTGGGTATCAATAAATAGTAAGTATAGAAACATTTTTTTAAGACTCACCTGAGCATTCTAATATATGTATTCCTAAAAATCGTTTTTTTTTGAGACAGTGTCTCACATCGTGTAAACAAACTGGCCTAAATTTCAAGATGCCCCTTCCTCTGTTTCCTGAATACTGGATTACAATGCCACCAGACTGAGCTCAAAAACATTATTAAAACATGATATTTAATACTCTTAAAGTACAAAAGTTTCATGCCAGAACACAGTTGTGACACAATAATTGATACATACATCTAATTATATTGAACAAATATAACTATCAAAATGAGAATAGTATTATGATTAAAGATATAGAATTCCTAATTAAAAATTGTAAAGAAAATAAGGCAATAAAAATTGGAGTGATCTACAAAACAAGTACCTGTGAAAAAACAAATGTTCAACTCAGGACCAATATATCCATTACATACCAGATTTTCCAATAATTACTTGCATTCAACCATGGTGGCATATTATTATTTCATTTACAGTTAACTCTGTGATGCCCATTCTGTAGCAGAAACAGGTATAATGAAGCCAATGCAGCTTCCACATTCAAAATATTGATAGCAATCACCTACTTATTTACAATTTATATGATCAAACTCATGAAACAGGACTGGCTATATATATTTTGAGTAGCAAAGTTGCATAAAATTATTCATTTTTTTTTAGATTTCTCTGTAATCCTATTGTAGAAGTAACAACATAAAATTATAACATTTCACTAATTCATTTAAACATGTTTCAAGTGAAAGTGGGGCTAAGCCCTGGCAATCTGAAAAATTAAGTTACCTTATTGTTAATACAAATGACTTCCATTATGAGAAAGAAAGACTAAACAACCATGACAGAAAGTGGTTTCAACAATTTTCAAAATAAGAGGACCTAGACACCCTGCTGAGATGTGACCGATTAGCAGCTCAGTCTCCATGTGGATCTCTCAGTAAGGGGAGCAGGGGCTGCCTCTATCATGAACTCAGTTTACTACTCTTTGATCATTCACTCCTGATGATGGAGCCTTGCCAGGCCACAGAGATGAAGAAGATCCAGGCACACCTGCTGAGACTTAACAAATCATAGGCAGATGGCAATAGTGGAGAACTCTCCCTTTCAGTGGACTAGGGGAAGAGGATGGGAAAAGGAGGAGGGAGGGTAGAACTGGATGGAGGTTAGGGAGGGGGCTTCAATTGGGGTATATAATGAATAAATTGTGAAAAGAATTTTAAAAAAGATTTTCAAATAAGACTGTTTGAAAAAGAACAGATACGTTGGGGATGTATCTCAATTGGTATTGCTTATCTTCCACTTATGTGGACCCTGGTTCCAACCTCAGTTCCACATAAACCAGGTGTGGTGGAACAAACCATCAATTTTAGTATTGGGGAAGCAGAAGCAGGAGTATTACAAGTCCAATGACAGTCTCAGCTACCTTGCTCAAAACAAAACAACACAAAACACATCCCCACAAAACCTGAATGAGAACTACCACTGATATGTCATGACCACAGGCAGCATGAGGATACCAAAGGCCTAAGGTAGAGTAAGCAGTATACAGGAAGAAAATGTTAGAAGGAAATACACATTTTTTCAGATAACTATAACAAAATTTTTCTTGGCTTTCTTAAACAGAAAACAAGGACTACCTTATATTTATATTTCTGTGTCTTTCACCACAGCCTCTGGAATTGCAGAGGTCATACCAGGTATTTACTGGATAATCTTATGACCTAATAAGCTATTAGCTAAAACAGAAATCATAATAAGTTGGTTCAACTCATTAACATATTATATGCTCCTTATGACTGACAAGTAGCTAACTAATATAATGTAATAAAATAACTAATTCAATTAATAACCATTTCAAAAAAGTAATCAATTCAGTAAGTAACTGTCCTTTATCACACCGTAACAAAAGAATGGCTTCTACTATACTGTGATACCTTTTAGGTCCCCAAAAGAAAAAAAGAAAAAAAAAAACAAAAAACAAAAAGCAAAAGCAACACATCTGAATATCTGATCTAGCTTTCAGTTAACCATTTTCAACTGAAAATATCTCTTACCTTTAAAATCAGCTCTAGCTTCTTTTCCTTCCTTCTGGTTCATTTTTATCTCTGAGTTGTTAGGTGCACCTTTTGAGTTCTCAAGATAAGCTGAGCTTGCTCCTTTCTTGGAGGGATGAGGATCACAGAGTTTTGCATTAATTTTATAAAGCTCAAGGGCCTTAATAGCTGCTGCATTGTTATCCATACGAAGGAAAGTCGGGCAGGAAGCGCAAAACTCATTCGTGCAGGCCTCATTTCCACAGCCCTCAGTTAACTGGTGGTAGTAGCGCTCTATTAGATGCTTTGCAGCTGCTCGCTTCCTGTACCAGACATTTGAACAATAAGCACAGTGATTAGTATAGCTCAAAAATAAAGCCCAACAGATAAGCTAAAAGTTAGCTAAGCAATGAAGCAATAAACTAAATATTTATATGTAGAAAGTGGAAATTCACTATTTAATGCCCCCACCAAGTGTTAACTAATGAAATATTTTCAAAAGGGAAATAGTACTTTCTAAAATACTATAAGGTATGTCATATTATAAAATTTTCCTTTTAATATGGTATGCTTTTCTTTGGTTTAAAAAGATAAACTTAATCTGATGGTTTATGACTCTTAAACTGTTTAGCACAACAACAACAAAAAAAAAAACCATAAAAATCTTGGGTGCATCATCACTGTGTTGTATCTCCATGCCACTTTTCCATTTTACTGTATATAAAATTACAAATTCATTCTAATAGCTCTCAGATACTTGATTTTCAGTTAACAACAAATTTCTTTCTAGAGTTTAAGAGGTTTTTTTTCCTCAATTAACAATCATGAGAGATTTAAAAGTATTTTACAAATAAACAATTTAAATCACATATTACACTAAGAGAAAGCAACACCAAGGTTGCCTACACTTGTAACTAACCCTGTTCATTAAATCTTTGTCCTAAGAAGACAAACATTTTATTTTCCATTACGGCAAACTCATATGCATCTACTTCACCAACTTTATGCATGAAAATTAACATTCAGTTATCATTTTTCATGCAGAATAATCAATAAAATTTAAGGAATGACTTATTTTACCAACCAAAACCTTGCTCTCCATAATCTAACTTTATAATTTGATTCTAAAATTCTATTCTTTGAAATTATCCCAATTTAAGCAGAATTGTATACTTGGTCCACAGTAATATAATTCAGAAGTATCCTTTTGGATCCAACATTACAAGCATGGAAACTGCAAGTAGGAAGAATATACCTAATTTCATTCTTAAAGCTCCATGCCATTATTTTGCTAATGTGTAAAAGTAAGTGAACAATGGCATTAGAGGTGAACAAGTAATAACTCTTACAACTATGACTCCAAACAACACAAGCAGATGACAAAGAATGGTATGTCAAATACCGCTAACTCATTCAGGTGCTTATATTCAGAAAATATTCCACGTACATTTACCGCACATGGCATGCATACAGAATGACCCACAGGCCATGGAGTTTGATCCCTGGATCCCACTTGTAAAAGGAGAAAACCAATTAGTACAACCTACCCACACACCATAGCATACGTCCAGTCACATACATCCACAGAAAATAAATAAAAGTAATAAAGTCTAAATGTAATGTATGAGTTAGATATCATACTTATCAGAAAAAGTGGTCAATTAACAAAGACATATTTCCCAGTATCTAGGGAAACCTAATAACAGTTATCTGCTTCAATAAACTGACAGCATTCATCATATGAAAGTTACCAGTATCCTTCCTGCTAAATCCCTAAGAAAGGCCAGTGACCAAGTTATAGATGTAGGATGAGCCTGTTTGTTTAAAAATATTGAATATTTTCTAAATGATATGACTGAGTTAATTCTCCCATGCTTTTTTCTATAAGTATGTACTTAAATAATAAAAATTACTAAGTATCAGTAGGAAAAAAATCAGTTTCATAATTCCATCTACATGATTTGAATGCACCCAAAGTTTATTTATATATCCATGATTTTTAAGTATTAACTTTGAAGTTCAAATTACTTTTTCCTAAGAGTACTAAGGTTTGTCTGAAAGTAAGCCCAAAAAATCTTCGCTATATATATATACATACACACACACACACACACACACAATGCTTCTCTACATGGTAATGATTTGTAATGAGAAATTAGAAAATTCAAAAGTGATCTCCCTAATTTTCTAGGCCTCATTTTACTAACTTGAGTCCTTTAACTTGCCTAGCTCTCTCTGAATGCCCAGTAATAAACTTAGAACATTGCCAGGTATTCTGATTATCATGTGAAACTTGACCTTGAATATTAGCTTTAGTTTTCATCCAGTAAAAGAGAAAAGAAAGTGAAAAAGTCAAATCTTGTAATTGAAGTCTTATGCCTTATAACCATTAAAGGAGTCAGGAAAACTTCCAGATTCAGAATCTAATTTATTTCCAATCACTGTTTTACAGATAATAATTTCAGAACAATTAATTCTTAACACCAGTACGTTCTAAGAACTTTTAGGGGAGAAAAAAGTCACGCATGTAATATATAATTAAAGCACAAAACCTTCCAAAAAATTCCAATCTGAAATTCACCATCATGTGAACTACCTGGGCACAGTATAGAAACTTCCTGAATACATGACCTCACTGTTTTGTGTAAGTTAATATAGCTCTAGTATATTGAAAACTGATGTGCTAGGCACTTTCTAGGCAGGCTAAGTATAAAAGTCTGAAACTGGAGCAGTCAGAAATTCAGTTTTGATGCCAGATGGTTCAGGTTCACACACAAGTTCTGTAACTGAGTTAACTAGCCCTTCTGTGTCTCAGCCTCCACCCGCTTAAGATGATCTTTATATTTCAGAATTCTGATGATTTAAGAATCACAAGTGCTTACACTATTTTGCTAGATTTCAGAAGAGGTAGGAGGAGAAATAAGAGGTGAAGATGACCAAAATCAAAATCCTTAAATAATTAATGAACTATTATATTTTCCTAAAAAGAAAAAATATTATCTGCTATATACTGGCTCTTCTGGTATCAGATACTACTGCAATTGTTATAACTGCTTTCATTTGCACAAGTATATGACTTGTTTTGCTAGATTTTGGAAGAGGTAGAAGAAGAAATCGGAGGTGAAGATAATCAAAATTCATTGTATCATGTACAATATTCTTAAATAATGAATGGAATATTTTATTTTCTTAAAACATACCTATTACATACTAGGCCCAATTGGTAAGTACTGGCAGATACTACTGCAACTGCTGTAATTGCTATCATTTGTACAAGTATATGACTTCACCAACAGAACTCCCATTCCACTAGCTCAGAGGAATGACACAGGAAGCTATCCATTTGATAAACAATTAAAATTCAGGGTTAATTCCAAAATTTGAACTTCTAGTATTTTTAAAAGGAGGGGGGGATTATACAGTAACTGTTTGAAACTGACTTGCTTGTCTACACCCAGTTACAAATAGCAACCCAGGTAATAATAGTAATAATTAAATTAAGTAAAAAGGGATCATGATAAAATCTCTAAGAGCTAGCAGAATCAACCATATTAAGTAGCATTCTTTTCTCCTCATTACTAATGACACCTTAAATTACCTGAATTACAAATTGAGGGCATATAAGAAATATAGATTCATTCAGGTCATGTAAAAGGCCCCTAAACTTGGAAGCACGCATACTAATAAATTTCCTGTCCAATGTTAATCTTTACATGGCAGAAGTCACTAAATTATAGCTCATTTGACTGATACTCCAGCCAAGGACCACTCATGGAAATGGCCTGGAACCCATACAGAGGTAGCCTATGACAATTCAGTGTCCAAGTGGGTTCCATAGTAATGGAGACAGGGACTGACTCTGACAGGAACTTATTGGCCTGCTCTTTGATCACCACCCCCTGAGGGGAAGGAGCAGCCTTACCAGGCCACAGAGGAAGACAAAGCAGCCTCTCTGATGAGACCTGATAGACTAGAGTCAGAGGGAAGGGGAGGAGGAACTTCCTTATCAGTGGACTGGAGGAGGGGCAGCATGGGTGGGGAAGAGGGAAGGAGGGTTGAATTGGGAGGAGAGGAGGGAGAGAGCTGCAGGGGGGATAGAAAGTGAATAAACTAATTAATAAAAATAAAAATAAAAAAATTATGGCTCATTTGTCAAATCTAGACGTCCACCCCTTTTTTCAACAGTTCAAGCTTAGAATATTTTGCATTCTTAAATCATTGGAAAAAAAGCAGTTTCATTTGTAAAAAAAAAAACTGAATAAAATTTTAATTTCTATGTACATAGTTTCTAATATAACAGTAAACTTCAAGTATTTATGTTTTCTCTATGGCCTCTATCACTTGGACCTAGCCAAAATGAAGTGACTGTCAACTTACAATCAATTCTTTGTGCACTCCAGTGAAACTTTTCATCTAACCACCTAGCCTCCATACTTTTCGCTTTCTCTCAGAAAAAGAATGTAATAAATTTCTATACTCCCAGGTATTAATTTAAAAAAAGGGTTGGTGGTGGAGGAAGAAATAACATACAAAGAAAAGAGGAAAATGAAGTCTTTTTCCTGGCATTGATAACCAAAACTCATCAAAGACAAGGTACTGATGATTACTTTTAGCTTCTTCATATTCACTTCACTGACTTTTCTTGCAAATCAAAGTTGTATAGTTTGGTGTTCTGGTGGGACAAGTCATGGGAGTGAGGGTTAGTCATGGGAGTGAGGGTTATCTTTGATACTTTTTCCTGTTTTTGAGATCCTTTTCCTGCTACAAGGTGGCCTCATCTAACCTTGTTATGAGGTTATATGCCTACTTTTATTGTAACTTGTTATGTCAATATTTGGCTGATATCCATGGGAGGCATGCTCTTTTCTGAAGGGAAACAGAGGAGGAATGGAGTATATCAAAGGGAGATATAAAACAAGGTAGTTTTCATTTAAAAATAAATATAAATCAACACTAAAAAAGCTTTTATTCACTTTTATTGTCCCAATGACCAAGCGTCAGTTGTACAAATATAACTGTAGAATTAGAATTCAACATAAAATTATTCATCTTTAAAATGAATAAGCTGCTAGTGATGTTTTTCTTTTCAGCTGCCTATTTCACAGTTAGAAGAAAAGTAAGTAAACTTTTAAAATTTAGAAATTGAATAACGGAGTTGGAAGCATGGAGAGGTGGGTGCGTACAACCAATAATATTGTATAAACAGGTGAAACTTTCAAAGAATATCATTTTCAAAAATAGATTCTTATCCACAAGTATGGATTATAACCTCAGGTTTTCTTGTCTTCATCTGTAAACAGAGGGTGAATATTGGCTGTTTGCAGGAAATGCTAGTTTCAGAACTTGTACCTTTCTCAAGAATTCTAAAAATGGAAACCTGTTCTGTATTAGTGTAGAAGGGGAGTACCATTGTCATACAAATAATAAGAACCCAATAGTTATTTAACCTGTAGCTTACTCCCTTGCACATGTGAAAGTCAACAGGCTTTCAGACTCCAGTTTGAGAACATGAAGAACCACTCCCAGTGACAGAGATGTCTCAGTAGTTAAAACCAGCAATATATTTTCTTTTCCACTTGTTATAGTTGTAGACTTTGTTTTCTTTTTTTGGTCTCTTCTGACTAACCTTTGGTACAATAATGCTTATTTTTAAAAAACCATTGTGTTCTCTTATTATTCTATTTATTTAATTTTGTTTCCTTTCTTTACTCATTATGATTTGTTCCTTTCTCCCTCCTGGTCTTAGAATTCTTCTACTTCCACTTTTCATTTAAATTTGCTCGCCAATTTTTCCTAACTCTCCCTTTTATTCTAGTTACTGTTTCCTTTATTTTCTTCCCTTTCTTTCTTTTTTTATCTTCTTAAATTTTATTTATTTATTTATTTTGCTTTTTGAGAGTAACAGAACCGTTGCTGTCCTGGTGTCACTTTGTTGAGGCCACCAGGCTGGCCTCAAACTCACGACGACCAGCCTAGCTCTGGCTCCAGAATGCTGAGATTAAAGGTCTGTCCCTGGCTATATCACATTTTCTAATTTGATTTTAAATAATTTTAAACTGTACATTATTCCTAGCATTTTAAAAATAGCCAATGGTGTTATAAATGCTGGCATAAAGCAGATTAAAATCTAAGTTTGTTATGGTATGGTTTTGTTATTCATGTTAGAGGATTCTGTTCTCTATGTAGTACTAAGGATTGAAACCTCAAAAGGTTATTACAAAAGCTTTTCACAAAGGTTTATTACTAATAAAACTAGAAAGCATATCCATCCGGAAAACTGGACAAATTACAACACAGAAACAAACAAGCAAAGCATTAAAAAGCAAGGGAAAAAACTACTTCAAAAGATCAGCATTCAATAACCAATACATAGATGCTCAACTGGCTGAAATGCTATTCAAAGAATTCCAAAGTCCAAAGTGTCAGTGATATCAGAGAATGTAAAACAAAGAATAAAGTAGAGAAGTAAGTTCAAGAGCCAGATGAGAAAGGCAGTTAAAAAATGGTTGATAATTTTAGAAATTGAGATTGGGAGCAGAAGGGAGAATGGTGGAAATGAATAAAATAATTAAAAATCACAATGGAAACTATTAGCCATAGACCAGATCAAGCCCAAGACAGAATAACAGGAATGAAGATAAATACTATTCAGGCACATGCAACAGCAACAAATAAAATAGTTAGTAAACACAATCATAATTTTAAGACATGATGAAGAGAAACTGAGTAATCCATGGACCAGAAGGAACTAAAGCATAGAAACCAAGTCAATGAAATAACAGAAAAAAATTTCTAAGAAATGGACATCCAAACAGAATGATGTTTAGAACTCAAATTAGCCATAACCAGAAAGAACTGCTCCTCAGCAAATTAAATTCCAAATCCTAACACTACAAAAAATGAAAATATTATAACCTGGAAAAAAAAAGTGGTAACGTGATAACAAAGGCAAACTCAGTGTAACATGCAAGCTCTCAACAGAAACCCTTAAAGACAAAATCACTTTTTTTGTGATGATTACTATATCCAAAGTTATTTTTTAAAACTACTATTAAAAACCTTCCAAGGTAGGGATAAAATAAAGCTACTCATGAACACTAAACCAGCACTACAGAATAGACTTAAAGGAAATCTACTCAGGAGAATGACATAAACACAAGAGCTGAAGAAAAACCAATGTTGTGATTTTATACATGATGTCCACATGAGTTATGAAGGAGAAAGGGAGGACAAAGAGAGAGAGAGAACACGAAAGAAACAAAATCTGGCCAACAAATATATCTCAATATAAATATGCTTAGCCTTCCAATTAAGACAAATTAGCAGAAAGACGTAAAAACAAGATCAAATGATTTGTTGTGTCTACAAGAAGTACATTTCACCAGAATACATACTAAAAGAGAAAAAAAGTGGAGACTATGAAAAGTGGAAATCAAGAGAATTTGAATACAGACACAAATATGCGACTACATTCTATTAAAGGGAACGACCAACAAGGAAGAAACAATTATAAATATATGTGCATTGAATGGTGGTGTGCCCAAGGTCATAAAACAAGCACTACTGGACAGAAATCAACAACTTAAGTCCAAATAAAATAATTGCAACTTTCAAAACCAATAATTCATCCAAAAATATTTTATCTAAACCATACCAAACATCAAATGGACTTAATCCTTATGGAAGAAAAAGGAGATACAAAGACCTTGAGCAGGCAGAAACTCCACAAGAACAACAGACCCAAAATACCAGAGGGCCCTGCAGAGACTGATACTCCAACTAAGGATCATGCATTGAGATGACCTAGACCCCTGTTCAAAGAAAGCACATAGGCTGCTTTCCAAAAGGGCCCCCTAATAAGGGGTACACAGGCTGTCATGAACTCAGTGGCTGGCAATTTGATCACCTCCCCCAGGGGGATGCAGCCTTCACAGAGGAAAATGATGCAGCCAGCATTGATGAAACCTGATAAGCTAGGGTCAGACAGAAGGGGAGGAGGTCCTCCCTAATCAGGGGATTAGGGAAAGGGCATAAGGGGAGAAGAGGGAGGGTGGGTAGGACTGGAAGGAGAGAAGGAGGAGGCAGGCTGCAGCTGGAATACAAAGTGAATAAACTGTAATAAATAAATATATATATAAACACAATTAAATTAAAAAAAGACATCTAAAGAACATTTCAGCTAAAGAATATTTTTAGGAAACCCATGGAATTCTCTAGAAGATAAACCACATATTGGAACATAAGGCAAGTCAACAAAAACAACAATAAAAATTATTTTCTTCTATTTATCAGATCATAGTGTAATAAAATTAGAAATGCAAAAGCAACTATATTGTAAACTATACAAATATCTGGAGACAAAACAATACAATCTTAAACATGAGTCATTGAATACATCAGAAAATAAACTTTTAAATCAAATGAAAACATGATGGTATAACACAAAAATTATCCTTATTGGGGTAACTCAAATCCAGAAAGGTAAATATGCTATGTATTCACTTACAAAGGGATATTAGCCATTAAGTAAATGATAACCAAGTTAAAATTTGTAAAACCAGAGAGGTTAGGTCTAAAGAGAAGGGGTCTAGCTGGGACACAGGAATCTCCCCTGAAGAAGGAAATAGGATAAATTTTACAGGCGGACTAGGGGCAGGTTGAGGAAATATCAGTTATGTGTGAGGGGGTGGGGAGATAGGATGGAAGTAGTGTATGGCAGAAACAGTTGAATTGGGTAGCAGGAGAGCATTTGAGGGTTGGTGTGGAAACCTAGTGTGATGGAAACTTTCTGGAAATTATGAAGGTGATCCTAATGAGTAGTAATGGAGGATACTGACTCTCAACTGGCTACCTTTTGTTGCCAGGCAACCAAAACCAGTGGTGTGATTAGGTTGCATTTCAATTGAGCAAAGGAGGTCCCATGGAAATCCCCAAACAACCCAGGTTGTTGCATTGCTAAAACAAAGAGAAATAACTGGAAACTAACTGGAGGGCACCACAGCTGAGGCCAACACCCACACAACTCAATGAACATGGAAAAGTCAAGCTAGTGCCTACATGGAGAGCCTTTATCCCTACGTTCTAGTTCCATTGGTGTGGGATTACCAAATCTGCAGATTACCAAAATAGATACATGGATACCAATCCAGACACAAAAGATTTGACCTACATGTCCTTCCTGTAAAATATGCTAGGGCAACAGTGGCACAAAGCTAGTTACAGTAGCCAACCAATGTCTGATTTGACTTAAGGCCCACTCCATGAGAAGAAACCCATGTCTGAAACTGCTTTGGCAAACAAGACCTAGGAAACAGATAGCCCTGAGACCTAGGGTAAAACAAAACACTTCTGATCTAAAAAACAAATAATAAAAAATTTAAAAAGTCAATAAAATGATTCCTAATGATATTCTACTATACTCATAGCTATCCAGTCACCATCAGAGAATTCCTCTAGCAGTAGATGGGAAGAGATACAGAGATGCAGAGACCACAATCAGATATTACACAGGGAGTGTCTAAATAAAGAGTCTCCATCAAATTTCTTCCAGTGAATCCCTCAAAAGAGGTGGAAAATCTGTAAGAGCCAGAAAAGACAGAAGACACCAAGATAATAAGGCCTCTGACTCAACTAACAAAGGTAAGAGCTCACAGAGATGGAAGCAGCAAGCACAGTATCTATATGGGTCTGTTCAGGGTCTGCTGTATATACGTTATAGTTACCAGCTTAGTATTTTTATGGTACTCTTTTTGAAAGGACAAGCAAGTCTCATAGTCTCCAGGCTGCTTTGCCATTTTGATATGGTAGTTTTTGCTTCCCGGTATTACTTTTTATTTTGTCATGCTTAAAAGAAAGAATAAGTCAAATTAAAAGAAAACATACAAGAATACATCAAAGAGATCTCATAGAGCAAAGTATACAGCTATCACACCCTTTAGAAAATTCAACAGGAAAGCAAATACAAAACAATGCACCTCAAGGTCTTAGAAAGACAAGAACAAGTCAAGGTACAAACCAATACCTAGAAAGAAATAATAAATACCTGTGCAGAAATTAATGACATGGATTCTAAAGTAACAGAGTAAAAGAAAGAACTGTTTCTTTGAAGAGAATAACAAGATAAATCCTTAATATAATAACCAAAAAAAGGGAAGATCCAAATTAACGAAAATCAAAGCTGAAAAATAAAGACAAAATAAAAGGTATTGTGAAATCAGAAGGTGTCATTAGGGATTTATTTGAAAACCAGCATTCAAAGGAATGAAATGTCCAGAAGAACTATATAAATTCCTAAACAGGTACGATCTATAAAAATTGTAAAAGCAAATGAAAAGCATAAAGGAACAGAAAGCAACAAAATTAAAGCAGTAACGGATTCACTGCTAAATTCTACAAGGTCTTCACGGAAGAACAAACAGCAAAACTCCTCAAAGCATTCTACGAAAGAGGAAAGGAAGGCTACTAAATCCATACTACAAAAGTATTATTATGATTCCCAAACCAGGTTAAGAATACACAGAAAACGAACATATCTCAAACATATTATAATGCTACACAACAACCTAAGGTTAATGCTATGCTAAGTAGAACAGAATACTAAAAGCATTTTCTCTAATATAAAACATGTGCAAGGGTGTTCAGTTTCTAGAACAAAGTAGCACTTTGAAGTCATAGAGCAAACAAGACAAGAGGAAAAACCGAAATTGCACAAATACAAAAGGAAGAAGGCAAATTATCTCTATAAGCAGCAGAAAGCCCTCTATAATTTAAAAACACCAAAAAATACTTGCAGCAAAATAGGATACAAAATCAGTGGCTTTTCTATAAGACTATATAAAGATGACAAAAAGTAAGCTCACATATCCTCCCAGAGAGTGAAAGAGAGAAAAAAATATATATACCAAGAATTGGCTGCCTGTGGTTAAAAGGCAAATAATCCGTAGAGTGATGATACAACCCACATAACAGGAGAAAATTTTTGCCAATACATCTAATGGGGAATTAGTATTCTGAATGCTGAAGAAACAAAAATTAAACACACAAAATAACGTCCACCCAAATAAATAACTGGATAAAAATACTGAATAGAGGAGATCCAAGATGGCTGCCACGAGAGGACACTGTGTCTGAGGAGTAGGACAGCAGAAACAACGGAGCGACCAGGAGACTGAACCCTGGGACTAAAACGCCAGCATTTGTGATTGCCAGGTGAGCAGAACTCCTACGGTGAGAAAATCAAGTGGGAAAACCCTAGGGAAACTCAGTTGTTACCCGGAAAAATCTCCAGGTGACCAGCGGAGCACAGCTCTGATCTGAACCAGCAGCCGCGCTAGGTGCCCGCACCCGCCATAATAGACTGGATCACACAGTCTCGCGGGCAATCTGAGGAGGTACCGGGTACCATTTTCACTGACCTGCACACTGCACCCGGGTTCTGCTTCAACCCGCAGGTGTATGGCAGGCGCACACCTATCACCGGAACCACCCCAAACTGAGAGGGTCCGGGGATCATTTTGACCAGTCTGCACACTGCGGGCACACACTGCACGCTTCCGCCAGCAAAAACTTCAGTCCCTGTGTGAGTCCGCGGGCAAGTTTGGAAGGGACCCGAGTTCTGCTTCAACCCGCGGGTGTGCGGCAAGCACACACCAATCGCCGGGGCCGCCCCAGACTGAGAAGGTCTGGGGACCATCTTGACCAGACTGCACACTGAGGGCGAACACTGCACGCATCAACTAGCAAAAACTTCAGTCCGTGTGTGTGTCCACCAGCCAGACAGAGAAGGCCTGGGGCACCATTTCAGACAGGACTGCATACAGCAGAGACACACAAACCCAAATCCACTGTGTGTGCCCCAAATATCATCTCAGACTGTGGTGCACAGCCCCTGGCACAGAAGGGGGCACCAAATCTCCATTCCAGGGGAGAGCCCTTAGCAGCAAGCCCAGGGCAGAGTGCACAGCCCCCAGCTGACATCTCAAACCAGGACACTCAGACTCTAGCACAGAGTGAGGAGTAAAGCCTCCAGACCAGAGGGGTGACCAGCCTGCAGTGCTCACAGAGCATGAAGCCAGGCACACAGAGCCCACAACAGAGTTCAACTGAGACAACAACACACCCTAACAAACCACCGGAAATCCCTAATCTTCTTGAAGAATACTCCTGACACAAGAGATTGACAGTCTCAGACTGAAGTA
>CM053758.1:39561696-39627145 GCA_028658305.1 Pachyuromys duprasi | reverse complement strand
CTCCCCTGTTGGTGGATTTGGAGGGGGAGGGGAGGAGGGAGATGAGGGAGGGAGTGGGACTGTGGGAGGGAATGAGGGAGAGGGCTATGCCTGGGATGCAAAGTGCCTAACCTGTGATTGATATAAAAATAAATAAATTTTAAAAAATAAAATAAAATAAAGACTGAATAGATATCAGAAAGGACCTACAAATGGCTAGTAAATATAACGTCTTCAGATATCAAAACAATGAAAATTGAAACACTGAGATAGCCTTTACCACAGTTACATGTTACCAAGAAAACAAATGTTTCTGGGTAGGTTGGGCAAGGGATACCTTTTATATTCCTGGCTGAAATAGAAATTAGCATAGCTACTGGAAAAAATTAACACAGAAGGTCCACAAATAGAAAATGAAGAAATAAAGTTATTATATATTCCAGGTATACTACCTTCAATTTAAATAACTAAAGTAACCTAGTCCATAGATCAGATACTTATATTTACTGAGGTAGTAGTCATAGTAGCCAGGATGTAGAATCATCCTAGAATCACCAAGAGATAAACAGATTAACAAAATGTACTATATTATACATAAAGGAGTTTTATCCAGCCGTAAGAACTAAATATTGGGGGCTGGAGAGATGGCTCAGAGGTTAAGAGCACTGACTGTTTTTCCAAAGGTCCTGAGTTGAATTCCCAGCAACCACATGGTGGCTCACAACCATCTACACTGATATCTGGTGCCCTCTTCTGACATGCAGGCAGAAACTGTATAAACTAAACTAAATATTTCATTTGCAGGAAAATAGATAAAATATTTGTTTGCTAAAAAATAGAAAGATCTAGAAACTATTTTAAAACAAGAAATCAAAAAGGCAATTATATTTTCTCCTATTTAGAACAGACACATATAAATATCCTATCTATATATACACACACATTCTTTTACACACAGGACATGAAATAAGATGAATCACTTTCATAAAGCAAAGGTAATAATGGACTGAAGTATGGGACCTCCTCGTTTTTTCCCTTCCAGGACTCCAGAGATACCAGATCAGTCACTACCAATGACTATCTAACCATCCCATATAGTGCAGATATCCACATACACTAACTGCATTCTCCCAACAGGCCTGCTTTATCCAGGTCACCCAATCCCTATGGTTGTTTGTCAAGGGCCAACAACTGCTTGCAAGCAGCATTTACCTACCCTTGGGGATTCATTAGAACCAAGATCAATCTCTAGTAGGGATTCTACAGCTACCATATGTGAACTAGAGACCCAGAGTCATGACACATGATCAACTGGTACTATCCTACTGTCCTATCCAGCCTTGAAAAACTTAGTCCAAGCTCTAGTACAAGCAGATGAAGGCATTAAGATTGCAGCTAAATGCTGAAATACTGCAATAGGAGCTCTAAACTGAGGAAACTGGTATTCCAATCCTGATTTAAATTAGCCCTCTTCCTCAACATTGTAAACACTTCCGATAAAGGAAAACAGGCTGGCTAAAAGTGTGAACACAGAAGATATGGTTCTGCCCCTCATCTGATGTGGCGCAGCATGGACAAGGGAGGAATACTCTCCTCTCACTGACTGCAGCAATCAGGAGAATCTGCCCTGAACCTCTTAGTACATATGCAGCACTCTAGAGTGGGCCCTGGTAGCTAGAACATGGCATGCTTACCCCAAGGACATGAGAACAGGGGAGCTGACCCTGCCACTTCATGCTTGTGGAAATGGGTGAGCAAGGCATTGGGTAAACTGGCTGGGGCAGTCAGTGCTAAAGAGGTTGGCCGCATAGTGCAGTTGCTCCTGAGCTGACCAACACCTAAGCTACCTCCTAGGCTAAGATCCATAGCTCTGAGTTGGCCCACACCAACTATAAGCTGCTGGGACTTGTGAAAAGGCCAGTTCTGAAGATCCAAAACTGTACAGTCTCCATGACACAGAGCAACAATAGTATATCCAAGGAGTCCTGGTGAGAATCCACTATGGATAGTATAGTAGAAGCCAGAGGCCTCAAAACAGATCAATAACTCATTGCATTAAACATCTGTAAGATGTGTATACACAAGGATTTACTGTGTGACACACTACAGCTTCCATAACAAGATTTTTTTAAATTCTATCTTCTTTTATTTTATTTTAGTGGGGAGGATGCAAAAGCAGAGGGTGGAAACAAAGGAACATATATGGAGAGATAAATTGAATATGGGTACATGGTATGAATTTCACAAAAAATGAAAAGTGAAAAGAAGAAAACAGGCAATCTAGGAAAAAAAACAAAAGAAAAATCACAATACAAAAATAAAAGCAACACAAGAACCCTGAGATTCCATTTTACACCCATCAGAATGGCTAAGATCAAAAACTCAAGAGACAGCACATGCTGGCAAGGATATGGAGAAAGGAGAACACTCCTCCATTGCTGAAGTGCAAACTTGTAGAACCACTTTAGAAATCATTCTGACGCTTTCTTAGTAAACTGGGACTAGCACTACCTCCAGACCCAACTATACCACTCCTGGACATATACCCAAAGGATTCTTTACCATACAACAAGGAAATTTGCTCAACTATGTTCATAGCAATTTTATTCGTAATAGCCAAAAACTAGAAAAAACCTAGATGTTCCTCAAATGAAGAATTGAATAAATTTTTGTACATTTTCACAATGGAATACTACTCAGGTATTAAAAACAAGGAAGTCATGAAATTTGCAGGCAAATGGATGGAACTAAAGCAACAACAACCAAACAGACAAAACATGCTAAGTGAGATAACCCAAACCCAGAAAGACATGCATGCTATATACTCACTTATAAGAGGATATTAGCCATATAATACAGGATAACCATATTACAATTCACAATCCTAAAGAAGATAAACAACGTGCATGCCTTTAATCCTAGCACTGGGGAGGCAGAGACAGGTGGATCTCTTGAGTTCCAAGCCATCCTGGTCTACAGAGGAGTTCCAGGATAGCCAGAAAGAAACTCTGTCTTGGAAAACAAAGAAACAAAAACAATAAGCAAGCAAAACCCAAAAGAAGAAACAAAAAGAAACTAACAAGGAGGACCTTTGGGAGGATGCTTAATTTTCATTCAGGAACGTAAATAGAATAGACACCTGAAGCAGTTGAAGAGAGGAAGCAGGTCAGGAGCCTACTATAGATGTCCTCTGAAAGACTCCACC
Organism: Pachyuromys duprasi; assembly: GCA_028658305.1. Taxonomy (NCBI): domain Eukaryota; kingdom Metazoa; phylum Chordata; class Mammalia; order Rodentia; family Muridae; genus Pachyuromys; species Pachyuromys duprasi. Next base: position 39,623,961 of record CM053758.1, on the reverse strand, counting down.
CAGAATTGAAGCAGATGCTAAGACTCAGCCAAACTTTGGGCAGAGTGCAAGGAGTATTATGGAAGAGTGGGTGGATAGTAGAACCCAGAGGGAACAGGAGCACCACAAGGAGACCAACAGCAGCAAGAAATCTGGGACCAGGTGTACCTGCAAAGACTGATGCATCAACCAAGACCATGCATGGAGAAGATTTAGAACCCCTGCTCATATGTAACCCATAGCCATCTCAGTCTCCTTGTGGGTCCCCTAGTAATGGTAGCAGGTGCTGTTTCTGACATGGACTCTGTTGCAGGCTCTTGCTCACTTTTCCCTTGCCAGGCCACAGAGGAAGAGGATACAGGCAGTACTGATGAGACTTGATAGGCTAAGGCCAGTTCAGTACAGGAGAAAGGCTCCCCCTTTCTGAGGACTAGGGTAGGAGAAAAGAGGGAGAGTGAGACCACGAGGAGACGAGGGAGGGGGCTACAACCAGAATGTAAAGTGAATGAATTTTAAAAAGCAATAAATTAAAAAAAAAAAGATCACAATGCAGAAATAAAAATATAAGAAACAAAAACAAGGTTTCCTCCAAATATACAAATCCCACAGCAATGATCCTAAAGAACATGACCTAGAAAAGGTTTCAGACAAAGAATCCATAAGAGTAATCATAAGTATGGTCAAAAAGATGAAGACAGAAATGCGTGTAGTCAACCCAGGAAAACAGTTTACACTGTTGAAGAAAACCCAAATAAAAATAAATTATGCTGGAAAACAAAACCTCAATAAGGCAGTTAAAATTTCCATGCATTGTCTCACTAACAGGATCATGTCAAAAACAGGCAGTCAACAATGAAAGCAAAGATGAGGAATCATGCCACTCAGTAAACTAAATTGTATATTTAAACAAAAGGAGCATGAGAAAGTTTTGGGACTTCATAAAAAAACCTAAACTCCGAATTGTGAGCACAGAAAAAAAGCATAGAGAATATCTTCAATAAAATTGCAGAAAAAAAAAAATCCCGACCTTTGAGAGATGTCCTCACAGGTCTAAGAAGCCTAGAGAATACCAATAGGTAAGACCAACAGATAAATTCTCTCCAACATATTAAAGTTAAAATTTTAAAACACAGAATTAAGGGTATTGAAAGATCCAAGAGAAAAGTGAAGTCACTCATAAAAGCAGGCCCATCAAAATTAATATCTATTCAACAAAAAACTTTGAAGCAAGAAATGGCTGGATTAGTGGCTCTCATCCTTCCTAATGCTTCCAACCCTCATGCTGTTGTGACCCCATTTCTTGCTACTTCATAATCATAATCTTGTTATGAATCATAATGTAAATAAATATCTTATATGTGACCCCTTTGGCAGTCATAACTTTACAGACTGAGAACCATTAGCCTAGGTCCTGCAAGATCACAACGGTCAAAACAAAGCATTATATCAGTAACACTATCTACAAAAAATTGAAAAATATAAACTTTCCATCATAAAATAGGAATCAATATATACCTTTTAATAGCTCTAAATAAAAATGTTCTTAATCCTCTCTCTAATAACACAAATTAAAGGAAATTAAAGGAAAAAAATCTACCAGATGTCAAAATTTTAAACATAATAATCAACAAACACAGGGACATATAATTTCAGAAGAGAAATGCTATCTGAAAAAACACATCAGTCACAACACAGTAATTGATAGTGGGTGACTTTAATGCTCAACTCTCACCAACAAACAAGTCATCTAGATAAAAATTAAAGAGAGAAACTTTGGAGTTAAATAACATAATAAATCAAACAGACTAAACATATAACATTCCACCCATATACTAAAGAACACATTTTTTTCAGTCCATGAAATTTTCTCCAAAAATCAACTACCTATTAACACACTGAAATAGTCTCAACAAATATATGAATATTGTAATAACATGCTTCTTTGTATCTGACCAAAATGAAATAAAACAAAGTAAAAGCAACAGATACTACAGAAAAAAATGGAAACTAAACAACACCTTATTGAACAATTAATTTGGTCAAGAAAAAAGGAAAAGAATATTTTAAAATTCCTGGAAGTAAATGAAAAAAGAAAAAAAAACGAATTATTTGTAACACAATGAAAGCAGTAGTAAAGATACTTAGTTTATAGCACTAAATACCTAGTAACTCAATTACAACTGAACATCACTAAAAAAAATAAAAGAAATATACAAAAAGGGCAGAAGGGAAGAAAATAATAAAAATCAGAACTGAATTTAATGAAATAGAAAACAAACAAAAACAGAATCAATGAAATGATGACTTGGATCTTTGAAAAGATTAACAAGTTCAACAAATTCTGGCCAAACTAACCAAAAGAAAGCCAGGATCAGGGATGGACATAGAAATATTAAATCAAATACTGAGGAAAGCTACCAAGCTATAAGGCTGTACTTTAAAAATCTATAATTCACTAAGATAGAAAATCTATTGGATACACAAACACACACACACACACACACACATATATGAGACCCACCAAAATTCAATATTAACTAATCTATACAGACCAGTAATAATCACACAGAAGCAGTAATGGGGAGCGGACAGTTTTGAGACAGTGTTTCACTGTGCAGCTCTGGATATCTGGAACTGCACTATAGACCAGGCTGCCTTGAAACTCACAGAGATTACCAGTCTCTGACTCTCGAGAGCTGGGATTAAAGGTATACACCACCACTTTCAGGATAGATTCAGTAATTTAGAAAATCATCTAACTAAAAAAATCCAGGACCAGATAGACAAAACACAGAATCCTGCCAGGCCTTCAAAGAAGAACTAACATAAAATACAACCTATTCCGAACTCTAGAAGAAAAACTTGGAACTTCTGTTATGATGCCAAAATTACCGTATAACGAAAACCAGAAAGGACCAAGAAAACCTCAACAAAATATTTACAAAATGACTTCAAAAACACATCAAAAAAGAGTGGCCACCATCATGATGTCAGGTTTATCTGAGATACAGAAAGTGTTCAACATGCACAAATAAATAAATGTAGCCTACGACATTGAGATTCAGGGAAAACTACAAGACTGCCTCATTAAGATACAGAAAAGATCACTGACAAAATCAAATAGCTCTTCATGATAAACATTCTAGAAAATATAGGGTTACAGAAGTCATACATATAACATAAAAAGCATTCAACATCATATGAAGAGAAGAACTCAAAGTTTTTCAAGCAAAATTTGAAATGATAATGATGTCAATTCTCTCCATTTTTTTTCAATATTATGCTTACACTTTTAGCTAGGGCAATATATAATAATAGAAAGAGACAGAAGGGATAAAGATTTAAAAGGAATAAGTCAAAGTATCCTTATTCACAAACTAAATGATTCTGTACCTAAAAGATCCTAAAGAACCCATCAGAAAAAAAAATCCTACTAGCTTTACAACACACACACACACATTCAGCAATGTAGCAGGCCACAAATTTTACACACACACACATACACAAACACACACAGTACCCTGCCTATACACCAATGACAGGCATATAGAAAAAGAAATCAGGAAAATAAGCCCATTCACAACATATTCCAAAATTTAACAAAACAAAAATATACTGGAATAACCTTACCCAAAGAAATGGAAGACCTATACAATAAGCTGTAAAATGCTGATGGAAGAAACTGAAGTTACCACAGGAAATTTCCCATCCATGACTGGTACATTGTGAAAATGGCCATCTCACTAAAAGCAATATACAGATTTAATGCAATTATCTTAAAATCCCAACATAATTCTGTCAGAATTGAAGAAAACAATCTTATGTTCCATTTGGAAACACACACACACACACAAATGACAGAATAAATAGTGAATGACGAAAAAAATTGCTGGAGATATTACTAACCACCATCCCAGATTACAAGTAATATGGCATGTACTATATGGAATGGTAATAGTATAAAATATACATTGGTTAATGGAACAGAATGAAGGACTAGTATAAAAATAGTCACCTACAGACACCAGATTTTTTATAAACCAAAAGTGCACACTGGAAAAACTGACTCTTCAAACGGTGCTGATCAAAACTGAAGAGCTACGTGAATAAATAAATAAATAAATAAATAAATAAATAAATAAATAAAATAAAGCTTGATGATCATCTTATACAATGTACAAAACTAAACTACAAATGGATCAGAAGCACTGACATGGCTTGATACCCAGAATCAGAGAAGAAAGCAGGAAATAGGCTTGACTTCATAAGCACAGAAAAGGACATCCTGAACAGGAGCCCAGTTACAGGCATTAAGACCAACAACTGACAATTGGAACCACATAAAACTAAAAAGCTCTCTACAGTGGAAGACAGCATAATTCAAGTTAACAGGCAGCACATGGAATGGGAAAAGAATCTTCACCCAGCTATACATCTGATCAAGGGCTTTTATCTAGAATATACAAAGAACTCAAAAAAAGAACAACTCAATTAAAAAACAGGGGCAAAGAATTAAACAATACAAATGGTTAAAAGACACCTAAAATTTTTTCCACATTCTTAAACAAACAAACAAACAAAAAAATCAAGAAAGTACATATGAAAAATTCCTTGAGATTCCATTAACCCAGTCAGAATGACTAGTGTCAAAAGGAGGAGGAGGAGGAGGAGAGGGACAACAAATACTGATATGGGTGAGGTAAAGGAGAACACTTACTATTGCTGGAAATGTAAACTGTATAGCTACTATGGAAATCAGTGTGCAAGTTCCTAAAAAAGCTAAAAACAAATCTACCACTTGATCCAGCTACAACACTATTGGGTACCCAAAAAAAACTTCATGTCTTACTCTAGACATACCTGCTCATCCATGTTCATTCTGCTATACTCATCACAACTATTCATTAGCAGTCATTAGATCATCATAAACTTAAAAATGGACACATAAAAATGTTACTTTTACATCAAAAATATTAATGAGCTGTTAAGAAAAACACAATTATAAAATCTGTGGATAAAATTGTGGAGTTGAAAACAGTCATTCTGAGTGATATAACTCAAAACCAGAAAGGCAATGTCACATGTATTCATTCTGTCAGGTGTGGATGTTACCTTTTAATCTTCAGATATATGTTTCATTTCATATACTTGTAGAGTTTTTAAATTACCTTGGGCCCATGGAGGTTGGGGATTACCTTCAAGAGATAGTAAAGTGAAGGAAATGGTATTTAAAAGTTAAGAAATATAATAGAATAAGAATGGTTAAATTAGGATAGGAGATGGGTGAGCAGGGCAGTAGAGGGAATAAAGAGGAGAGATAACACTAAACACCTCTGAAGATGAACCCCTATAGACTTCCACACGGACCACTTTGTAAGGAATTGCATGTCATGGATTGACAAGAATTACCAACGAACTGAGGCAATTTAGACACTCCACTTAAAAACCAAAAGAATTGTCCTAAGGTTAAACAATAAGCAATATTGAGTGGGCCTATACCCTGACAGGTTATAGTAATACCAAACTTGATAAAACAACCACTCAACAAAAGGGAGATGAACTGTCCACATCAAAAACAACTACCCAAAACCTAATTGTAGATGCCTTGGTCTTAGTGCAAAGACACAATGTCTCCTCTAAAACTTAACACCCATTCTATTCACCTCTGACAAAAGCACCACAGATAATGCACAAGAAAATGACTTCAAACAGCAATTACATGTTCAAGGAAATCAAAGACAATAAATAAATGCATGAATGAGAACTGCTAAAACACATAGCTGAATCAAGTAATAAAATAAACTCAAGATGTAAAAATCAAATTAAAGAATAGTCCAAATGAAACACTACTGGAAATGAATTTAGGCAATCAAACAAAAGAAGACAGTATTATTAGCAGACTGGCTCATATATAAGACAGAATATCAGGTTAGGAGTACAGGTTGAGGAAATGGATCAGTCAGTCAAAGAAACCATAAAAGTCTATAGATCATCATAGCATGGGACATAAAGGACACTACAAAAGAACAAACCTGAAAGTAATACTTATATAAGAAATACCAGTCAAAAGCACAGAAAATATTTTCAACAAAAACATAGACGAAAACTTCAAAAATCTAAAGAGATGCCCATTTACGTGCAAGAGGCAAAGAACACCAAATAGGGTCAGAAAGAATTTTTTTCACATCATATAATAATTAAAACACTAAGTGCATGAACAAAGGCACGGCAATACCATCAGAATAATACCTGAATTTTCAATAGCAACTTTGAAAGAACTTGGTTTGACATGCTTCACGTTCTCCATGACCAGCCCAAACTACTATATTCAGAAAATTAGTCATAACCAAAGGAGAGTTTCCATGACAGAATCAGATGTAACAAAATTCAGTCCACAAAAGGAAAATATACAGAAGAAACCATGATCAAATAGGCTTCATACTAGAGATAAAGAAATGGTTCAACATGCGTAAATCAATTAATGTAATCTAACACATATAGACCTCAGACCAGAAACCACATCTTTATCCCATCAGATGCAAACAAAGCTGCTAACAAACTCCAACATGATAAAAGTCCTAGAGAACCTAGTAATACAGAGGATATCTTAACATAATAAAGGAAAAATAGAAAAATCCCACAGCAAACATGTTAAACTGGGGGAGGGGGGACTCGGCGTTTCAACTAAAATTAGGAACAAGACGAGGATATTCACTCATTATTCCTGTTCAATATAATGTAAGTGAAGAAAATACCAGTAGGGAAAGAAGTCACATTATCTTTATCACAATAATATGGTTCTATACAAAAAATAAATCTGTAACTAACAGATCATAAGCCTCTACCTGAAAACTCATACAGCTGATCAATACAGTCAATAGTAACAAGAAACAAAATGAAGAGACAGCAAAACTCAGTAGCCATTCTATATACAAATAATAAACACAAAGAGAAAGAAACCAGGGAAATAATCCCAGTTGTGACTCAAAAAAACTTGGAATAAATCTAACTAAGGGGGTAAACACATAATTAAAACTTTAAGGAAAATATGTTGAAGATGACAACAGAACACAGAAAAAAACACTTATATTCAGAACGGTATGATTAATGTTGTGAAAATGGTCATTCCACCTTAACCCATTTACAGATTCAACACAATGCCTCCCAAAATTACAGGTCGACTTTTCATAAAAATTGAGAAATATTAAAATTCACTTGATAATGCACCCAACAAAGAAGAACAATTCTGAACATTAAAAAAAAAAACTGCAAGACGAATCATCATCCATGACCATTAACAAAGCTTTGGTAATAAAAACAGCATACTGGCATAAAAAACAAACATGTCAATTTATGAAATATAAGTGAGGACTCAGACATTAAGTCTACAGAGCTACATGATTTTTGAAAGAAGCCAAAAAAATATAATGGAGAAAACATAGGCTCTTCAACAAAATGGTGCTGGTCACACCGGACAGCTGCATGTAAAACCAGATTTCCATCTCTAATCCTGCATAAAATGCAACTCCAAATGGATCAAAGACGTTCACATAGCCTAAGTCTAATAGAAAACTTAAAAAATATACTTGAAATTGTAAGACTCCAATAGCAATTTCATTAAGGCCAACAATTAATAAATGGAGCCACACTGGAACTAAAAATATTTCATGCAGCAAAGGATTCCTGCAAACAAACAAACAAACAGGAGTATAAAATAGCTGCAGGTATATATTCAACACAGGGTTGTTTTCTACAAAATAGAAAAACTCAAAAAATTAAACATCAGGAAAACAAGCCAAATTAAAAATGGAGCATAAATCTAAATAGTTATCAAAAGATGAAATATAAAAGTTTGAAAAAATATTTCCTGAAGGGTTTGAACATAACTATCAGAAAATACAAAAAGACTGAAATTTCATTTTACCTCAGTCAGAACAGCTAAGTTGAAACAAAGAGATGTGGGAGTGAAGGTAGGTAAAGGGGAATATTTATTGACGATTGGAGGGCAGACTGATGCAACTACTATAGAAACCAGTACGAGGTTTCTCAAAAAACTTAGATCTATCACATAAGCTAGCTTTATCACTCTTGGTAATTTAGAATTTCGTATGAGATATCTATTCATTCATGTTCAATGTACTCTATTCTTAACAGCTAGGAAATAGAAACAGCCTAGATGTCTATTAACTGGTAAATAAATAATGAAAATACAGTGCATTTCCACAATAGAATATTATTCAGCCCTATTAAAAAAATATTATAAAATCAGCAGGAAAATAAATGGATGGAGCCAGAAACAGTTATCCTGAACAGAGTCATCTAAACAAAGAAAGGTAACACTAGATTACTAGTCTCATTTCTGAAAGTCTCACTTTGAATCTTCAGATATATGTGCTCCATTTGGAATACCCAGAGGACAGAAATTTACTAAGAAGCTATTAGGAGGAAGGGACTTAACAGTAGTGGAGGATACAGTAGCGTGAGTAGAGAACAGAATAAGAAGGGTTAAAATTAAAGTGGCAAAAAGGAGAACAGGGTAAAGGGAAGTGGATGAGAAATAAGTAACATTAATGGCCCTTTGAAAGACAGTTCTACAGAACCATCATAATATACATATAAAATGAAGTTTAATAGGATTATTATATAACCAGAGACAATACCCAGAGACAATACCCCAACCAGATACTTCATGCTACCAAATAAAGAGCCTGGTGCCAGGAATTGGGTGTTAGGCACTGGAATCACAGAGAATCCCCAACCATTACAGTAGACTGCTCCTGGCTATTCTCCTGTCTCACTCTTCTACTGCTGTGAAAAAACATGACCAAAATTTATAAAGAGGAAAGGGTTAATTTCACTCACAGTTCCTTAACAGTTCATCATTGAAAGTAGTATGAGCAGAAGTCAATCAGGGCTGAAATCTGATGGAAAGGCCATAGTTTACCAGCTTGCTCCTTATAGCTTGTTAACTTACTTTTTTACAGAATCCAGTATCATCAGTCCAGGGATGGCTCTAACCACAATGGACTGGGCCCTCTCAAATCAATAACAAATTATGGGATTTTCTCAACTGAAGTTCCCCCTTCTCAGATGATTTAGCTTATGTCAAGTTGACATAAAACTAGCTAGCATACCTCCAGAACTTGATGGTAAGACACGAACCACATCCTTGAATCACAGAGCAAGGAAACATCATGCTGGTACGCAGTGGCAAACTTTATTCCAAGTGGCTAACAATCACTATGCTAGAAGGTGCTATATCAACTGTAGGAGAAGAACACCCTCACCCAATCATGAACCTTGCAAGTGAAAAGTGGCCTGATAAAATGGGCTCACTGGTGTAATAAATGTCAAATGTTATGGAAGTAACTAACCAGTACATGAATAAAGGTGTACTCAATAAGGTGAAGCTCATACCAGGAACTATTAAAGGGGCAAAGAACCTATGATTAGATATGGTTATAGATAGGCCCCAGAGCAAAACCCAATATAATTACTAAATGTACATAGCATTAAAATGAATCCTAATGATTTATTGCTATACCCAAAGAAAAGAGCATTTCTCAGCCCTCACCAGAGAAGCTTTGCTCTGACACATACGGCACGTAACAGACATGCCCACACCTCAAAACAAAGCGTGTCAAAAAATAAAATAAAATAAATGGTACTCAGTCCCAAATCAGACATTAATCTTACCCAAAGTGCTGGGAAGAGACACAGGTGGTAGACAACTTCAAGGAAACAGTGCGTTCCAAGACACAACAGAGTAGATGAACATATATACTCACAGCTATTATCATAGTATGGCCAAGCAACAACCAGCCAAAATCCCAGCATAGGGACCACAGAGGTATCTTATAACCCATGATTGGCTAACTACATACTAGAAAAGGCCCCAATTCCAAGACTAGCCTGGCAACCCAAAACTGGATTCAATGGAAAATGAAAGAAAAAAATTCAAAAAAGTAATCTTATTTTTGTCTAAATGCATATAGATTTTACATATTTATAATGAACTACATATGGTAGGAGCAGTTATGAAACAACCAGGAAAGCAATATGTAAGTTACATTGAAATTTTTAGCTTGTCTGTATTTGGCAATCTTGAAGAAAATACTCTCTATCCTATCTAAGGGAGTCTGAAGTTTTATACCTAAATTATTCTCTATCATAGCTTGTATTTGCCAACCTAAAATAAAATTTCTAGACCTTAAAACATTTTCTTAAATCCTAAACAACTTAGATCTACCTGTGAAACTGTAAATATCTAATTATCAACCCCATCAGAGACTTGAAAAGGAATGAAATTATTACTTAAGTAGGAAGTGCAGGCAAGCAGCTTCCAAAACTAAGAGATGATAGAGACATTTTACTGCCTGGCCAGTCATCCCACTCTTTCTCTGTAACAATAGAACATCATGTTCAGCCTTCTGGCCCAGTAGGTCTGGCAGAACTTGTGAAACAGGAAATATGAGGGACTTGCTTACCCTGTCATCGCAGAACTTGACAGTCAATTCAGCCTGTATGCAAGTCTTGTGCATTTTGGACAACATTGTCTAGAGAGAAAGCTGGGGCATTTTTGCTCAGTAGCTAACTTGTCACTAATGAAGCTATCTCCAAAAGGAGATTTTATGATACTCATCACTTCACTGAGGTGGGCTGGGGGTGTTGCCAGGAGCTGACATGTTCTCAACTCAAAAACGCCTTAAATTAATAAAAACAACTTTAAAAATGCCATATTCTGTAGGTCTCTGAAGTTTTTGAGGACCATTTATCTATTTACATTTGTATATAATCTATCTGTCTGTCTATCTACCTACCTATCGTAAATACGAATAGGCAAATGTTGCTTATTTCTCAATATTTAATATATGTTCAACCTAGGACTTATATTCTGGGATGAAATAGACTAGTACCTGACATGACCATGAGTCTGATTGATTAACTATTAACTTGAATAATTTAGTTATCCTAAGCACTTTGTAACAGCAGCTTTTAAAAGGACCAGAAATAAACCTTACATTTGTGAATGAGTTATATAGGTCAAAATACCAAAGTAGAAACACACATACATGTGTAACAAAAAGGAACCTTTCTGTATTAAAAAATATTTGATTACAATTAATTTACTTTGTATCCATCAGTAGCCCCCTCCTTCATTCCCTCCCAATCCCAGCCTTTCTCCCTCTTCTCTTCCCATGCCCCTCCCGCAGTCCACTGATGAGGAAGGTCCTTCTCCCCTTCCACCTCACCCTAGCCTATCAGGTCTTATCAGGACTGGCTGCATTGTCTTCCTCTGTGGCCAGGAAAGGCTGCTCTGCCCTCAGGGGAAGGTGATCAAAGACACAGCCCCTGTTCCCCTTACTAGGAAAGCCACTTGGAGACTGAGCTGCCATGGGCTACCTCTGTGCAGGGGTTCTAGGTTATATCCATGAATGGTCCTTGGTTGGCGTATCAGTCTCAGAAAGGACTTCTGGGCCCAGATTTTTTGGTTTGTTGCTCTCCTTGTGGAGCTCCTGTCCTTTCCAGGTCTTTCATCTACCCCTTCTTTCATAAGATTCCCTGCAGGCTACCCAAAGTTTGGCTATGAGTTGCTTGGCATCTGCTTCATACCATGCAGTAGTAGTCTTTCAGAGGCCCTTGGAGGAGGTTATAGCTGGGATACAAAGTGAATGAACTGTAATTAATAAAACATAAATTTTTTAAAAAGAAAAAAATTAAAAATATTGGAGAATGACAATAGTTTACAGTTAAGAGCATATTCAATATTCTTTTCTCTTATTATTCCTATTATTTTTTACATATTCCCAATTTTTATTACATTGCTTTTGTTTTTTTCACTTACACCCTGATCCCAGCCACTCCCTCCTCTCTTCCCCATCTCACTGTCCCACCTTCTTCCCCCTTTCCCTTATAATCTTAAAGATGGTTGGAAAGTAGTGGGAGAGCTGAGAGGGTTGAAAAGGAAAGAGTTGAGGAGGTGTTTATATTCAATTAAAGGCTGAATGAAATTCTCAAAGAATTTCTTTTTTAAAAGCAGGTTGGAAAACAAGTTTAAATGGAGTTGGAATAAAAAATCCCAGTAACAGGAATGGGTTACTACCTCTTTGGAGTTGTTAGCAGGTGAGTTCCCACAGATCACCCTCTCCCAACAATATTGGCCATTTATTGACAATGTGTTTGGTTACCCTCCAGAACTTGATGGTAAGACACTACTGCTGAAGACACCACATACTCTAGTTAAAACATGGAAAAAAATCAAGCTAAAACTCACCTGGAAGCTTGATCCCTACTGACTAGCATCCGTAGAACTTGATGGTGCTATGAAGGCTACCAGAGGAAAAAAGTAATCAGTAGATAACGTATAATCAACTTCCATGTCATGCTCTTCTATGATCTACTGTGCCTTTTTACTTTAAATTACCTGTTTTGTATCTCCCACCACCTTACCTCTGTATTCCACTGTATAATAGTGGTCTATGTACATTATAGTGAACTTGCTACTAGTAATCTTCCTGCTGATAACACTATGGTCCTTAGTTATCACAGCTCATACCCAAAGTTTCCATATCAGTTCTGTGTATCTGTAGCAATCACTGACTCCACTACTCTGCATTAACTCCCCTTGTAATTAGCAGCTCATCATATAGTAGTAAGAGCATGATCCTATTAACATATTCTTGTATCTTCCAAATTACCATATTACAACTCAATATTTTCTAATTTCTCTTTTGTTACCTTTTTAAAGTTGGTGGTTTTCTAGTTATTTGACTCTGAAGAAAAACATGTCAGATTATGTAAACTTATTCTCCATATTAGAAGGCTAATCCATGGTTAAAGAACCCGCAAAGGTTCAATCTGACCAAGAGTATGATGACAAAAACCAAAAAATGAAAACATTTAAAACAGAACCACCAATGCCTAAAGAGTTCTCTTATTTTAGAAAATGTCTGAGATACTAATTGGTATATACTTACATACTTGAAAATATGCCTTGGTTAAATATCACACAGAAACGAAAAGCATCTGACCTTTTAACCAAAGATTACCTTAATTAAAAGGCTCATCTGTCCCAAAAACATTCATGGAGAATGAAGTTTAGAGCAAAGTGACTTGCCAAATAGGAAATATTAAAGATGTTAGGTATTCCTCATACTCACAGACTGAGACTATGATAGCTATTTAGAAATAACCTTATACCACTCTATCTTTCCATGCTTGTGAGACACTAAAAATTTTTCAGACATTTAATGATTTTCACTCTTTCACACAATAAGTATTTACTGACCATTTATTATATTCTCCACTAGGTGTTCAAGGTAGCTTTAGCTATGAACTTGACAGTCTAGTGTGACCTAAGAAGGGAGTCTCAACTGAGGGACTGCCTAGATCAAACTGGCCCATAGGTGTATTTGGAGGAATTGTCTTGATTGATATAGGAGGGTCTAGCCTACTGTGGGCAATACCATTACCTGGGCAGGTGGTCATGGATTACATAAGGAAGTAGGTTAGCTAAGCTTAGGTCTGCAAGCTGAGTCAGCAACATCATTACTCTACACTTGAAGTTCCTGCCTTGACTTCTTTCAATGATAGACTATAACTTTTAAGTTGAAATAAACCTTTTCCTACCCTATGTTGCTTTGTGTCAGACTGCTAAATATCAACAGAAAACACTAAGTTCCCATTCTAGTGCAAGGTTAAAAACACAAATCAAGTGATATTAAATCTTAGAAATAAAAATAGTAACTGAGAAGATAGGACAGGGTCATACTTTGACAAAATTACTCAGAAAAGACACCTCTGACAAGGCATTATCTAAGAATTCTAAAACAAGAAAACATGTAGGTTAACCCAAGAGGGAAGAGACAGTAAGTAGCAGGCTTAGGAAAGTTGGAGGTTAAGAACATAAAGACAGTAAAATATGTCACATAAATTTTAAAAAGCCAGTTCATATAGGGCCAGATCAATTTCTAGGCATAAGTTTAAAAAATGGGAAGCCTTTGAAAAGTTTTGAGTATGCAAAAGATGGTTTAGCTTTAGGATCAAAAAAAGTCCATTTTATTGTTGGTAGAAAAACAAAAGTACTGAGAAAACAATGACATCCCTTATCAAAACAAGACGGCAATGGTGCTTGCTAGAAATGTTTTTAAAATGGCTGAACTGTATTTTGAAAATAAATCCAGCACGATTTGCAAGTGGTTCCAATACGTGAGACAAAGAGAAACTAAGAATACCTTCTAGGATTTGATTAACAGACATGGAAAAAACTCCTACTCAATAAGATGCAAAGGTCTATAAAAGATTTGAGGGAATTAAGACTATACACATAACAGCCTACCTTGAATTAATCAGTTTCTTGGTTTGGGGGATACATGTAGGCATGTATGCCTGTGCATGTGCATTTGGAGACCAGAAATCAATGTCAATTATCATCCTCTATTGCTCCTCACCTAACTTTTTGAGACAGGGTCTCTCACTAAGCCTGACACTTGCTGAATTATCTATACTGAATGAACAATGAGTTTTAACAATCATTTTATGTCTGTCCCTCCACCAAGGCTCGGGTGAGAAGGCCATGCCACACTTTTTATATAGGTTCTGGGATCTGGTTCATGTAGTTATAAAGCAGGTACTGTACCAACTGAGCCAACTCCTTAGACCCTGCTTTTAGTTGCTTTTTGTTGTTGCGATTGTTTACGTTTTTATTGTTTTGTTTGCTTGTTGTTTTAAGGCAGTCTCCTATCATCTAGACTGGCCTTACTGGATAGGTGAAGCTAAGCCTGAAAATCCTCCCAAGTACTGGGATTGCAGGTGTAAGCCAAACTAGTATGAAACTTTCACATAATACCATCTGGTTTCCTTTCATGTTCTATTAAACTCATTCACTGAAGGACACTTCTTTCTAGCCCATTGCATTACCAATAAGGTGACATCAATGTCAGTGTGTCAGTGTCCCAGTATAAAAGTCCCCAAAATTATTTGCATTTCTTAATATAAAAGAACTTTGCAGTTTACTTCCATTACTCCTTTACCTTAAACATATTAAACACCAAACCTATGATTATTACAATTTTATCAGTTTGTTAAAAACTTTCATTCATGCAATAATAATTTTGATATATAAAGACACAAGTGTTTTTTCCAATGCTTTTATTTTTGTTAACAAATAAGAACTGCATATATTTATCATATGCAACATGATGTAGCAAAGAAAGTTATGCAAATTCTCATAAATACAGCACTTTTGCAATACTTAAAAGTTGACTTTTTGTGATATTCATGGAAAAAATACATTAATAAGTCATCATGTTTTATAATAGGTTTCCTGAAGTAAATTCTATCCATTTCCCATTTTGTATTCTATGACCACCATCTAGTATACTCTGAGAAACAATCACTTTAAAAAAGAAAATCAATGTTTTTACATTTTACATACAAGTGAGTTCATGCAACACTTCTTTTCCTGTGCTTGACTTACTTCATTGAAATTACGAACCATCATTTCTACCCATGTTGTCATAAAGATAGAATTTCAGACATTTTCAATGAATAAATATTACATCATGATATATACCCGTTTATTTATTTATCCGTTGACAAACACTGCTGTCGTTCTACATCTTGCTTACTATAACTAATGCTGCAAACAACATTAAAGTGCAGGTATCTCTTTGAATACACTAATTTAATTTCACTTGGCTATATACTTCTATAATATAGTAGCTAGGTCATGGCAATTCTGTTTTTAAACTTTTGAAGAACCTATTTTTTTGATAATTGATCTAATTTACATTCCACCATGTGTAAAAATTCCTGTTTGCTCAAAACCTCACCACCATAAACATTCACATTTTTACGCCAATCTAGCAGGTATGAGATGATATCTCACTGCTTCAATTTGGATTTCATAGATGATTAGAGAGGTTAAGAATTTTTTTGTCATCAGTTTGATGATGGGCAAGGTGGTGTACACCTTTAACCCCAGCATTCAGGAAGCAGAAGAAAGAGGATCTCTGAGTTTGAAGCCAGCCTGGTCTATAGAGTGAGTTCCAGGACACCAAGGGCTACACAGAGAAAAACCTGTCTCAAAAAATAAAAATATAAACAAAATTTAAAATATATATAATAAATTTAAAAAAGAACAAGGAAGGTTATATGTGAGAATCTGCCAGGAGTATGGCAAAGGGAGAAATAATTATAATCTCAAAATAATTTTTGAAAAGTAAAAGAATTTTTTTTTTCATGTAACCACTTTGCCATTTATCTGTACTGCCCAACCCACCCCACTTCAACCCCATGTATGGGCCATGTACAGTCTCACTTGTCATCCACTAGAATGTAGTCCAAATTCTACATTCTCTCACTAACCTAGAGTTTACGAACTTAACTACCAACTGAGATCCTCCTGTGTACTCTTCCCCTGGACTGGAATTTTATGTGTACACTACCGCACACTGCATTTCACTGTTTACTGAAGTTCTCAAACCAGGTCCTTATGCTTGTTAGGAAGCTCAATAACATTCCCTATTGAGCTATCTTCCTACCTGTATTACTTCTTCAGAAGCATTAAGATCCTTTTGTCTACTTCTTCAATAAGCTGTCTGAACAGTTTATGTATTAACTTCTCAGCATGTGTATGCTTTCTTTCATTCTATAAGGTTTGTAAGTGCTAATTATATCTTGTCTCTCACGCAGAAAGCTATTGTTTGGTATAATCCCATTAATCTATTCTTTGTTGGATTTACGTCTTCAAAAACATTTACAAACACTAACATTGAAAATCTTTTCTTGCCTTCAAATAACTGACAGTCGTAAAGGATATTAACTAAGGACATAGTTTCATCCTTCTGTTTATGTGTATCCAGTTTTATCTGCATCATCTATTAAACATATTGTTCTCTTATCTGCAAGAGTAGTCAGTGCTCTTAATAGTTGAGCCATCTTATGGCCTCAAGAATCCTTGATTTAGAGAGTAGTCCCTGTAGTTAGACAGACTTGGTTTTTGGTTTTGTTGTTTTTGTCATTTCTTTCTAGATTTTCCAGACAGTGTTTCTCTGTTCAGCTGTGGCTGTCTTGGAAATTGGTCTGTAGACAAGGTTGGCCTAAAACTCAAAGATCTTCCAGCCTGTCTCTGGCTCCCAAGTACTGCAATTAAAAGCATGCACCCCCATACTGAGTTAAGATAGATACCACGTAATTAGCAGTTTGCTATTAGTTTCTTAAGAATATTTGTTACTAGCCTACAAAAAAGGCACTTGTTTACTCAATTACAATAAAATGCCAACCTCACATCCATTAGGATTAACTACTACTCCCCAAAGAAATTTTAATACACCAGCCAAGTTGTAAAAAAAATGTAATCCTTTTATTGTAGGGAATGTAAATAAAATGGTATAACTACTGTTAAAAACAGTATGGTATATTCACAAAATATTAAAAACATAAATACCATGATATGATATAGACCCAAAAGAATTTTAGAAAAGGTCTCAAAGCACAGACCCATGCTTTTAGCAACATTATTCACAATTCCTAAAACACAGAATTAACCCATTAACAGATGAATAGATGAGCAGAATACAGCATATACAAGCAAGCGATATTATCCAGCCCCCAAAAAAAGAGGACAAGAAGTTCTAGTAATGCTACACATGAACGAACTTTGAGGACATTGTGTTAAGTAAAATAAGTCAATCGTCAAAACAAAACAAAAAAAAAATGCTGTGACTGCACTTACTTGAGGTAGTTAGAAGCACCAAACTCACAGACAAAAAGTAGAATCGTAGTTGCCAGCCACAGTGGAAATAACAAGTCACTATTTAATGCATACAAAGTTTCAGTATTGCAAAATGCAAACAGTTCTAATGATAAATGCTCAAAAATATTAATGTCCACATACCACTAAATTATATACTTTAAAACAGTACATTTTCTACATTTCGTAAGTGTTTTAAAGTTACCAGAGATGTTACATAGTATCATAAATTTAAAAAATGTACTTCATAATCATTTCTTGAATTCACAATGTACATAAGCACTTAAAGAGATGTAATCTGTTTTCAGTAAAGAAAACCTTAACATTTTCAGCCACATCCTTAAACGTAGCTCTACATATCTACTCTTGCCTCCTCCTAAGTTCAGAAGACAGGTGTGTGTGTGTATCTGTGTTACGCATGTGTAGTGCATGTGCCATTTATACATGTTTAAAAGCCAGAGGCCTAGACCTCCTGTCTTCATCAGCAGCTCTTTGTTTACTGAGGCAGTCTTTCACTGCACTTGAAGTTTGCCAACCTGCTAGCCTAGCAGCCAGTTCCGCCCTACTCCAGTCTTCACACTTCCATGGCAAGTGCTATATATCCAAGTCATTGCCACAGTCCCCTAATTAACCTCTTCTAATGATGATTCTTATTTCTAGTTTTTATTCATCATTGTCAAATTTTTAAAAGATCTTAATTCCCCGTTTCTCCCTGCACTCAAGTGTCCTGCTTCAGAACCTTATGGTTAAACGGTCAGCTGCCTAATTCCCAGTAACATTTCAAGACTCAACCTAGTTTTACCCAGTCACATCAATTTCCCTATTATCTGAACTAGATTTCTCTTGCAAATTGAAACTCCTCTGTATTCTCACTCTATCCCACATATAATTCGATATCAATAATTTTAAAATATCTGTATCTCCTCTTTCAGAAGGTAGAAACTAATTCTTAAGCATCTTTATATCTATCAAAAACACAGGACCTGATGACTTATATTCAGAGTGAACAGAACATATTTAAACAACCTTGCTTTCCTGTGTTATAAATTAGTCAACAGCAGGCATTAAGATGATTGAATCTTCCTCTAATTTCCCTATTTACCCACAACTGCTAAGGACACAAAAACTTTAAGAATTCAGAATCATTTATGTAATTATATTCTTACCATCAGACATCTAATGGTTTGCAGATTTGAAAGTATTTGATAAGGGGACAAGTAGATTTGTTCCAATCTCTAGATACAATTTTAAGTTGTTCTTTCATTTCTTGAAATTTAATTTACTTTGTTTTATTTTAAGCCTGAAAATTATTTTCAAATAAAGTAATGTAGGTCAACTTAAAACACAGCCTGAACCAAGTTATACTTACATTCGGCTAGCTTCAATGTCCTCAGACTGGGGTTCTCCTGTTGATCTGTAAAATGTAATTAAGGACAAAGATTAGTGAATTCCAAAAAGGGACAGAAATATAAGTAGGGAAGATAAACTGACTTAAGTTTTAATGAAATGGTGTTTAAAAGATTTAAAACTGAGGAAAAAGCAATCAGATCAGAATGTCATACTGTGTGTAACAAAAAAATTTAGAAACCTCAAATTTTTTAAAAAGGAAATTGCAATCATTACATTTAAATATTAAATCAGTACAAGCCATAAATTATTTACACAAACGTATATGAAAAAGTAAAACTGTTATTTTCTATTAAGTTGGGTTTCCTGCATTAAAGTGGTATTCATAGTCTTGAAATTATATGAAGTGTTAAAAACTGTAGCCTGAGCAAATACACTACATTGTGGGATAATCACCAGTTTGTCATTTCTTTATAAGTACTGTTTTACTAAGAAAGTCATACTCACTTAAAGAATATCTATGTATACTGAAAAAGAAAGGTTAAATACTTGCAGGAAAGACCATGTTTCTCTGAAACCCAAAATATTACAAAGGTCCCCTGAAAAATGTTGCCAAATTCTTCAACTAGACAATTCAAACTAAAATAGTGCTTGTAAGTTTTAACATGTTTAAATGTTATGCACCATTCTAATCATAATTACTGTTGTTCAACAAGGAAATTAGATTTCTCTTAAAAAACAGTATCTGTCATTAACATATAAGTGGAGTAGTACATTTGCTAGATAATTGTAAGCTAGTTTTAGCTTTAACAGCTGCTGGTTGTTTTATTTTTAATATATTTGCTAATATAGAAAACATATACATATTAAACATCAAAAAGCATCCCATTTTTATTGGGTGGAACATAAGCCAATTTTTCCCTATTCCTAGCATGTGGTTAAAAAACATATTCCAGAGTAGCACTTTCCTATAATTCCTGTACTCAAAAGGCTAACTCAGGATCATGCTTATTTTGAGGACAGCCTAGACTACACGGTGAGACACTGCATCACACACACACAAAAAAAAAAATATATATATATATATATATGTTACCTATAAATCATTAATATATAAGAGTCAAAATTCTATGGAGAAAAGATTTTATACCAGTTTCTAATACTTCTAATTCCCAAAACGAATTTTAAAAAAGTAAAATTTACAAATTGTTATAGAAAGACTTTTGTGAATTTATCACTGACTTTAGCTTTTCAACTTAAAAAACAAAGAATTGATTTGTGAATTTATCAGAAGGAACAAAAAAACTTTTATAAAAAAACAAAAAACAAACATTTATAATGAGGCTTATTTTGGCTCATGGTTATAGAAGTTATTTTTAACCAAGAATCTTAAGTTAGGGGATGGAGAGGTGGCTCATTGGTTAAGAGCACTTGCTGTTCTCAGCGAATCAGGGTTTGACTCCCAGCACCCACAAAGTTGTGCACAACCATCTGTAACTCCAGTCCCAGGTCTGATGCCTTTTCCTGGCTTCTGTGAGGATCAGGTACACATGTGGTACTCGTACATACCTGCAAGCAAAACACTCATACACATAAAATAAAAAAATAAAATTTAAGAACAAAAAATGATCTTAAAAACTACCGTATTCATTTTTTTTGCTAGATTCTCAAAATAACACTGTGATTCATTTAGATTCCAAGTCAGTAACACACATACATAGAGAAAGAAAAACAATTAAAAACAGACCCCAACAGTGCAAATATTTTAGCTTTTCTTAGGAGTACATTTATATTTTCTGTTTAACACAAAATTACATAGGAATTGAAAACTGGGACTTGGCGGTAATCAAAAATGCAAAAATTCTCCACCCTCTTCCCTAGAAAAAAAGCAAGTCACCTGGACATAATGGTCTCCACCGGCCTTAAGTGCCCTAAGATTATTTCTAAACTTACATCCTATACAAAGAGCTAGAAGAGCTAAAACATGATGGTAAGTAACTTTATGCTAGCTAGTTCATTTTTTAATTTGACCCTCCAACATCTGATGTTATTAGGCAGTAAATAAACCTGTTAGCAATGAGGAAGGCAAGTTAGAAGCTTTTAAGCAGGAAAGAAGGAAAATGGTCTAAACGAATAAAGAAAGAGAAAAAAACACAAGGTTAAGAAATGATAAGAAAAAATATTTAAACAAAAAAGTAAGACAAGAGAAAAACAACCATATCGCAAGAGAACATGACAGAACTGCTATAAAAATTTCAAAAAGCCTAAAATGAGCAATTGATCAAACATATCATTAAATGAGCAACTATGGCTATTTTCCCAATTTCTGTTCCCTAAAACAAAATAATATGTGAATACCAGTACCATAATGCCAATAAAGTATTGTAAATAAACTAGATCTCACTTTAATATTTACATGTATTATAGTGAGATATTAAATATCATTAAGCCAAGCTAATAATTTAAGACAACCCTAGAGGAATCAGAGTAAAATAAGGTTAAAAGACTATTACTCTCAAATTTTTCTCTTCTTGTTCTCTTAACATAGCATAAGCTGCTTCCATTCAAACTGCAGTTTTTTTTTATAGTCAAATGAAAAATACACACAACAGAAACATGTTTTTGATAATAGTGTATACTGAATAATGTCTACTCAGACTACCTCAATAACATTCCAAGTTCCCAAAATATATCCTAAAACTAGATTTAGCTTTCAAAACTATGAATATATTTAACACCTACTAACAGTTCCAAAGCTGTACTTTAACTTTTAAAAAGCTTACTGTTTCTTTACTGCTAATATAGTTGAAACAATCCAGCATGTGCTCCTAATTTTACCAAATTCAAAATAAAAAACCAACTAAAAAGAGAAAACCACTACTGACCCAAGTTATCCTTAAGTTTGCCAGAAAAATAAATAAATTAATGAATTAATTAAAATTTGAGAAATGAAAGAGTTTAGTAACATTGGTGACAAAAAGTCTTTAAAGTATCAATTTTAGGTATTAAATTGAAAAAGAGAAAATATGATCACAAAACACCCACTACACTGAACACTATACAATGAGCTGACAAATCTATCCTTTTAAGGAGGTAAAGCTATACTTTTAACTCCACTGGAACTCTCTAGGAGAAAAAAAGAGACTACTTTTACTAAATATGCAACAGGTCTAGAGAAGTATTTAATCTACCACAGAAAAGAGACATTTAAAATACTAATTAAGGCATTTCCCATATATTTCTTAATGTCTATAGTGTAATCTTCAAATTTATTAAAATATTTTCTTATTTATCTATATAAAAAACATGTCTTTGATAACTATCTTCATGAATGGAAGGGCAGGTAAGAAAGACACTGTAATAAATATCTTACAAAGAAGGTTAAATAAAGAAATAGCTCAATTTTTAGGTCCTCTGGTCTCAGAAACATTCTGCCACCTATGCATTTTCTTCATTTTTATAGCACATAATTCATTTTACAATGACAGCCTTTTAAAGACTGTAAAATAACATTCAAAATTACCTTTTACAAGCTGTGGCCATTCGGTGACATCAGGGTGATAACAGCTTTGAGTCAATGATTAAAAACAGGTTGTCACACGAGTCTAGCTGCTAACTTGCTCTGAACGTAGGCTTAATAATTCTAATAAATTAAACAAACCTTTAGTTAGAACACTAGCATAAACTTAATTCATTGTTCAAAACATAATCTTTAAAGTTTCAAATAAGTTGTCAATATAAATTTTTTATTAGAAAATAATTATTATAAGAAAACCTTTATGAACTATTTTCCAGTATATTATTTTCTTAAATAATCTCCTAAAGAAAAGAGGTATATCCTCAACCCAAAACTTAAAAAATACAGAACATTTTAAATCACCATGTCAGCAACTCAAAAAGGTGTGGATTTAGGGACATTTACCATTTTGGATTTTCAGATTAGATATGCTCAACCAGAAGTCTACAGGAACATGCCAAAATCTGAAAAATTCTTAAATCTGAAACACATCTGGTCCCAAGCATTTCTCATAAAGATAATAATCACTACTTTTCAATGTAGCGTTATATGTTTTACAAAATAAAGTGATCAACAGTACTCTTATAACTTGACTTTACATAACCAAAACAGACACTAAGATTAACAATAAGCAGCCTCAGAATAAGATTAACCGACTTGCCCAAGATTTTGCAAATAATGATGAAATTAAAAATAAAAACAAACAAAACAAACAAACAAAAAAAAACAAGATCAACTAACTTTCTAGTAAGCATTAGAATTTTAATATGGTTTAGTTTTGCTTTTACAGTGTTTTATGATTTAAATACAAAAAATAGGCCAAATTTTAAAATACGGATTGTGGCAATAGTAAAATGAAGCTGACTGAATAACAGGAGTCTTCAACTGATGGGAGAAATTAGTTAGCAAAAAGCAAATTCTTGATGAAATGGTTATACAAACACACACATGTGCGTGCAACACTATACTTAAGTAATAACATCTAACATTAATTTAACAACCCTTGGGTCTATAAGAAATTGTTCATTCTCAATTTCATTAGACTCATTTCTATGAAATAATATAGCAAAATATGAATATCCTATTCTTTAATTATCTTAACTCCTGTACATGGTTTTAACCACATCTTTCTGATTCAAGTTTCTCAGCCCCCCTTATCATACTGTAATTCTGACAAAATGTCCCGCTATAACCAGTCCTGAGTTATTATTTTATCCAGTTAGTTTTTTCCACTGATCTCTATACAGAGAACAAATCTGAATGAACTAAAAAGAAAAGGGGGGAAGGGGGAAAGTAAAAGAATAGGAAGGGGAAGGTCCCTTCACAATACCCTAAAAATGACAAAGCAGACAAATGAGGTATCTGAGAATCCTGAAGGAATTATTGAAGCATTAATGTTTGAGCCCATATTATTTCTAGAATTGGCCTGAGTATATACAAAAACTTTAGGGGATTCCAATAAATAATATTAATAATCCCTATAAGAATTAACCCAATTTCCCTGATTTTTCTAGGCATCATTGAGACAGCAAGGGACAGAGGAAACAACATCCTTGAAATAAATGATGTAGTCCATGAAATACTTCTCTTAGTTTCTCATGAGACTAATTGCTTATGTGAATTGAGAATATTCAAATGACTCTAACTTCCAACTTAAAAACACAAAAATGACAAAATTTACATAAAGTCAACTAGTCTATTAAAGAACTACACACACTCTCTTGGGAATACTATGTACTCTCTTTTAGTCTCTTCATTTTTATGAGGTCCAAAGCCAATCTGAGATTCCATTGTCTGCTTGATCACTTACTACCTGGAAAATCTTGGGCAAGTTACATAACCTCCCTAAACTTCAATTACCTTACAACTATATTAAAAACTCTTGTGTGGGTTATTTTAAGAGCGCCTTTGTATATAATATACTAGCAAGCGAAAGACATTCTTTATATCCACAGCCTAACAGCCAAATCTATTTCCTTGATCTTCTTATCCATATTACTGTATGTCTCATAGGGCAGTAATCATTCATAAATTCTTCCAGTACCCCATTTTTATACCTAACAGTCTACTTGGTAGCATACTCAGCAACTAGCATGATCCTTTAAAAATGACAAGTGCCCAAATTTATTGGTGGCATTTGTCATTATATTAGCCATAACATTAAAATAATTCATGCAATATGAATTTCAAAAGATAAAACAGAAACATACCATATTTCGCCACACTTCTGAGGAGCTGGTGAATTCTAAAATCAGGCTCTTACAGATTTTTAACCTAAAATATAAAACACCTCACTCAATTCTTTTAACGTAAACAACTGGATAGTCTTTCAGAAAAAAAATAAAATAAAATAAACTGAAATTCCTTATAAAAGTAAATCCACCTTCAATAATACTTACAAAGATCCAAATGTATATTGAAAGACAAATTACCCTACTCCTGCTACCAAAATAAGTAACAGTAGCTAGATAGACTGTGATCTGAATATTTTCATCTGGGAGACCCATGGTTCCCAAATCATGTACAAATATTAACCCCTAGCCTCCAAAGCCCATGGTTCCCATCTTCATGCACATAGATTAATCCCTAGCCTCCTTAGAAATAAGCTGAAAACATATTGTTCATATCCTGCAATTCACTTCAAGTAATTATGTTTTCAGTTAAATTCTATATGCAAAACTTCTGCTGCATTAAACCACAGATATTTATCTACTAACTCCTAGAGTTGTAACCATTGCTAAGACCATTAACCTCTCAGTCTCTTAATTGTTAAAGTTGATGAATTAGAGAAAATGTACTAGAAGAACACAGATGCTTTCCTAGCACTTAACAGGGATCCATTACAATGTGGGATTACATAAGAAAACCATTCCATGTCTATCACAACTAGTTACAAATCAACAACACCCAACCTATCATAAAGCTTAAAGCAAGCTCTCCAAAGATTTTTAAATTTAGTCCATAGTTCATTTATAACCTATCAGAGTATTTTTCAATCTTTAAAGTATTTTAATCTTGTTTCATCATAAGGAGAAAACCTAATCCCAAGGATTAAGAAACTATCTATTATCCTACAGGCTGAAGGAACAAAATTATTTATAAATAGGTAGGTAAGTAAGATAGGTAGGTGAATAGATGATGGAATATGGATGGATGGATAGACTGACAGAAGGACAGATTAATAGAGTGACTTGATTGATTTGAGATGGTCTTATTACATAACCGTGGCTGTCCAGAAACTTGATATGTAGTTTAGGCTGACCTTGAATTCATAGATATTGCCTGATACTGTCTCCTGAATGCTGAGATCAAAGGTGTGCACCACCATACTCAGCCTTGCATTAAATATTTTAAACAAAACCAACAATACAATAACAGTTTATTAGAGAGCTGAATTTCAAGCTTTACAACAAAATAATTTAAATAAATCTATTAAAATTTAACTTTTAGATAGGTATAGTAAAGTACATCCGTAGTGTCAGCACTGTGGAAGAAGACAACAGGACCAGAAATTTAAAGACAGACTTGGCTCTGTAGTAAGTTCTAGACTATCCTAAATAAAACCTCTCTGAAGAAGAAAAAAAAAAAAAAGAAGGAAAGAAGGAAGAAAGGAAGGAAGGAAAAGGAAGGAAGGAAGGAAGGAAGGAAGGAAGGAAGGAAGGAAGGAAGGAAGGAAGGAAACAGAGAAAGAAAGAAGAGGAGGCAGTTGTGGCAGCAGCAGCAGCAGCAGCAAAAGAAGAAGCAGAGGATTAGAAGAAGGAACAAACCTGTAGGGTTCTCTATAGTCATTCTGATCCAGTGCAAGAAGAATGCATGAATTTGTATTTTCCAACACACTCCAAGGGATGCATAGTTTCCATCTTATCTCTGGACTTAATACCATAACCATACCGGTTTTTAAGCACTTATCTTTGGCATTATAACACCAAACTCCCACTTATCAAAAGTATAACACCATCCGAATATCTCAGCATCTCAATTAAAAAATTTTTAATCAATTACCACTCCCCCAATACCCACATATACCAAAAACATCCTACTCTATATATTTGTATTATCACCATCTTCTGGGGAAAAAAAAAACTAATAATCTTCCCATATTTTTATTTAACCTAACTACTACTTAAAGGCTTTAAATTCTTCATTCAAAACATGTCATTTAGATTTTGCATGTATACAGGTAGCTGAAAACACCATGGTAAAGAAAGCATGCAAGATCTCTTAGGCTGAGGGGGAGATAAAGAAAAATTATTTTTAAAAATATATAATAAATTATGTAATTACAATTCAAGGATAAATGTAATGAAGGAGATACATGAAATTTGCAGGCAAATTCCCACTAGAAAAGATCATCCTATATAAACCAGAAGCAGAAAGATACAAATGATACACACTCACTTGTAAGTGTATATTAGCCATATAATATAGGATAAACATACTAAAATCTACAGCCCTAGAAGAAGCTAAACAACAAGGAGGACCCTAGGGAAGATGCTTAATCCTCACTGAGAAGGGCAAACAGGATAGACATTGGAAGTAGGAGAAAAACAGAAGTAAGAGAAGGAATAGGACAGGAGCCTTCCAGAGGGGACCTCTGATCGAGGTATCAAAAGACATACTCATAGCCAAACTTTGGGCAGAGTACAGAAATCCTTACAGAGGAAGAGGGAGATAGAAAGACCTGGAGGGGGCAGGAGCTCTACAAGGAGAGCAACAGAACCAAAAAATCTGGGCACAGGGGTCTTTTCTGAGACTGATACTCCAATCAAGAACCATTCATGGATATAACCTAGAACCCCTGCTCAGATGTTGCCCATGGCAGATCAGTCTCCAAGTGGCTTTCCTAGTAAGGGGAACAGTGGCTGTCTATGACATAAACTCAGTGGCAGGCTCTCTGATCAACAACCCCTGGTGGGTGCAGCCTGGCCAGGCCACAGAGGAAGATAATGGAGCCAGCATTGATGAGACCTGATATGCCAGGGTCAGATAGAAGGGGAAGACATCCTCCCCTATTAGGGTACTAGGGAGAAGGCACAGAGGGAGAAGAGGGAGAGTGGGACTGCGAGGAGACACAGGAGGCTGCAGCATGGATAAATAGTGAATAAATGGTAATAAATAAATGTATAACTATAATTAAATTTTTAAAAATTCAAATATTTTTATGAATTAACGGAGGTTATATGATAACAACCAGTCATCCAAGCATTGCCCATATATGATGACATCTGAAGTATCAATCTTCTTGGGTTATTGCAGTTTATCATATATTTGAACTCTCTATTTATGATCTCAATAGTTTTGCTTCTCAGAACATTTCACTAGAAATGTTTCCCTGTGCTCTGCAACTTCAATCCCCTCTTCATCTCTCAAAGCCAACTTAAAAAGTAACAAACTATTCTTTCTAAAACTTTAGTGAACCTCAAATGAAGAGTGACATTTAAAAAGGACTTGAAATCATGACAATATATCATCAATAATAGAAAAATCCGAACCTTCACACAGCTAGTAAAACTGTTTTATGCATATATTATACACACACACACACACACACACACGCACACTTTGAGAAGAATTTAAAAGTGCCTTTAATTTCAAATAGTTACCTTATGTTCCAGGCAATTCACAACTAGATATACAATCAAGAGAATGCTGGATGTTTACAACAAAAGCTAAAAACATATATTAACAACACTATCACAAGCCAAACCGGAAGCAACCATAAAACCTATCTGCTGATGACTGAATAAGACAGTGTTAAGTAATAAACAGCCAGGTAGTGGTGGCCTTTAATCTCAGCACTCCAAGGGCAAAGGTAAGCGGATCTCTATGAGTTTGAAGCCAGCTTGGTCTAGAAAGTGCGTTTCAGAATAGCCAAGGTTACACAAGAAAAATCCTGCCTCGAAAAACCAAACCAAACAAAAAGACTGACAGACAGACAGAAAGAAAGGAAAGAAGAAAAGAAGGGAAGGGAAAAGGGATAAAGGAAAAGGAAAGGAAAAAGGAAAAGGAAAGGAAAGGAAAAAGGAAAAGGAAAGGAAGGAAGAAAGGGAAGGAAAGCAAAAAGGAAAGGAAAGAGGAAAGAAAAGGAAAAGGAAAGGGAAGGAAAAAGGAAAGGAAAGGTGAAAAGAAAAGAAAGAAAAGGAAAGAGGAAAGGAAAGAAAATAAAAAGGAAAGGAGAGGAAAGGAAGAGAAAGGAAAGAAAAAAGGAAAGGAAAGGAAAAAGGAAAAAGGAAAGGAAAAGAAAGATGAAAGGAAAGAAAAGGAAAAAGGAAAGAGGAAAGGAAAAAGGAAAAGGAAAGGAAAGGAAAAAGGAAAGGAAAAGGAGAAAAGGAAAGGGAAAAGAAAGGAGAGGAAAGGAAAGAAAAGGAAAGGGAAAGGAAAGGAAAAAGGAAAGGAAAGGGGAAAGGAAAGAAAAGGTAAAAGAGAAAAGGAAAGGAATGGGGAAAAGAAAGGAAAGGAAAGAAAAAAAGAAAATGGAAAAGGAAAGGGAATAAAAAAGGAAAGGAAAAAGAAAAGGAAAGGAAAGGCGAAAAGAAAGGAAAGGAAAGAGGAGAGGAAAGGAAAAAGAAAAAGGAAAGGATATGGGAAACGAAAAGAAATAGGAAAGGAAAGGAAAGGGGAAAGAAAGGGAAAGAGGAAAGGACAGGAAAGAAAAGGAAAGGGAAGGAAAAAGGAAAAGGAAACAAAAGGAAAGGAAAGGAAAGGGAAAAGGGAAAAGGAAAGGAAAATGAAAAGGGAAAAGGAAAGGAAAATGAAAAAGGAAAGGTAAGAAAATGAAAGGAAAAAGGAAAGGAAAGAACGGGGGAAATAAAAGAAAGGGAAGGAAAAAGGAAAAAAGAAAGGGAAGGAAAAAGGAAAGGAAAGGAAAGGGGAAAGGAAAGAAAAGGAAAAAGAAAAAAGGAAAAGGAAAGGGGAAAGGAAAGAAAAGGGAAAAAGAAAGGAAAGGGAAAAGGAAAGGAAAAAGAAAAGAGGAAAGGTAAGAAAAGGAAAGGAAAAAGGAAAGGAAAGAGGAAAGGACAGGAAAGAAAAGGAAAAGGAAAGGAAAGGAAAAGAAAAAGGAAAGAGAAAAGGACAGGAAAGAAAAGGAAAGGAAAGGAAAAAGGAAAGGAAAGGGGAAAGGAAAGGAAAAAGGGAAAGGAAAGAAGGAAAAGAAAAGGAGAGGAAAGGAAAGGAAAATAAAAAAGGAAAGGAAAAAGGAAAGACAAAAGGAAAGAAAAGGAAAGCAAAAAGGGAAAGAGGAAAGAAAAGGAAAAGGAAAAAGGAAAGAAAAGGAAAAAGGAAAGGAAAGGTGAAAGGAAAAGAAAGAGGAAAGGAAAGAAAAAGGAAAGGAAGAGAAAGGAAAGGAAAAAGAAAAGGAAAGAGGAAAAAAGAAAAGGAAAGAGGAAAGGAAAAAGAAAAGGAAAAAGGAAAAGGAAAGGAAAAAGAAAAGGGGAAAGGAAAGGGGAAAGGAAAGGAAAGGAAAAAGAAAAGGAAGAGAAAGGAAAGGAAAAAGGAAAGGAAAATGAAAAAGGAAAGGAAAAAGGAAAGAGGAAAGGAAAAAGGAAAGGAAAAGGGGAAAAGGAAAGGGGAAAGAAAGGAAAGAAAAGGAATAAGGAAAAGGAAAAGGGGAAAAGAAAGGATAAGGAAAGGAAAGAAAAGGAAAGGAGGGGAAAGGAAAGGAAAAAGGAAAGAGGAAAGGACAAGAAAGAAAAGGAAGGAAAAGGAAAGGAAAAGAAAAAGGAAAGGAAGGGAAAGGAAAGGAAAAAGGAAAGGAAAGAGGAAAGGACAGGAAAGGAAAGGAAAGGAAAAGGAAAGGAAAGAAAAGAAAAAAGGAAAAGGAAAGGAAAGGAGAAAGGAAATGAAAGAAGGAAAGGACAGGAAAGGAAAGGAAAAGGAAAGGAAAGGAGAAAGGGAAGGAAAGGAAAAAGGGAAGGGAAGGGAAGGGAAGGGAAGGGAAGGGAAGGGAAGGGAAGGGAAGGGAAGGGAAGGGAAGGGAAGGGAAGGGAAGGGAAGGGAAGGAAGAAAGAAGCCATAAGCAAAAGGATGTGGTATAATTCCCCAAAGAAACTTGATAAACTGGTTTTAAAGTATTATGGACAAGTAAATGTCCAAAAAGAGCCAAGAAATTTAAAAAAAAAAAGAAAAAACAAGTAGGGAGTGTTGAAATCCCAATTTTCAAAGCTGTATGTGAAGCCATTACAATAAAATCACAGATGTCAAAAATAAATCTAGAACAAATCAATTGAAAAATAAAGCATATGAGAGATGGGGGATACAAGTGAAAGTTTAAAAAATTGGGGAAAATTTCAACTCAATGTTCGAACCACTAGCTTTTCATACCATTTTTAAAATAATAAAAAAAAAAAGACTCCTCTCTTTATCTGGACCATAGTAAAAACAAAACAGATCTAAATGTGTCAACATATACATCGCAAAAATATGTAAACTCATGACATTTGAAACATATCTATAAAACCTTAATCATGATATAACCCTTATGAGAAAGGGTCATATTTAAATACAAAAAGGAGATATTCAAGAACCTCAAGAAACCTGTTACATGAGTAATAAGAGAAGATACTAGGACTTGGAGGAAGGGGTTAAGTTTCTAAAAAAAGAAAATCAAAACTGGCATGATTTATATTCCTGGGTGGTAGGTAGATTTTGCTTTACTATTTGTTAAATGCTATTTTACACCATATATTTCAATAAGAAAAAAAAAATCTTGAGTATACAATGCCCAAGCTAAAAGCAAAGCCCTGAGACCATGAGAAATTGTGACCCAATATTCTCACTTTATGAAAAATATCCTAATATAAAAATGTATGGCTGGTGAGATGGCTCTGTGGGAAGGTTAAAATCCATGCCATACAAGTCTGACACCTGAATTAAATCACTGGGACAAAAGCGAAAAATTGAGAGAACTTATTCTACCAAATTATCCTCTGACCTCCACATCACCAGTGTGACATTCTTATGCCCAAACACACATCACATCCCAAACAATACATAATATTAATAGTAGCAATTATTTTTAAAAAAACCTAAAAATATAAAGGGCTAGGTATGTTAAGCAACAGGAAGTTGCCTTGGGTTTAATCCACAGAACCATAAAAAGCAAATACTACTATTATAGCATGACAATTTTAAGCATAGAGTAAGTCTCAAAATAGTTAAGCCATTACATCTTGACCTCTAAAAAGATCAGTTTCAATTTTTCAGATTTTTGTATGAATTAGCAACAGATACAACACACACATAAATAAATACATACACACACCCAAACACACATACACTTCCACCCTTCCTAAGAATGCCTTGTCAAATTCAACACCAGCATAATAACAGTTAAAGGGAGACTTTAGAAGATATCTGGTATTGTCCTGGATGATCTAGTACTGCCTACTTCTGTTTAACTTCATATTAAATTCTCAAGCCTATAGGATACTCATTATTACACAAAAATCATTCAGGAGCCTGTAGCAGATATCCTAAACCAGATTTGCACAAACTAGAAAGAAGTAGTTCATTCATTCAAGCATTTATAAATTCCTTTATCTGCAGAAGGGAAAGGAAGAAGGTGAACAGGAGACAGGATGGAAGCAGGAGACAAGAGGGTAAAGAAAGGAAAAATAGATGAAGAGGAAGGAAAGATAAAGAAAGGGAGACAAAGGATATAGAGTCAAAATGTGTATGCAAGTAAACATTTACTGTTCTCCCAGACTCTTCAATATCAGAAGAAACATTTAATTTCAATCGATTAAGTTTCCTACAGAGTCTACTGCTAAATTACACCTGGTTTAGTTCACCTCTTCCCTGTTTCATTAATTCAAAAAATAGAATACAAGAAATTTTCAGAATGAGACAGGAAGATGACTCACACAAAGTTAATTTAATTAGATCAAAAAAAAAAGTTATCCATTTTTAAAGTAACATGAAACATAATGCACCAGGCAGTAATTATACATGATCTGAAATACAGATAAAAGACTAAAATTAGCTCAGTTCTTCTATTACACTTAAGGGTTCTTAGGTCAAAATTGTACAATACAATCTATGGGGTAACATGTATTCCTGAAGTTCCAAAATTTTATTTAATTTCCTATTGTCATATCTGGTCTAAAACCCTCAGAGTCAGTGAGAAACAGTAACAGTGAATGAGAATAGAACAACATTTAGAAGTGGCATACTATATGCTTAGCAAATATGATACATAGTCACACAGAAGGACACAATAAATAGAAAACATAAAAGAAAAATACTAATAAGTTGGGGATAACCTACTTACCCTTATGATACACTAGCTTTACACACATATACAATACATATGTATATGTATATACATATGTATTTAGCAATACATATATGTGTGTGTGTATAAAACACAACTATGTATTTCATCTTTCCACTTTTAAAGAACAGTAGTATGCTTCACATCTGATACTAGGTAGAGTGTTGCAACCTAGAAATTCTTACAGTGAAACTAAAGATATCACCTAAAGACAACAAAGCATGAGTCTCAGAAAAGACAACAGAGTGAAAGGAAATAACAAAATATAAAAGTTTCTTCATACTGAATGGTACATATGTGGCTTATTTGTTTTACTATCTTCTATACTGTTCATACCTTCTATATTTGATTAGAGGCATCAGAATTTATTTTACATAACAGATTATAAAACTAAATGAGTTATACAGCCATGGTTTAATCCACAAAGATAAGTCTAAGGCTACTTTCTCACATTTGAAAGCCCATTAGATGTTTGAAGTAGATAAGTCATCTCTTTTACACAAAACAGAAGTTGTTACATGAAAAGACTATTTAGAGAAGTACAACACTGACAGCATCTTCATTCAGGCCATAGCTATGTAATTTGTGTGAAAAACTGCTTGCTTTAAATGCCCAGAAGAACATTTTAAATTGAGCATGTATGCACTGGACACAAATTTTTAAAAAGGTGTTTTACACCCATAGTCCCAGCACTGGAGCAGTAGTGTCAGAAGGATAAGTAGGTCAGGTCATCTTCAACTACAAAGAGACTGAGACTAGCCTGGGCTATGTGAGATCCTGTCTTAACAAACATACAAAACTGACAAGAACTAAAAAGCATTCCAGCACTTAGGAGGCATAAGCAGAATACCAAGAAGACAAGGGCAGCATGGACTACGTGGTCCAGTACAGTCTAGCCTAGGCTACATATCAAACCGCTGCCACCGCTGCCACCTCCACCACCACTACACACACACACACCATCACCAATCAGAGAAACAAACTTTATTTTTCAACCTTGGGGATGCAGTTCACTGGTACCCTGCCTAGCACATTGCAAGGCCCAATATTCCATCCCCAGCAACACAAAACTGAAACTAAAGGGTTTTTGTTTGTTTTAATATTTGATTTCTGCCCAGTTAATGCGAATTGTGCTACAATGCACAAATGATGCTGACAAGTACAGAAGACCAACTTCTGAAATGCACTGAGCTGCTAAGAATAACAACATCAGATTCCACACAGGACAAACAGCAGATGTGTAAGGAAGATTTTATCATGCTCATGTAAAAAAATGTTCTGGACCTATATACTACATCTGTGCTTTTACTTCAAATAAAGATGTCAGCTACAGTAAGATTTACATAGATTCTCTTTCATACACCAGCTGCAATTTCTTAATGAGGCTCCTACTCAGATTTGCCAAGGCTGACCTGCAAGAATAAGTCTAAGTAAGGTGCTGTAGACCCTAAAGTCTGTCTTTTCCCATCATTCAAATAACTGATTAACTTGCAAGTCACTTAATGTAACAGGTCAAGGAATTCAGCTTTGCAACTAAATAACATTAACAATTAAGAGCTATTGTTCATGTTAAATATATTTATCAAATCTGAACTAAATTCACATATTGTAAATGCAGCTGTTAAGGAAGCACACACCTGCAATCCCAGCACTCAAAGAGGTAGGAAGATGAGGAGTTCCAGTTTATCCTCCCAGGCAGTTCCAGGCCAACATGGACTTTTGTCGCAAAATAAACAAACAAAAGTTAAATTAAATTAAAAATCCCCTGACAATGTTTCTTTAAAGGCTTAGCATGTAACAGGTTAATAGAAAACAGATAACCATATTCCATCAACCTTTCTACTACAAAGTTTCTTGGCAAATTACTTTCTTCATATAGTATCAATCAACTTTCAAGAAGTACCACATACAGGCAGCAAAATCCTTCTTAAGAAGAAAGCAGTATAACTTCCAAGTCATTTTTAGCTTACTATGGCTCAAAAGACAAGTCACGGGAGCAGCACCTTCTGGCAGCAAAAACAGTACAATCTTTTCTACATTTCAATAATCCCAGGTTGTAATGTTTCCTAAACCACTGAAACTCTGAAGCACTTATTTCTTCCGTAGCTTCATGTACAACCTACAGAGATATACTTAAACCTATTTCATTTGTAGCCAGGCCTAAAACTAATAAGCTTTCCAAATTACTATCCAGTTAGTTTACTTGTTATAAACAACAGAAATCAAGGAACTATAAGTAGCAGTTTGAAATGAAATGAAAACATGAAATTTTATATGTATTTAATAAGCCACTCTGTTAAGAAAAAATAAAGCACCTTCAAGTATTTTAAACATCTCATGCTAAGAAAAGAAATTGAGAAAAATAACAGTATTTATACTTATATATTTTATTTTACATCTTAAAAAAAAAAAGAATAAGAAAAGCCTGTGGCAATCTTATAAATGTTATCTTTGATTAACAGTATGGAAAATACATGCCTCCAAACAAATGAATAAGTAATTACAAAGTAAGTGTAACTATTCTTCTGACAGACAGAACATCTGCCAATAAAAGTAGAATCCTGACCTAAGAGCCAGAGACTCCAGACTGATTGTGGCTTTAGGTGAATTTAAGAAAATCATTTTCAAACTTAACTCTTCAATTTCCTCATGTATCAAAACAAAACAAAAAAATGAATACAGAAGCTGATTTCAGGCAACAGAGTATTTAGTTTTATAACATCTATGACTCTATTATCAGAAGTTAAAATGATAATCACTCTCTAAAAACCAAGTCCTAACTGGCCAAGTACTCACACACCACTCATGCAGACTATAAATAGAGTACTGAATGATGGACTGGAAGCAAAGCATGAACACGTGTGCTTGGACTGGACTCCCCACCATCATCAAAAAAGAGGTAAAAGCAGTAAATCTTTATAATTGTAGCTCTACAGAACTGCCCTAAAACTGGAAGGGCAGAAAGAATTAAGTTCCGAAACATGACAGGATGGGCACTAAAAATAAAATGGTGTTGTGTGCAATACATGACCAACCTATCAGCTTCCAAATGATAAGATATGTTCTTAATTTTTTGTTTTGTTTTGTTTTTTTAACCTGTATAACCCAGGCCAGTTCATAGTATTTAAAGGGCCTCAAAAATTAGCAGTTTGTAAATATACTGATAACTATTTCAGGCATACACTACTGTATGATTTGAATGTTTGCATCCACCTAAAACTTCTCTGACAGTCTATAAATTATGAGGTGGGGTTTTAGGAGGTTCTACATTGATAAGGGAGAACAGTGTTCTTATTTTAAAAGACCCCATGTCTTAATCCTAACATTGGGAAGGCAGAGGAAGGTGGATCTTTGAGTTGGAAGCCAGCTTACTCAGGCTACTGATACCCTGTCACAAGAAAGAAAGTAAGGCGGAGGGGAAAAGGATAAGAGACAAAGGAGGGGAAGAAGAGAGGGCAGAGATCAGGAGACTGGAGAGATGGCTTAGAAGTAAAGAGCACTTGCTGCTCTTCCAGAGGACCTGTGTTCAATTTCCTAGAGCCTTCATGGCAACTAACAACTGTCTGTAATCCCAGTCACGGCAGACCCAACACCCTCTTTTTACCTCCATAGTTACCACACACATGCGGTACAGTCATACAAGGCAAAATTCTCATACAATAAAATCTCAAAAGGAAAGAAAAAAAGAAAGGAAGGAAGGAAGGCAGGCAGGCTGGCTGGCAGTCAGGCACTCAGGCAGGTAGACAGACTAATAAACAGAGACAGACAGAAAGAGACAAATGTCAACCAAAACATGGTGGTATGGGCTTGCAATCTCAGTTACTATGGACTTACTTACCAGTTCAAGGTCTGCCTAGGCTAGAGTACGGCCAACCTAGTGAGACCTGTGTCAAAAGTACAAAGAGGACTAGGAACTGGTAGAGCAGTTCCTAGCATGTATGAGGCCCTAGGTTCAATCCCTAGTCCAGCTGAACAATCCCTCCTAAACATTACACAAGTTGACAATGAAAGCTAGCTTTCATCTTATGGCTTCTCAAGTGTTCATAACTATAGCAGATATGGGGAGGGGGAGTCCCTGTAGACTACCCAGTCTTTGATAATTTTTAAATAACAGGCTGAGCTTACTTAAGGCATCTAGAAAGATACTCTCTGATTAAACAACAGAAATCACTGCACTTAAAGACTGAGTTCTCAATGAAAAAGAAAAAGAGAACAAATAATGGGCTATAGACCACTATATACAGGTGCTTAAGACCATTTGAAAAACAGGGTGTGAGGTTTTCTAAGGTAAAGCTAAAAGACTATTAGGCACTTCACCATCTTTAATTCTCACAAATATGGGATATCTTGACCATCCTGTTTATAGATAAAACCGTGTCTCATCAAAACTGAAATTAAGCTGTAATTACTAAGCTATTTCCAGGCTGAGTAGTGGTGGTCATGTCTTTAATCTTAGCAGAGGGGAGGCAGAGGCAGATGGATCTCTTGAGTTTGAGGCCAGCCTAGTCAACAGAGCTAGTTATAGAACAGCCAAAGATAAAGATATCCCATCTCAAAACAAAACAAGCAAACAAACCAAAGAGAAAGCTATTACCATTACACATTCTATTACATCTCTGATAAATAATTTTTTTGAGACAAGGTCTCATCACTTAGCCTAGGCTGGCCTTAACCTTGCCACCACCCTGCCTCAGAGGCCTCGCAATTGTTGGGCTTCCAAATGTGAGACATCATGGCTGGCTTCACTTTGTCTTTACAGTTATCAATGAAAAAGAAAACTGTCAAAACCATCTAAAACTCTATTATCCTAAACTCTTATGAAAAAAATATCAAAAAGACTTTTTAGTGTCTATTTTTATATGACCCCCTGGCATGTGCTTTTTGCACTTGAAGTACTGAAAATACCACTTCTGAAAATTCATCTCGTTTCAAAAATCAGAACACTGATGCTTTTAATAACTGCTTGTACACTTAATATAAATATGAATCCATTAACAGTAATGTTATCAATAATAACAAACATAAACTGAAATAAAATGAATGATAACATACCAGTAACCATTTAAGATTTTTCTTTAAAAAATAAGGTACTTGTACACACCATTTTAAGCTCTTGAACAGAAAAAAAAAATTAGCTATGGCCAATTAAAAGTAAAATGGTCATAGAAATAATACAATTGACTAAAATATTACATGTCAGAGACACAGATACCTAATGAATGCTGTTAAAATGACTAATCAAGTAGAAAGTTTTTTGTCTTAGGTAGACATTACATTTTCTATTTAAAGCCATAAAGGGAGAAAGCAAGTAACCAGTCCTACTGGTGTAAACCTATTAATCACAGAACCCTGGAGAAAAAAGCCAAGAGAGTTCCAGGTCATCTAGAGCTTCTCCATAAAACCCTTTCTCAAAACAACAAAAAAGTGATGGAGTACATTTTAGGGATCAAAAAGCCACCTACAAAACCTGCATGCAAAAGCAACTTTCTAACCCCATAAACTTAAACTCCTCAGATACAGGAGCAACATCCAAAGGAGTACATGTACACTACTCCACACACCAGTACAAGGTAAATGTCGGCACAAATCTTTCAGAGTTTACAATCTGACTTTGAAAAAGTTATTATGTACTATAACTTTCTTATTAAAAATATAGATCACAAATTATTTGTTAAAGTTCATTTTTGGTACAGATTTTGATGCATGGGCTTTTTGCTAAGTAATTACTTAAGGCTCTACAGTCATCCTTAGGTTTATCAGCAATACAGATTTGGTATTCATTTCCTTAAAAATGCAGTGGGCAGATTCGATTTAAGTGGAGAATCAAATACCAGAGCAATTTCTATCATACCCACCAAGACAAAAAAATTTTTTTGTCTCTCCTAAATTTACACGATTTGCCAAAAGATATCTTAAGTAAGCTTAGTTACTAATCTGAGGTGCGAAACACTTTTCAGTCACTTGTCCAATCTATTCAACAAGATTTACTGGATCTTTAATATGTAGCTTTTTAACAGCTGTATTTCTTAAATTTCTGGTCATCTTTATTTCGAATGCATTTCCCTCTCCAAAACATTCTAACATAATCTGCTGTTTCTGCCAAAACCATGGGTTATACCCATAACTGCTTCACGATCGAAAGTAATCATGGGTCATACATCCCATTTACTATTTAGTTTACGTTTGCAACACTAGCTACTTAACATAATCCCAAAGAAATCTTGCACTGTTCTATTTTAGCATGCTCATAAGAAGTCATAAGAAAATTGACACAATATTGTACGTCGAGGATTCGAAGACTGAAAAGTTTTATTAAAATTACATTTTCTAGTTTTAAGGCTAAAGCACTTAGCATATTCGATTCTGACTCTTCCAACAAAAAGCCTCCGCATCAATATAGGGAAAACGTTCTTTTCATTTTCTCAACTGAAAGGGGGGAGGGGAAGAGAGAAGACCAACTGCTTACAGGTTTGCATTTAAATTTAACAGAGCAGTTTGAGGAATCCAGTAACTCACGTTCAACTACTGAATCCTACCAGAAGCAGCAAACGAATAAAACGAGAGCACAATCCTTGGGTTGACGTGCTGCTTCATCCGTCTTTTCTTTCCAATCCACCCCCAATACCCCAACCCACTAAGCACACATCTAAATAAGTCTTCCCCACCAGAGCGCCCCTTTGGAGGAACAGGCCTGCCCTTCGCAGCCTGAAGCCACAGCTGGCTCTCCGATGCCTTGCTTAGATGAGGCCCCAATCTCGACGCGCTGCACGTCCGCCCCACCCCGGGCTCACTCGGGTACCCGCGGGCGACAAATCCCTCCCTCCTGCGCTCAGCCAGCACTGACAGTTAAGGCTGCAGCAGCCGCAGCCACCAGGGCCTACTCCTGGCACCGGCCCCTCCAGACCACGCGCCCAAGCACTCGCTCACAGAGGCGGGTGAGGGCCCGGGCGCCTATCCTGACAGCGCGGCCCGGAGGGTGACCAGGAGACCGGCGGTACAGACTCGAGGGAGCGTGCCGGGCAGGCCACGGCCGCAGCAGCACTGACCTGTCCTCGTCCCCGGGCCTGGGCTGCGGCCCTCGCAGCTGCGGCCGCCTCACTGGTCCTTGTCGCCCTTGTCCACCGCCGCCGCCCGCCACCGCCTCGTTCCCTGTCGCTGGCGCCACCGCCGGGGCTCATGCGGGACCCGCGCTTCTCCTCAGGAAAGCGAGGCCGGGAGGCCGGGAGCCTGGGCAACCTCGGAGTCGGCGCTGGTCGGCTGTTGTCGCGGTCGGTCCACCGTGGGGGGGGGGGGGGGCGAGGGCGGCAAGCAACTCCGCGGAGAAGCAGAAGGAGGCGCTACTGTCCGCGAAAGGTCGACAGAGGAGAGGCGTGCTGAGGGGACGGACGGCTGCGTGGCCCCGTGCTCGAGCGAGCGCAGAAAGGACGGCGAGGTGCTGGCGAAAGCCAAGGGCCCTGTCGTCTCCTGTAGTCACCCAGAGAGGAGCGCCACCATCTTGGGAGAAACACGGATCTCGCAGAGCTGGACGAGATGACTGGGTGGGCGGGCCGAGTATCCCGACAGGCAGCGCGCGCCGCCCTGCCGGGCGAGGGCTCCAAGCCGGGAGGCGGGATGTCAGGCGCCCCGCGCGTGCGTGGGATGGCGGCGGGCTCTGCCCCACCCCGATCCCAGCTAGCCTGGGCGCTCCTCTAATTCGCCTTCGGCGAGGGCGCGGGGCACGGTGGGAAGGGGAGATCGCCTTGGGCTGGGTGGAAGAGGGCCAGGGGCCGTCGCCATCTTGAGACAGGGCCGGGAGAGCCCTTTGCTTCTTTTATCCGACCTATAAACTTGTGTGCTTCGGTGGACTTGGGAGAGTGGCCCGTGTTAGGCAGCCGAGGAAAGCCTCGGGGTCAGTTAGGGGGACGAATTGGATCTGAAAGTCAGCCGAGGCGGTGTAGCTAGACCGCGGCGCGAGGGGAAGCCGAAGTTTTCAGTTGCTAAGGCTGACCCTTACTCCTATTCATCCGAGCTGCCCTGGTAAACGTTGCAGGGTTAGCCGAGAGTGGGCAAGCTTTCAGCAGACAAGGTCATCATCAGCTCAGGCTTCTGCCAGCTCAGGACATGTTACTGGTTTTCCAGACTAGAAGGTAAAACCCCTTGCAGTGTTGTCTTCCAGAAGGTTGTCAACTGAGAGAAGTAAACGCCTGCTTGATCCCACGTGGATAGAGGTTACTTTTTATTTGCACAACAGTTGAATCCTGTAGCCTTGTGTCTTGATGGTACCGGATGACGGTTTTACTTAAACGGGTTTGTTACCAGTTTTGACAATAAAGTATTATAAAGACTAGCTGACAAGTTATTTTCTGGCTTGCAACTTTGTGGATAAGCCTTTTTCATCTAAGTCCTCAATGTGTAAACGTTTGCACATAGCAATGTACTTTTCTGTTTCTTTGAAGCTCACAAAAATATGTGTATGTATACCCGATCTTCCCACTGTAAACAGATTTGGTTGTTGTTTTACAAGACAGGGTTTCTCGGTGTAGTTCTGGCTGTTGTGGAACTCAGTCTTCAGACCAGTCTGGCCTCGAACTCAGAGATTTACCTTCTGCCTCCCAAGTGTTGGTATTAAAGGCTTGTGCCGCTACTGGTTGTTTTTTTGTGTTTTTTTTTTTTAACTAAAACATAAGTAACATGGGGGTGGCGGGGAGAATGTAAACTGTTCCGGGATAAATGATAAGTGATAGTGTTGTCATGGCAGATTTTAATATATTTTTAAAGTATCTGCTGATTTTTAAAATCTCTTCCTCCGTTAAAAAAAAAAAAACTCACTTGGAAACACCCGTTCTGTTTTATGAAAAGAGCCAGTAACAAACACATAACCTCTTAAGGATTTGTTTTTGCAAATTAATAAAATGCACAGCAAAAAATGAAGTTCATTAGAATACTAGGAAAGTAAAGTACATTACTGTTGCAGTGTGTGAAGATACTTTCAACTATTTTGTCCTAAACAGAAATTATCTGAAAAAGAAAGATAATTTTATAGTAGTGTGAATTATCAAAATGTAGCCAAAAGTTCAAAGTTTTAAGAAACTTAAAAGTTTTAAGGAAGTAGATGCCAAATAGCAATCCAGTTCTGTAAGGAAATCATGGAGAATCCCAACTTCTAGGAATCTGGAAAAATTATTTTCTTAGTTAATATTAAACCTGTATCACTATATGTGCCACTGATGTTCAGGAACTCATATATTCTGGTTTATCATTCTTAAAATTTAGAAACATTTATTAATGCTAGACATACAGGTGCTTGCATACAGCCCCAGCATGTAGGAGTCTGAGGCAAGAAAATCTCAAGTTCCGTGGCAGGCTTCACTGTAAAAAAAGACATATCTCAAAGTGGGCTGGAGAAAGCAATGCTTATGCTAAAAATTATCATCGAGAATGATTCCCAGGAACATATTCACATGCTTTTTGCAAAAAGTATTTTTTCCATTATCAGGCTTGTTTTATTTTCAGATGTTTTTTCCTTGGAAACACAAAGTAGTATCCAAATGTGTAATAAATTCTTTAGACTGCTTTAAGCTAAGTTAGACTCAATACTTTCTAATATTTTCTCACTTCAAATGTAAATGAACCATGTGACAAAGCACTCTCTGA
This sequence comes from Pachyuromys duprasi, assembly GCA_028658305.1. Classification (NCBI taxonomy): domain Eukaryota; kingdom Metazoa; phylum Chordata; class Mammalia; order Rodentia; family Muridae; genus Pachyuromys; species Pachyuromys duprasi. The sequence goes on along the minus strand of CM053758.1, from coordinate 39,581,460 downwards.
TCTTCCCAAGATTGAATGCTTCTGCCTCTCCAGCATTTCATTCCATCCTGCCACTTATCATGCATTGCTGATGTGTGACTTTGACCTTCTCCCTCTATACTCCTTGAGAAAGGTTTTTCCTTTTCCCTCATATTAACGCCTACCTAAAACAGCATAACTTCAAAAGGTGAATGATTGAATCAGCCTTTGTAAATGTAAAAATGGTGAAAGAAAAAGTGAAAAAACTAAGGCCAGTGTGTCTGATGGAGTTCCCATTAACTGAAATAATGTTTTAGTAATAATGTTTTAGAATATTAATGTATTCAAATTGTGTAAAGTTATACAACATACATTATGCAATTCAGTGGGGACAAAGAATCACATTGTAATGGAAGTGTTGGTTTCTTTATATTTTCTGTAAATATGCTTTTGTTTTTATCCCAAGTGTGGGATCATATAGTTAGGCTATAGTTAGTCCACACCTGATAATTGTCACCTGTAGGGTGTGATCGTTACCAGCTAGTAATTGCCTTCCACATGCCTCACAAGGGGTGCGTGGTCTTGGATCTGAAAGTATAAATATGATAGCCAAAAAAAGAAAGGGTGTCATTCTGGAGTGACATTCTGTGTTGGCGTATGACATGGAGCAGTTGGTGTGGTGGTTTGGAACAGACAGACAGAAATGCTTCCAGGCATGGCGCCATGGAGGAGACTGCTAGCTGTGTCTGGGGTTGATGGAGATGGGTATAGAGCCCTAAAAGAACCCCTTGATTCTAAATAGCAGGGAGGAGTAAAGGGAACCTTGAGACCAGAGCTGATGCGTAGGCCATGGAAATACTGTTGCTTACTGATTTTTTGCTTCCTCTTGTTTCCTCACCATGCTTTCTTAATAGAGCCCAGGACCAACCAGCATATGGAAAGCACCACCCAAAATGGAAAGGGTACTCCCTCATTAATTCCTAACAAAGAAAGTGCCCATACAGGCTAGCCTACAGCCTGAAGCCAGATCTGGTTGTTTTTGTTGGAGATGATTTGTTTTGGGGCAGACTTGAAACAAAAGTTTCTCTGCTAGAACACCAGGTTGGCCTTGAACTTTTGCCACCATGAGTGGCTAGCCTACAGCCTGATCTTATGGAGGCATTTTCTTAATTGAGATTCCCCCCTCTCATTTGACATTAATATGTGTCAAGTTGACACAAAACTTCCAATACACTTACATTTTAATAACATAGTAAAATACATATAACACAATATTTACAAAGTAATTCCAAAGTAAAATTCAAAGTAGAAATAAAGAGAAATAAATAGCAATATTAAAAGTTTCATTTCAGCTAGGAGATAGAATTACTCTAAATTCATGTGCATTTATAATGTAGCTTGAAAATATAAAAAGGAAAAATGGGTAAAACTAAAACCATAAAGTGAAATGTATCTAATATCCACTTATGAGTGAGTATATATACCTTGTGTGTCTTTCTGCTTGTGGGATACCTCACTCAGGATGATCTTTTCTAGTTTCCACCATCTGCCTGCAAATTTCATGATTTCCTTTTTTTGTTTTTTGTATTTATTTATTATAATTTATTCAAATTTGTAGCCCTCTCCCTTTTCCCCTCCCAGTCCTGCCCTCCCTCTCTCTTCTCCCATGCCCCTCCCCCTCAGTCTGACCCTAGCTTATCAGGTCTCATCAGGACTGCCTGCAATGTCTTTCTCTCTGCCCTGGTAAGGCTGCCCCCTCCCTTCACAGGGAGGTGATCAAAGAGCCAACCAATGAGTTCATTTCCTTGTTAATATTAACATTAGTAAAATCATTAAATAAAATTTATATTCTTATTGGTTGGCCTCTGGCAAGCCTGTGCGTGTTAGGGCACAATCTTGGGGTTCATAACGCGATCAAATATCTTGCCACCGACAGCTGTAGATACTGGGGAGCTGAAGCATTACATTTCCATCTTTATCATTTCTTATCCTACTTTGATGAGCCTCAGGCATGTAGGAAGCGTTTAAAGGTATTTCCTTAGTTTTTAATTGCCGAGTAGTATTCCGAGTAGTAGTATTGTGTAAATATACCACATTCTTTGTATCCTTTCCTCTTGTTCAGGGATATCAGGGTTGTTTCCAGATTCTGGCAGTGATGAATAAAGCTGCTCCGAACATGGTTGAGCAAATGTCCTTGTTGTATACTTGCGCATATTTTGGATATATGCCTAGGAGTGGTATAGCTGGATCTTTAGGTAGCACAATTCCTAACTGTCAGAGAAAGCACCAGATTGATTTCCAAACTGTTGTACCAGGTTACATTCCCACCAGGAATGTAGGAGGGTTCCCCTTTCTCCACATCCACTCCAGCTTGTATTGTTGCTTGAGTTTTTGATCTTAGCCATGCCTATGGTGTATGGTGAAATCTCAGGGTCATTTTGATTTGCATTTCCCTGATGACAAAGAAAGTTGAGCGTTTCTTTTAAGTGTTTCTCTGCCATTCGATATTCCTCTATTGAGAATTCTCTGTTTAGCTCTGTACCTTATTTTTTTATTAGATTACTTGATTTGTTGGTATTTAGCTTTTTGAGTTCTTTATATATTCTAGGTATTAGCCCTCTGTCAGATATAGGGTCGGTGAAGAGCCTTTCCCATTCTGTTTTTTTCTGATAACAGTGTCCTTTGCTTTACAGAAGCTTATCAGTTTCTTGAAATCCCATATATCGATTGTTGATTTTAGAGCCTATGCTATTGGTGTTCAGGTCAGGAATTTGTCTCCTCCAATGAGTTCAAGGCTCTTGCCTACTTTTTCTTCTAAGAGGTTTAGTATGTCTAGTTTTATGTTAAGGTTTTTGATCCACTTCGACTTTAGTTTTGTACAGGATGATAAATATGGATCTATTTGCATTTTTCTACATGTAGACCATCCAGTTAGACCAGCACCATTTGTTGAATATGCTGTCTTTGTTTCCATTGTATGGTTTTGGCTTCTTTGTCAAAAATCAAGTATCCGTAGGTGTGTGGGTTTATTTCTGGGTCTTCTATCAATTCCATTGATCCACCATTCTTTTTCTGTGCCAGTACCATGCAGTTTTTATTACTGTTCTTCTGTAGTACAGCTTGAGATCAGGCATGGAGATACCCTCAAAAGCTCTTTTATTGTACAGGATTGCTTTAGCAATTCTGGGTTTTTGTTTTTCCAAATGAAGTTGAGAATTGTTCTTTCAAGTTCTGTAAAGAATTGTGTTGGTAATTTGATGGGAATTACATTGTCTGTAGCAGTCTGTAGATTGCTTTTGGCAGGATGGACATTATCACTGTTAATTTTCCCAATCCATGAGCATGGGTATCTTTCCAACTTCTGATATCTTCTTCAATTTCTTTCTTCAGAGACTTGAAGTTTTTTTCAAACATGTCTTTATCTTGCTTGGTTAGTGACACACCAAAGCACTTCATGTTATTTGTGGCTATTGTGAAGGGTGTTGTTTCCCTAATTTCTTTCTCAGCCCTTTTGTCTTTTGTATACAGGAGGGCTACTAATGTTTTTGAGTTAATTTTGTATCCAGCCACTTTGCTAAAGGTGTTTATCTGCTGCAGGTGTTCTCTCATAGAATTTTTGGGGTCACTCAGGTATACTATCATATCATCTGTGAATAGTGAAACTTTGACTTCTTTTCTGATTTGTATCTCTTTGATATCCATTAGTTGTCTTATTGCACTAGCTAGGACTTCAAGGAGCATGTTAAAGAGATAAGGAGAGAGTAGGTAGCCTTGCCTTGTTCCTGATTTCAGTGGGAATGATTTAAGTTTCTCTCCATTTAGTTTGATGTTGGCTATAGGCTAGCTGTATATTGTCTTTACTATGTTTAGGTAAATGCCTTTTATCCCTGATCTCTCCAATACTTTTAACATGACTGGTTGTTGGATTTTGTCAAATGCTCTCTTGGCATATAAAGAGATGATCATGTGGTTTTTCTTTCAGTTTGGTTATGTGGTAGGTTACATTGATTGATTTCCATATATTGAACCACCCCTGCATGCCTGGGATAAAGCCTACTCTCATGATGAATATCTTTTATTTGTTCTTGGATTCAGTTTGCAAGTATTTTATTGAGATTTTTTTTTTTCCATCAATGTTCATAAAAGAGAAAGGTCTAAAGTTCTATGGGTTTTTTTTTTTGGTTTTTTTTTTTTGGTTCTTGTTGTTGTTGTTTGGGGGGATGGTCTTTGTGTGGTTTAGATATCAAGGTAACTGTGGCCTCATAGAATTAGTTTGGTAATGTTCCTTCGGTTTCTATTTTGTGGAATAGTTTGAAGAGTATTGGTGTTAGCTCTTCTTCAAAGGTCTGGTAGAATTCTGTGCTGAAACCATCTGGCCCTGGGCATTTTTTAGAGGGGAGACTTTTGATGACTGCTTCTATTTCCTTGGGGGATATAGGACTATTTAATCTATTTACCTGATCTTGATTTAATTTTGGTAAATCTAATCTCTCAAGAAAACTGTCCATTTCTTTTAGATTTTCAAATTTTGTGGCCTATCGGCTTTTGTAATAAGTCCCAATGATTGTTTGGATTTCATCAGTGTCTGTTGTTATGTCCCTCTTTTTGTTTCTGATTTTGCTGATGTGGATAGTTTCTCTGACTTTTGGTTAGTTTGGCTAAGGGTTTGTCTATCTTGTTGATTTTCTCAAAGAACAAGCTCTTGGTTTCATAGATTCTTTGAATTATTTCCTTTGTTTCTAATTTATTGAGTTCAGCTCTGAGTTTATTTCCAGTTGTCTACTCCTCTTGAGTGTGTCTGCGTCTTTTTTTCTAGGCCTGTCCCCTCTAGCCCAGGAAGCCTCAATATCAAGGTCTGGCTCCAGCCACCATTCCACTAACCAGTTTCAGAGTTTAGATCTTCTGCCTCTCAGATACGGTGCATGTTGGTCACTGCCATTTTGGATCCCCCACCCCCTTCTTTGTTTTCAATTTGGCTCCATCGGGAATTAACTAAAACCAAACGGCTGTGTATGCCTGTGAGGAATTCTTTTTTTCTTTCTTTTCTTTTCTTTTTTTTTTTTTTTTTTAATCTGAAATTAGAAGATCCACCATAGGTTTCTCAGAAAAGTGGGAATCGATCTACCCTCAAGACCCAGCCATACCACCCTTGGGCAAATGACAAAAAGATGCTCCACCACATCACTAGGACATTTGGTCAACTGTGTTCATAGCAGCTTTATTTGTAATAGCTAGAATCTGGAAACATCCTAGATGTCCCTCTACCAAAGAATTTATTTAAAAAACACAAAACAGTGGTACATTTACAGAATGGAATACTACTCTGCTATTAAAAATAAAGACATCATGCAATTTGCAGGCAAATGGATGGAACTAAAATACATCATACTGAGTGAGGTAACCCAGACCCAGAAAGATATGCATGGTATGTACTCATTTGTAAGTGGCTATTAGCCATAAAGTACAGGATAATCATGCTACAGTCCACAAACTCAAAGAAGCTAAATAGGACCCAAGGGAGGATGCTTGAATCTCAAACAAGAGGAAATACAATAGACATCCGAAGTAGATGGAGGGAGAGAACTGGGTGAGAGAGGGTTTGGGGGAGAGTAGTGGGATAGGGATTAGGTTTGGGGGGAGTGGGAGTGGGGAAAGGACTGTGAGAGCAAAAGAAACTCAGTGGGATTTTTCTGGGACGGGAGGCTTCCAGGAGTCTATAATGGTGACCCTAGCTGAGATTACTAGCAGTGGGGATTAAGGAGCCTGTCAACACCTCCTATAACCAGGTGGAACTTATAGTAGAGGGAGGAGGAACACCAACCCACCCAGAAAAACTTCAACCCCAAATTTGTCTTGCCTACAAGAAGTGTAGAGATAAAGATAGGTCAGAGATTGCATGAATGGCAAACTAATGTCTAGCCCAACTTGGGACCTATCCCATGGGAGAGAGCCAACCCCTGTCACATTAATGGTACTCTGCAATGCTTGCAGACAGGACCCAAGCATAACTGTCTTTTGAGAGGCTTCATCCAGTAGCTGATAAAAACAGGTGCAGAGACCCACAGCCAAACAATAAGCCAAGCTCAGGGAGTCTTGTGGAAGAATGGGAGGAAGGATAGAGGGAGCTGGAGGGATCAAGGACACCACAAGAAGATCTCTACAGAGTATTCTAACCTGGATCCATGAGGCCTCACAGAGACTCAGCCAACAAAGAGTATGCATGGGCGTCTAGACCCCCTGCACATGTATAGCAGATGTGCATCCCGGTCAACATGTGCGTCCCCTAACAATAGGAGTAAAGGCTATCTCTACCTCCTTTGCCTGGTTTTGGCTCCCTTTCCCCTAGATGGACTGCCTTACCAGGCTTCGGTGGGAGAAGGTATGTTTATTCCTGCTACAACCTGAAATGCCAGGGTGGATTGGTACCCCTTGGGGGCCTCTTCTTCTCTGAGAAGAAGGAGTTGGGGGAAAAGTAAAGAGGGGAATAAGGATGGGACTGTGAGGAGAGGAGGTAAGGGGCTGGGATCAGGCCGTAAAATAATTAAAGAAAAAAAGAAAGCAAGAAGGAGGAAGGCGGAGGGAAAGAAGGAAGGAAGGAAGGAAATGAAGATCCACCTTAAAGCCAGATCTTTTGAGGTGGGAAGATCCATCTTACATATGGGACACACCTTAAGGTAACATCCTATATAAGCAACATGAAAGAAGGAAACATTTGCTCTTTGCCCTCACCCTCACTGGCAAGTTTATTTCTTCACTAGTATGGAGCTTTCTTCAAGATCTGCCCTGCAGAATATCTAAGCAGATGCTGAGACTTATGGCCAAATGTTGGGCAGAGTGCAGGGAATCTTACAAAAGATGTGGGAAATAGTAAGATAGGGAGAGGACAGGAGCTCCACAAGGAGAGCAACAGAACCAAAAAATCTGAGCATAGGGGTCTTTCCTGAGACTGATACCCCAACCAAGTACCATGCATGGAGAAAACCTAGAACCCCTGCACAGATGTAGCCCATGGCAGTTCAGTATCCAAGTGGGTTCCATAATAATGGGAACAGGGACTGCCTCTGACATGAACTGATTGGCCTGCTCATTGATCACCTCACCCAGAGGGTGGAGCAGCCTTACCAGGCCACAGAGGAAGACAATGCAACCACTCCTGATGAGAGCTAATAGACTAGGAGCAAAAGGAAGGAAAGGAAGACCTCCCCTATCAGTGGACTTGGGGAGGGGCATATGAGGAGCTGGGGGAGGGAAGGTGGGATTGGGAGGGGAGGACAGAGGGGGGATACAAAGTGAATAAAGTGTAATTTTAAAATTTTTTTTAAAAAGATTCTGGTTTATACTGAAGACATGCTGCCTTACAGACTGAACAGCTCTCAAATTCTTAAACTTTTTGTGGATGTTCAGCCATTGTTAGACTAGCTGGGCCAAAAGCCTGCAAGCCACTCTAATAAATTGTGTGTGTGTGTGTGCTCTGTTCTAGAGAACCCTGACTAACATAGGCATGAAGAGTTCACTGTCGTAAGAAAACAAAAACACCCCCCAAACAAAATCAAATCAAAGTTTAAATTATGAAAAATTTTCAACAGAAACCTGAAACGAAAATGTAATTAAATGGATAGTGGAGAAGTAAAAACTTCTATGCCTCAAATTAAGAATTAAATGAGTTGAATGGCTTATAAGTATCTAATAAAAGAAATGAAAGTGTAAAGTAAATTATTAAATAATCTAACACTTATGTAATATAAATTCAAGTAGAATGTCAGGAAAATCTGGGGCAGAAGGATTATTGTGAAATAGTATGGCAACAATCTCCTCAAATTGTTAAAAGCTATCCAGTTACAAATTAAAGTGTAACAAAACTCAGGGGGCAGGGGATGTAAACAGAACCTAACCTAAGTGCATTATCCAGTTGTTAAAAACCCAAAGGGAATTAAATGCCTTTAAAAATCACCAGTAAAAAGAAACACATGTACTTAAAGTATGCAAAATAAGAGTGACAATTGGCATTGTATTAGAAATTGTGTTTACCAAAAGACAATGGAACGACATATTTGAGAAAAGGTTGGAAGAAAAGCTGCCATCCTAGGATTCTACACTCAACTAAAGTAATTTTTATTTTAAGTATATGGGTATTTTGCCTCTATGTGTGACTGCACCACATGTGTGCTCAATGCCCTTAAAAGTCAAAAGAGAGTGTAAAAAACCCTAGAAGAGTGACTACAGATGGTTGTAATCCACCATGTAGATACTGTGAACAGAACCAGGTCCTTTGGAAGAACCTCAGTTGCTCTTAATCAACGGCTGTCTCTCCATATCTGAAAATATATTTCTAACAAATAAATGTAAAATAAAATTTGTTTAGAGAATAAAACTTACAATATGTCATGTCAGCAAGTATTTCCAAAATAAATTCTTTCTGCTGCAAGAAAATGAATCCAGATGAAAACAAAAAACTGTAAAAAGAAAGAAAAAACACAGAATGGATAACTTTGTACATTATATAAGCAAGTAACAGCTGATAGAAATAATTATACTCAAAAGTTTATGATAGAAAATTGAAATATATGCCATACCAGCATAGAAAATGAAAACATTAAGTAAATCAAATAGGTTTTACTGCATTGCTGAGGAAGTGGTAAAAGTAAATAAAATAATTAGTAAGTGAGAAATTAACACTGATCATTTAATTAACCATTAATATTATAAAGAATAGATAAGGGGTTAGAAAGATGGGTCATCAGTAAACTCATGTGTTGGTCTTCCAGAGAACCTGATTGAATTCCCAGCAGCCACATCAGGCAGCTCACATGTGTATCTCCAACTCCAGGGGTTCTGACTCTTTGGCTTCAACAAGGACCTACATTTATTTACACATTTTCTCACACTGACACACATACATAGACACATGGACAATAAAACCTCAAATGATACATATTTACGTGGGTCCTTCCACATCAAATAATCTAATGAAAAAATTTTCATAAGTGTACCCAGCTGCTTAGATTTTAGTTTAATTCCAGATGTAGCCAAATTAGCAAGAAAGAATAACTATTACAGAGGCAGCCTTAGGAGTGGGATTGGGATATCTTCATCATCCAATAAGCACTGACTGGCATAAAATACTCATAATTGCCTGTTGTGTGTGAAATATATTAGAAGAGAGCTCAAAACCAGAAGTCTCTAAATCCCAGAAATGGCATTATGTGACAAAAAAAAAAAAAAAAAAAAAAAAAAAGAGGCCCACTATCACATCACAGCAATCTTGGGAAACAATCTCAGAGGTAAAGTGTAGTATATTATTTAGTGTATTATTGCTGTAATAAATATCATGACCAGGAAGCACCTTGGGGAAGAAAGGGTTTATTTGGAGTACATATACCAGGTCACAGACCACTTAGGGAAGCCAAGGCAGGAATTCAAGAGAGGAAACTAAAAGCAGGAACTGAAGCAGTAACTGTGGAGGAACTCTGCTTACTGCCTGTCCAACCTGCTTTCTTACTAAACTCAGGGTCACCTGCCCAGAGCTGGTAGGGCCCACTATGGGCTGAACTCTTCCGCATGAATCATTACTCAAGAAAATTTACCCAAAGGCTTGTCTAAAGACAAATCTGATGGAGTCATTTTCTCAATTGAAGTTTGCTCTTTTTAAATGAATCTGGCTTAAGTTAAACCAGCCAGCATAGGCAAGAAGATTAAGATCGAGCAATATTTGATTGCCCATGTCACTTCAAAATATGCTTAGTTGTTGGTTTGAAGATATAAGACAGCCCTGGCTACCTTCAAACATTTTTTTTTTCTTTTTGCACCAGCCTTCCACATACACTAAACACATGATGTGGCCATACACTTTTTCGTATTAGATTGATAGATGAATGGGTAGACAGACAAGACAGACAGACAGACAGATAGATAGATAAAAGTCCAAATTGCCTTCCTGGTGACTCAGAATTGTTCACACAACCCAAACATGGTTTCCTTAGCACCTTTTTGACATAAAGTCAAAATTGCTGGTCAATAATGGTTAAAAGGGAAAGACAGGTGTATTTGACATTCTCTCTCTTTCTCTCCCCCCCCCCCAAAAATAGACATTTATGAAAATCATTTCCATGCATTTATTTACATACTTGTCATCAGTTTAAATTCCTAAACACTATACTACAGCAAACTTACCCTGCATTTTGAACTTTATATGAAAAGAATTGTACAGTATGTTCCTTTGCATCTGATGCATGCAAAGGAATGTACACACACAGTGCTATTCCAAAAATGCCTGTGAGATTTATCTAAGTTTCACCTTTCTTAGCTTTGAACACAAATGAAATCAGTCGACTCAATAGTAAAGCAAAAATCTTAAAACATGGAAAAATTATGCATGATGTAGCATGTATCCATAGTTTATTTTTATTCTTTTGTAATGCTAATATATTATAAAATATTTATCCATTCCACTGCTAACAAGTGTTTACATTCTTTCCTATTTTTGATATAATGAGTAATGCTGCTAGGAAAAATCTTGAATGCAGCCTGCTACTTTCTGAATTTTGAATAGAGGAGTCTTCCTCAAGAGCAGAACTACAGGCTTTCCAGACTTCCTTATTAAAGTTCAATTTTATGACCTTCAATAGCTTTTTGCTAAGCTTGGCATGGTGGTACAAATGTGTAATTTAATCATTAAGAAGGTAGAAGTAGGAGTATCACTATGAATTTGAATGCAGCCTTGTATATATAGTATGTAAACTATCTTAACAAAATCTCAGTGCAGGACATGGGAAACCTCCCCTCAAGTTGTTGATCAGGAGAATCCAGGCAACTCTGAAAACAATATAGTCTATTGGTGTTGTCCTTGGTTGCCTCCTAGTGCTTGAAAGTATCAGATACCACATACATCAGACACAGGGCTTGGAAGAATGGAGCTAGAACCAATCTGGAAGTCTCCCCCCTACAAAAGTTACTTCTCACTGTATTGAAAAAGCAGTCATTAGTTCTACCTATCTGTAAAGTCTGTGAAACACAACAATAACCAGCATGGCAAGATATCCTCAAGGGTGCAAAAAATGGCATGTACGTTGTGGGGGCAACCAACAGCTAAATGGATTCAAGTCCCACTAAATATGAAGGAACTTATTCATGGTACTGTAAACCTAGCCTACTGGTGAGGTTATGGACTGTAGAGGAAAACCTACTACTACCAGTTTCCTAAACCAAAATAATTTCAAATTGTATTCTAAATACTTATGCTATAAGAACTGCTCTCTCACAAATATCAAAGAAACTTCTTTTTGCAGCAGATAGAGACCATCACACAGATCTGAAGCTGGTCAAAATGGAAAGAATAAGTAACTAATGGTGATGTTCCTGATCCCAGTTGACACTTCTTTAATGCATCCCGTACGTACACCCTGAACCTCAGTAAATACTCTGAAACCTCATTTGGAAGGGCAAACAGGATAGAGATCGGAAGTAGGAGAAGACAGGGAACAGGACAGGAGCCTTCCATGGGGGGTGGGGGGGTCCTCTGAAAGACTCTACCCATTAGGCTATTGAAGGAGATGCTGAGACTCATAGCCAAACTTTGGGCAGAGTGCAGGGAACCTTATGGAAGAAGGGGGAGACAGAAAGACTTGGAGGAGACAAGTGCTCCATAAGGAGACCAACAGAGCCAAAAACCTGGGCCTGCAGAGAGTGATACTACAACCAAGGACCATGAATGAAGAGGACCCCCTGCTCAGTTGAAGCCAATAGACTGCTCAGTTTCAAAGTGGGTTCCCTGGAAAGAGGATCAGGGGTTGTCTCTGACATGAACTCAGTGTCTGGTTCTTTGATCACCTTTCCCTGGGGGGTGCAACTTTTCCAGGCCACAGAAGAAGATGATGGAGCCAGCCCTGATGAGACCTGATAGGCAAGGGTCAGATAGAAGGGGAGGAGGTCCTTCCTTATCAATAGACTAGGGGAGGGGCTTAGGGGGAGAATAGGGAAGGTGGGTGGGACTGGGGAGAGATGAGGGGAGCTACAGATGGGATACAAAGAGAATAAATTGTAATTAATAATAATAAAATGTCTATTGAAAAAAATAAAATTCTCAAACAGACAAAAAAATTTATATCATGAAAGCAGGAGTAGGAAGATTGTAAGAACCAGAAATACAAAATGTCTTTTTTCTTAAGATGGTATCTTTTATAGTGACTGAGAAGTTGTACTCAAAAATCTCAATGGTGCAGCTACCTAAATAAACAGGACCTGAATAGTAGCATCTCCAGTTAAAGTAACAATGTAGATTTAGGGAATCTTACCAGGTCCTACTCCTAGATGAAGAACTACAATCAGTTAAAGGCTGCTAAAAGAAGATACTGCATTTTATTCTAATCCTTTAATAGGTTATTCATCCTCAAGCAGTGATGCCTAAATATACATGTTTAAGAACAACACCAAATGAACTCAGTGGGCTTTAATTATGTGTCCATATATTAGACACAGTTACAGACACATATACACCAAAACAATATTTTAAAAGTTTATGCCATTGAGAGTGGGGAGTGTGGAAGGAGTTTCCATGGGTGTAGAAATGATGTAAATACAGGACTCATGTATAAAATTTCAACAAAAAATTTAAAATACAAACAGGGTGCTTGGCTTGACTTTGTGTTTTCATTAGAGTATGATTGGTCAATGCTAAATAATCTTCACTTTCCTTATTCTATTTACATATTCAATGTATCTTAGGATAATTAATGAAACTGCAAATTCTTTGTTGTTGTTATGAAGTTTTGTAGATTATTTTGTTTCATTGTTTTGAGACAAGGCCTTGCTTTGTTACACTACCAACCCACTTTGACCATGTTCCTCTCCCCCATAATTTGTCTCAAACATAAGATCTTGCTTCTAACTTCTTTGGGATAGGAGTACAAATATGAATCTGTTGCAAGCTATTTGATCACACTGTGAACCGCGAGATTGTGTTGTTGGAAAAACCTGTTTCTAGCTGTGGTGTGACTTAACCCTAATACACCCATTTAATCCAAGAGCTTCCTACTTCCTATTGTAAACAGGATTAAATAGTCAAACATAGGTGAAGAGGTGGAGCAAGCAACCAGTTGAAAGGAAGTGAACAAAGGAAAAAATGTATAGAAAGTACTAGCAAGAGGAAAATGGATAGAAAAATGCACAGGAAGGCCAGCTGGGCACTTTCTCTGCTTCTCTGAGCTAGCTGGCTTTCACCCCAGCATCTGGATCCCTAGTCTTTATTGGTAAAATTGAATGATTGAATCCCCACTGATATAAAACATTTTAAGTACTTATAACCCCTTGGAGAAGAAGTGCACGAGGCTTATTCTATGTGTATTTTTAGTAATGAGATAAAAAAAATATCACAGATTTATATTATCAACAACAAATTAAAATCTTAAGTCATGTGGTTTATTCACTTCCAATTTAATAAGACTGCTTAAAATAGCAAAAATAGAACTAGCAGTGATTTTTGAGAGGTTAATATCTATATAAAAATCTTAGGGAGGTTATTTAACATCTATTTTCCTGAAATCTAGTCAGAGTCATTGTAAATAGGGCTGAGCTAGCACCACAGAAACTACATTTTTATGACCCGAAAGAAGACTTTGACATACAAGCTTTTATGAACTATACACTGTAGTGGAACTACCCAGAAGCAATGCCAAAAAGGATAGAAAAGGGAAGTGTGATGCTACGGAAATGAAGCAAAAGATAAATACATGAGAAATTAGAGTGCTTAGTGGTGGGCATAATGGTAAATACTTACTTTAAGCAATGAATCCAGGGAGGAAACAAATTGTCATTATATGCAAATAATATGTTCTTTACATATCTATAATAATAATTAATTCCATATTGATCTATTAGTTGACAATAATCAAATGCTTAACAGTTATTTCATAGCATTTAATTATTGTATTTGGAAGAGTTAAGGCTTAGAAAGATGCATTTCTTGAAAAGGGGTTTGTTATAATAATGGAGTTGCTGGGCATCACCCCCAAGGGAATATAAGCTACAAGACAACTCTGGGATAAAAAAGGTTTATTTATGGGAAACGGGGAGGAGGTAGAGAGAGGGCAGGAAGGGAGGGTAAGGGGGTGCCCATGACAGACAGAAAGGAAAAAAAAGATTGGGGGGACAGAGGAGGAGCAGAGAGATAGGTGGAGAAAGGTGGGAAGGCAGGTGGGGTCCTGTTATCCTGCTCACACCTGTTGCATACCTGGCGGTGGCAGCAGAACATAAGGTAACAGGTGACTAGGTCGTCCCTAGGCAGGCTGGTGGAATTGCCTGTGAACCTAACAGAATTTAGACTAGTAACTGCAATCATTTCCTATAAAATAAGAGTAACTCAGTAGTTTTATTATACAGGAATAGATACATAATCACCAAAAAATGAGAGCTAGGTCCCTCATATACCTGGGTTTTGAAAAATGTAAAGCATAGTAATTATCAGAAGAAGAAAAGATGAAAGATGATCCTGAAAACTGATGATGTAAATAAAGGTGTATCTCTGTTCCATTAAATTAAACATATGTAAACAGAATTTTAAAACTCAGAAAGGAAATGCAGGCCCATATTTATTATATTGAATTTCTTAAACAAGACACAAAATTATAGCTAAAATCCAGTATTAATAATGTATATAAAAGTAAAGAATTTATCAAAATATGCTGTAAAGAAAAGTTAATAAACTGGGAATTATATATAATCAGAAAGAATTGATCTTAAAGAGATACTACATATAAATAGGAAAAACAGAACCTCAGAGTTAAGAAGCATGAAATTACTATTTATGAAGAGAAATCCATAGGAGCGATAATTATATGAAAATAAAAATTTGACCACATAGAAAAATGCAAAAACAATTCTTCAATACAATGCCATTATCTCCACACAATAGTCTAGGAATATTGAAGAACTGGTAGTCACTAGGAACATCCCTCAACAGCAAGTTCTTTTTCTTTTAACTTTTTATTGTTTCTTTATGAATTTCCCATCATCCACCCAACTCCCACTCATCTCCCCCTCCTCTCATTCTTACCCATAACCCTTGCATTCTCCCCCAACCCCCAACAGAGAAAAGAAAATCTTGTGGAAGCTGTAGTGTCTCATAGTGTGTCTCATAATATATCTTTTTATCTCCACTTCTTTGCTTGCAAATGCTCAGTGCAATGACTAGTTGGTTTGGTTAGGAGGCCTCTGGCTTCTGCTACTCTATCAATACTGGAACCTCACCTGTACTCCTCTTGGATATCCTGTTGTTACCCTGTGTCATAGAGATCCTGTACTTTTGGATCTGTAGGACTGGTCCCTTCATGCACTCTAGTTTGTCAATGGGTAGATATTAAGGTGGGACAATTCAAAACCCTGGATCTGGGCCTGAGAGGTATCTAAGCTGGTGAGCCTACCGGCTCTCTCACTTTCACAATCTCAGGGATGGCTTGACAGCAACCACTGCAACCAGAGCCAGGTCTACCCTATGTCAGGCCAAGTGCAGGGCTTGCTTTTCCCAGTGCTACAGCAGGTGAGGGGCAGGGATCTCTCTCCTGCTCTGATGAGCGTGGGGCAAGCTCTCCCACGATCACACCATCGGGGCCAGGTCACTTGAGCCTCAGACACCAGGGTCAGCTCTACTGTGTTGCTTATAGCAGGACCCACTCTCCCAAATGCTGCAGCTGGTGAGAAGCAGGGGTAGTTCTCCTGTTTTTATGACCCCAGAGCCATTTTCCCACCTGAAGCAGATAGTGAGTGGCATAGTGGGAGGAGGATATCTCCTATTTCATGCCACCACATGGGAAACAAGTGGTAGAGCCAGCTCTCCCATGCTTGTATCTGCAGGGCAAGCTCATCATCAACTCCTGCAATGTGCTGCCAACTCTCCTGAGTACTTCAGCTGGCCAAGGGTATGGACAACTCTTTCGTGATGACCATGTTACCGCCCAGGTGAGGGGTCCGGTCAAATCTGCACAGTTCTCAGACATCAGCTTGTCACTGGGTAGCACTGGGAGATCCAAATGACCTTTATTGGTAACAATCCCTGCTGCTACAGGGCCACGTACCCATATGTGGCTGCCAGTGGCAGCATAGGCCAAAAACCCACCATGGTCCCAGGTGGTATCACCAGCTACTCATATCAGGCTGTTCCTCACTACTCTTGAGTCTCCTGTTTGCTTCTCTTCATTGTGCCCACATCCTTCTGCATCTCTTCCATTTTTTTACCACTTAACTTGCTCCTGTTAGTGGTGCCTGGGATCTCTGAGTATCTTGGGTCTGGGGTCATCTCACGAGTATCTTGGGAGTGCTGTGCCTTGTTGGTGGATTATAACACTGGGCAGAGGTTATCTTGAGCATGGTCTGCCTCTCCCATCTCCTAGTCCTGTGCAGTGATGGACTGGTAGTCATCTCAGGGTATCTTCCTCTCTGGGCCCCATGGCACTGATCTGGTGGTCATCTTGTTCCTCTCTTGGCTGCCCCAAATGGTTCCTTGTAAGAGTTGTCTGTCTCCATCTCATGCCTGCCAGGTGGTATTCTAGTTTCTGGCTTGTTCCCCATCCTGGGAGCCTACCCAAGCTTTACTGGTTCCAGACTTACTGTCCTCTCAGGCTCGCTTTTCTCAGGGAATGTTAGGCTACCAATCATTCAGCTGTTCATAGGTCAAAATGCTGAGCTTACACATGGCCTCTCTCCTCTCTATAACCTAGTGACACAGCAACCACACACCTAAAAGCCTGTAGGGGCAGGGAACAGCAACTCTTAAAAATGAGTGTATAAATGCTGTAATTTAGTTGCCCGCTCTGTGAATAGAGTTATTCTGAAGCATGTGTTTCCAGTGTTTCACATTTCCCATAAGACTAAGCATCTTAAATCCACTGGAGTGGAAAGTACAATGGTGTACAAATTCATAGCTGCCCTCCCTGCTCTCTTCTATCCCTGTACTCCTTTATTGTTATCTTCAAAAATTAGTTCTTTTCCAATATGACTCTGAGATTCCATCTATACCTGTCAGAATGACTAAGATTAAAAAAAATAAGTGACAGCTCATGCTGAAGAGGATCTGGAACAAGGGGATCACTCCTCCATTTCTGGTAGGAGTAGAAAACTTGAACAACCACTTCAGAAATCAATATTGGCAGTTTCTCAGAAAATTGGAAACCAGTTTACCTCAAAACACAGCAATACCTTTCTTGGGCATATACGTAAGATACTCCAAGTAAGTGTCCACTACACTTAGGCATATACCTAAGTGTCCACTGCAAGGACACTTGCTCAACTATATTCATAACAGATTTACTTGTAATAGTCAAGATCTGGAAACAACCTAGATATCTCTCGACAGAATGGATAAAGAAATGTGGTACATTTACACAACGCATTATTACATAGTTGTTAAAAATAATAACATCATTAAATATGTACGCAAATGGAACTAGAAAAAGTTATCCTGGGTGAGGTAACCCAGGGCCATAAAGACAAATGTGGTATGTACACAAACATAACTGGATATTAGCTGTAAAGTAAAGGAATACTGAGCTATAGTCCACAGACACAGGGAAGCTAAATGACAAGGAGGGCTCAAGATGGAGGGGAGCATGAATCTCCCTGGGAATGGGAAATAAGCTAGACATCATGGGTGGATGGAGGGACACTGGGAAGAGGAGACAGCAGGTTGTGGGAGAATGGAGGAAGTACTGGGAGAGACAACTGGAATGGGGGGGTGCATTTCGTGGCTGAGGTAGACAACTAGTACAATGGAAACTCTTAGAAATATATGAGGGTGACCCCAGATAAGACTCCTTGCAATGAGGAATACAGAGCCTGAACTGGCCATCTCCTGAAACCAGGGAAGACCTCCAGTGAAAGGTTTAGGACACCAACACAGCCACAAGACCTTCAACCTTCAATTTGTCCTGCCTGCATGATTTGCTGGGATAAAGGTGGCACAGAAATTTTGGGAGTATTCAATCAGTGACTGGTTCAGCTTGAGATCCATGACAGAAGAGGGGCCCAACTCCTTACACTGCCTGCAAGGGATGGCGCCAAACATAATTGAAAAAAAAGAGGGGGGCCAATGATCAATGGAATGGTTCCTAATGATATTTTGCTATACTCATAGATTGTTGCCTGACCCAATTGTCATCAGAGAGATTTATACCATAACTGCATTGAAGAAAAGGGAGTGGAAACTGCAATCAGGATGTAATAGATGAAAGAAAAATAGAGGGCCTCTGAAAGACTACCCAGCAGTGTATCAAAGCAGATGCTGAGACTCATAACCAAACTTTGGAAAGAGTGCAGAGAATCTTATGAAAGAAGGGGGAGATAGGAACACTGGAGGGGACAGGAACTCTACAAGGAGAGCAACAGAACCAAAAATTCTGGGCCCAGGGTTCTTTTCTGAGACTGATACTCCAAGCAGGGACCATTCATGGATATAACCTAGAACCCCTGCTCAGATATAGTCTTTGGCAGCTCAGTCTCCAAGTGGGTAAGGGGAACAGTGGCTGTCTCTGACATGAACTCAGTGGCTCCTGGATGGGGGAGCAGCCTTGCCAGGCCACAGAGGAAGACAATGCAGCCTGATGAGACCTGATAGGGTAAGGTCAGGGGAGGAGGACTTCCCCTATCAGTTGACTGGAGGAGGGGCATTGTGGAGAGTTGCTTGTTAAGTTGTGTTGTTATCTTTTCACCTTGGCCTTCACCTTGACAGAGAAAAGAGGAAGTTTATCCAAGTTCCTTAAAGCTTATCTGTGTGACCTTGGACCATAACTGCCATAGGAAAATAGTTTTAGAAAAGGACCATATCTGATATATGGAAGTAGTTTTTAAAAAGAAGTTAGGTGTTTCCATGAACCTTTTCTTTTTGTATTGATGTGACTTGTTTTTGCTTTGCATATAAAAAAAATGAACCCTGGAATAAACCCATGCTTCTTCAGTCATTACTGACAGCCCTCTCAAGCCAAACCTGTGTGTAGTGTGATTGTTTTAATTATTTTAATCCTCACTCCCATCCAGGTACTGTTTGACTCTGCTGGCGGGTTCCAGCAGTTTGGTGCCAGAACCAGGGACCTGTGGTACAGGGAAAGCAGTGAAGGACACCACGGTGTTGATGAGCTCAGATCATAAAATTGAGAGTAAAAAATGGGACAAGGCAGTAGCGTCATGTTTTTTGTATGGTCTTTAATTAGAGACAGTCTGTTTCTGTGGCACAAGACAAAGAAAGTGAAACTTTCTGGGTCAGAGAGAAAGAGGAAAGACAAACAGGAGTCTTCAAGACAAAAAAAAGACCAAACCATAGGCTCCTCCTGAAGAGTTATATGTCTCTTCTGATGATGATAATTCCTTGTTAGGAGAAGACTTTGAGGATGACTTAAATCCTGATGAGGATGCAGAGCTGGAAGATTCTGAGAGCTATCCTACGGGTGTTAAAAAAAACTTGAGCGGAGGAGAAAACAAGCAACAGAACAGGAGCATGCCAAAGAGGACCTATGGGGGGGGGGGTGGTCAATGTAGCGATGTATCAGAGCGGATATTAAGACTCGAGATCAAGCCTCTGACAAAGGGCGAGAGTAATGATAGATCTGGGGGAGGTTGTTGAGACTTGAGGAGAACAAGAGCTCCACAAAGACCAAACTGAGCCGGGCACAGGGGTCTTGTAAGAGACGGTTTCTACAATCAAGGACCATGTGTGGATGTGGACTGGAACCCCCACACGGATGGGGCCCATGATAACTTGGTGTAGGGCTGAAGACCCTATTCAGGGAAACAGGGACTGTTTCAGTCATGATCTTGATGGCTGACTCT
>CM053758.1:39531874-39553378 GCA_028658305.1 Pachyuromys duprasi | reverse complement strand
TATCTACCCCAGGGCCAGGGACTTTTCCTCTTGAGCCCCAAAGCTTGTGACTCTCAAGTGTGTCCACTCAGTCATGTACCACAGGTCCTAAAGACACCTGGAGGGCTTTCAGAACAGAAAATAGAAGGTAGATGCAAACAAATACTACACTGAGACAAAACACACTCACCAGCTGGCCAAAAGCAGTCCGACAATTTTCACCCAGCAGTGGCTAGACAGACAGAAACACAAAAACAACACAACAGATCCGCCAGCACTTACTGTCTCGTGGGAGTGACCCACTTTCTAGGCCTATCAAACAGATTTGGGACCCCATGTCCCTCACAGTGCTATTGGGGAGCACTGCCCCTCCGGGATCTGGGACGTCTCCTGAAATCCCCGTGGCCTCGGTCTACCAGCTCGTCAGCTGGTGTACCCTGACATGACTGATCCTTGGCCACTCACTGTGTACTACCTTGAGATCTCAAAAATACACAGAAGGACAACAGAGACACAGAACTTGGCCAAGACAAACGCGCTTACCCGGGCTTCTGATCCTCCGGCTCAGGAGTCCTGCGAGGTCTTGGGGATCCCGGAGAGCCCCCAAAGTATGTTGTGCCAGAATCATGATTCCCCAAAAGACCACCAGGAGCTGAGTCCGTTGCAAATCACATGAGGATCTTTTTATTATAAATAATTACAAGCTGCAGCTTGGGCTCACAGCTTCCACCGCCGAAGCGGTGAAGAGCCGAGAGCCTCAATCCTCATTTCTAAGGGCAAATGGGATAGACATCAGATGCGGGAGAAGATAGGGAACAGGACAAGAGCCTACCAGAGAGGGCCTCTGAAAGACTACTGATGAGGGCATTGCAGCAGATGCTGAGACTCATAACCAAACTTTGGGCAGAGTGCAGGGAATCTTATGAAAGAAGGGGGAGATAGAAAGATCTGGAGCTGTCAGCAGCTCCACAAGGAGAACAACAGAGCCAAAATAATCTGGGCCAAAAGGTACCTGCAGAGACCAATACTCCAACCAAGGACCATGCATGGAGGAGAACTAGAACCCCTGCTTAGATAAGGCCATGGTAGCTCAGTCTCCAAATGGGTTCCTTAGTAAGGGGAGCAGGGGCTGTCTCTGGCATGAACCCTTTGATCACCTCCCCTTGAGGGGGGTGGTGCAGCCTTGTCAGGGCACAGAGGAAGACAGTGCAGCCATTCCTGAGGAGACCTAATAGACTAGGTCATATAGAAGAGGAGGACCTCACCTATCAGTGGACTTGAGGAAGGGCACAGGGGGAAAAGAAAAAGAAAAAGTCAGTTTGGGAGGAGATGAGGGAGGGAGCTACAGCCAGGATACAAAGTGAATAAACTGTGATAAATAATAAATATTTTAAAAAAATTCTGACCTAGAAATAATAAACCAGAAATAGCAGAAGTATTTAAGAAAATCTTTGAGTGACTGTATCATACATAGGCAGAGTTGCTGAGGTGTGAAGGGCAGAGTTCAGGGTCTTAAGGTGCATAATAGGAAGGTGCCGCTTCTTGCCACGTAGAAACAATGAATTCACTAGCACCAGGACCATACACAAACTTTAGTCTGGCATAGACTTCATTGCCACATGATGGGCAAGATAGTGTGGAAACATCCTTGTGAGGGCTCTTGAACAGGTGGTTGTTTGATGAGGCATCTTGGGAGCTAAGTCTGAAGACTAAAGCATGTCATTTAATCTACAGTGATCATTTAATCGCAAGTGATCACAGGCTGATGCAGGTTTAGTGTGAGATTAATAGCACTAGAATCAGAAAGGAGATGCATTTATTAGTAAATAATATCTTTTACAAGGCCAGGCATGGTGGCACATGTGTGTAATAATAGCACTCAGGAGGTAGATGCAAGTTGATTGCTCTGAGCTTGAGGCTAACCTGGTCTATGTAGTGAGTTCTAGGCTATCCAAGGCTACACAGAGAGATTCTGTCTCAAAGAAATAAAACAAAACAAAAAGCAATAATTTTTACAACTATTGTGAGTCAGTTCAAATTTTGGAAAAGTGTTTACTTTGTTTTGTGATTCTATTAAGCCATTTAAAAGCAGCTGGTGGTTGCTATGGTCTGAACGAAGGATAGTATCAGGTGTGCTGACAGTGGCTTACTGACGGGCTGACATGGCCGACATGGGGATTTAGGAGATGCCAGTTGTGTTAGTCAAATTTTTTTAGAATAAGTGATCTGTTGGCCTCGGCCATCATTTCTTCTGGTGCTAGGGGTAACACAGGAATCTACTGCAGCTCAGGCATATAAAGATCACATTGTGAAAAATGAAATGATAGTTGATTGACTTAAACATTTGATCATGTGACTAAGAACTTCCCCACATGATTGGTCAAGTCTAAATGTGGTTGAATAAAGACTGTGCCAGAGAGCCATAGGAAGATAATATATTTGATGAGGATCATATATCATTATCATGTTCCAAAGACAAGAAAAGGTCTTTCCTTTTTTATCTTCTTTCTGAGAATACACTCTAAAGGCAATGGCAAACCCAATATCAAGATCCTTGATACAATGTCAGGCATCACGCTCTCTAACACTTATGAGTTCCAAGCAACAGGATTAAGAGTTTATGGTCAAATTTGAAGCCATCCTTGAGAAAAAAAAAAGAAGAAAAAAGAAAGAGAAATGAAAAAGAAAGAAAAGGATTAAAGAAAAGAAAAAAATTGACAACAAAACTCCTATCTTGAAAGTACTGAATTTACATGAGAGTGCTATTTTCAGTTCATTTCCTCTTCAGCACAGGATGAGTAACAGTTCCAAAAGTGATTCAACCAGTGTTTTCATAGATAAATGGATATATTTGTCATGATGTTATTTCTGGACTAGAAAAGAAATAAAAGATCCACTTTACAAAAGCAAAAGCTTTACATATCATTTTATTGTTTATTGGATGCTGCATGAATGAAATATAGCTAAAAAGTGATTTTTCAGGTAACTCAGCTTAAACTACATGAGGACAATGCCCATTCCAAGCATAATAGAATATGAAACAGAAAGCCCATTGGGCTTAAGTTGATTACCACCTTAAGCTGGTGATCAGTTCAGTTTCATAGAACCTTCAGAAATCAATGGCTATTGCCATTGGTGTTGACTATCCTACAGAATTTTACAGTAAGACCCAATTGCTGTAGATGCAACAAACCTAAGTCATAGAACATGGAGGAATAAAACTGGTACCAAAATGGAATTTTCATCCCTACCAGTTAGCTTCCATAGCATGCAAAAGTTCAACTTGTGCTCCCAAAGGAGAAAAGTATTCAATAATCTTAATCACCTGTGCTCTTATAAGCCACAATAACTGCTAGCTTACAACATATATAGACTGCTGTGATAGTGTCATGAATGCTTTGGTAGTAATCAAACACTTTCTGATTGGCATTAATGCCCAGCTCCATGTGACAGAACTTGTGGTTGGTACTGTTAACTGGACCAACATCCTGTGACTGGATAGGTCTTAGCTCATAGGGGAAAGTCTAATAATATTCTACTAAATAGGCATAGTATTAAACTACCTTCTAAGTTCTTGTCTTTATACCTACAGATTAGTGTTTCTAAACCCTCACTAGAGAAGTATAGGCTTTGATTTTTTTTAAACCTACTTTATTTGTGGTTTCTTAAGCCTCTACCTCCATTCCAACACAGCAACCCTAGGTAGGAGAGAAGGAAGGTTAATACAGACAAGGGACTTTAGACATACTTCCTTGAGGCAATTTCATGCTTTGTTGTCAGGATATTCAGCAGTCCAGCAATCCAGCAACAGAGTAATAGCAAAAGTAGCAACAGTGACCACCAGCAGCAGGGTCAGCATCAACCTTCTTGAAGCATTCTTCGAAGCTTTTCTCTCTAGAAGTATCTCAAAGCGAAGAGACACATTCCCTCTGTCTCTCTGTCTCTCTTTCTCTGGGCTCCTGTTTATACCTTCTCAGAGTCTACATCAAGATGTTAAGCTGGCAAAAACCATGCTCCCTGAAGGAGGCAATTTCTAGCTGTCAAGAATCACTTACCTTATTGTGAGGCTGTTTATTAGCTGACAAAGATTACTCACCTTTCATGAGTTTGTTACCTAAAAGTATTCTCACATCCCATACTTGGGACTACAACAAGAACATATTTATGAAATATAACCAAATTTTCTCTACAGAGAAGCTTCTTTTTCAGTAGATGATGATTAATGCAGAGACCCACAACTGACCAATGTTCAGATATGAAACCCCGCTACGAATGTGACATTTATATCACATGGCATACTCATCTATAAATGGGATATCTAGATCATATTTCCTGCCAGGAAGTCTTAGGGATAATCACATAAAAGGGTTTGGAAAGACTGTAGGAGCCAGAAATAAGGATATCTGTAACAAAACAGTATTTTCTGGACATGACAAGGCTATTGCGCTCATAAACTGATAGCTGTTGTGACTGCGTGCAACAGAACTGCACAAGATCAAGCCAGCCAAAACCACAGCACAGAGTTGGGCCCAAGAAATCACACTCTTAAATCGTGAAACTATTTGCAATTGATGGATGCTGCAAACATAATATGTTTTCTTCAGGAATGCAGCCACTGAGGTGCTACTCATGGTCCCATAAATGATTATGGTGGCTTATCTTTGTTGTCAGCTTTACTGAATCTGGAACCAGTCAAACATCAGCTGCTGGACACTCTTATAAGGGGCTCTTTTGATCAAATTATTTGAAACATAAAGAACCACCTTAGGTTGTTTCAGGATTCTGGCTATTATGAATAAAGCTGCTATGAACATAGATGAGCATATGTCCTTGTTGTATAGTTGAACATATTTCAGATATATGCCTAGGAGTGGTATAGCTGGATCTCGAGGTAGCACTATTTATAATTTTCTGAGAGCACCAGACTGATTTCCAAAGTGGTTGTACAAGTTTACATTACCACCAGCAATGGAGGAGAGTTCTCCTTTCTCCACATCCTCTCCAGCATGTGTTGTCACTTGAGTTTTTGATCTTAGCCATTGTGATGGTATAAGGTGAAATCTTGGGAGACCAACAGAGCCAAAATTTCTGGGCCCAGGGGAGCCTGCAGAGACTGATGTGCCAACCACGGATCATGCATGGAGAGGACCTAGACCTCCTGCTCAGATGCAGCCAATAGGTAATTCAGTCTCCAAGTATGTTCCCTTGTAAGGGGAAGAGGGATTGTCTCTGAAATGAATTCAGTGGCTGGCTCTTTGATCACCTCCCGCTGGGTGATGTGGCCTTGGCAGTCCACAGAGGAAGAAGATGCAGCCAGTCCTGATGAGACCTGATCAGACCTATGGTCAGATAGAAGGGAAGGAGGAACTCCCCTATCAGTGGAATAGGGGAGGGGCATAGGGAGAGAAGTAGGAGAGTGGTTGGGACTGGAAGGAGATGGTGGGGGCTACAGGCAGGATACAAAGTGAAAAGATTGTAATAATAAAAAAAATAATAAAAATCAAGTTCTCAAACAACAAGGGTAAAAAAATAATCATAGACAATAAAAATGAATTCTTTCTTATATTTTTTAAATTTCTATTTTTTATATTATTTACACAGTTTATTCACTTTATATCCCAGTTGCAGCCCTGTCCCTCATTCCCTCCCAGTCTCACCCTCCCTTCTTCATCTCCTCCCATGCCCCTCTTCAAGTCCATGGATAGGGGAGGTCCTCCTCCCTTTCCACCCAACCCTAGCCTATCTGATCTCATCAGGACTGGTTGCTTTGTCTTCCTCTGTGGCCTGATAAGGCTGCTCCTGCCTCAAGGGGAGGTGATCAAAGAGCCAGCCAATGAGTTCATGTCAGAGACAGTCCCTGTTCCCCTTACTAGGGTACCCACTTGGAGACTAAGTTGCCATAGGCTACATCTGAGCAGGGGTTCTAGGTTATTTCCATGGTCCTTGCTTGGCGTATCAGTCTCAGAAAAGACCCCCAGATTTTTTTGGTTTTGTTGCTCTCCTTGTGGAGTTCCTGTCCTCTCCATGTCCTAATCTCCCCTCCCCCCTTCTTTAATAAGATTTCCTGCACTCTGCCCAAAGTTTGGTTATGAGTCTCAACATCTGCTTCGATATACTGCTAGATACAGCCTCTCAGAGGCTCTCTGTGGTAGACTCCTGTCCTGTTTCCTGTTTTTCTCCTTTTTCCAATGTCCATGTTGTTTGTCTTTCTGAGTGAGTATTAACCTCTTACCCCGGGTCATCCATCTTGCTTAGCTTCTTTACATGTACAGATTTTAGTGTGTTTATCCAATATTATATGTCTAAAAAATAAAATGGGGTATAGAACTAAAAATAGATTCTTATCATTCAGAAAAATTAAGTGACTTACTGGGATAGTAAAATTGTTCAGGAGGTAAAGGCACTGGCTGCTTGGCAATGCAAGCCCGACAACTTGAGTTTCACTAACAACCCATGTAAAGGTGGAAGGAAATAGATAGCTCTACAAAATTGTTCTCCTATCTTTATATGTGTGTTGTGGCACATGCATCCACCAGTGACATCTTATAGACATAGTAATAAAAACTTGAAAAATGATTTATCATTTATGTGAAGGTAAATTTTTCAGGATCTTAAACTACCTTGTTTCTCTCTTAGAGGTTGTGACTACTTTGTCACTGTTTGAAGACAGACACAGTGCACCCTCAATAGTATAAGTAGTGTTGAGACCCCATATAAGGTTCACTTTGACCCCCAAGTGTCTCCTCTTTGTTGCCACAATTTTAAAGAATGCTGCAATCAATTAACTTTGTGAGTGGTGGCATTTGGTGTTCCCATTGAACTTTCATAATATACCTTGGTCCATTTAAAAGGCCTGAGAAGTCATTAGGCCAAGGAATAAATTTAAGTTATTTAACAAGAAATACTCAAAGCTTTTTAGTCACTGAGTTTTACCCTTGGACCCCTCATAATATGAAACATTGCTTTTTGGAGGAGATTCTTTTTTATGTTAAGCATTATGTTATTCCTTTTGTGAACATACTATTCAATTCTTTTTTAAAATCTGTCCTCTAGGACAAGAAATGAAGCTATGGGCTGGAGTGATGGCTCAGCGGTTAAGAGCACTGTTCTGCTCTTCCAAAGGACCTGGGTTCAATTTCCAGCACTCACATGGCAGCTCAAAACTGTCTATACCTCACAATTCTAAGGGATCTGACACCTTCACACTAATGCACATAAAATTAAATAAATTATTTATTAAAAAAGAAATGAAGCTAGTTGATCATTATATTATCATAGCTCCTCAGTGTGGCTCTGATAATTATGGCCACAATATAAAAGTGGACAATCACTGTGTGAAAAAATGTTTAATAATGCTAGTCCTTGAAGTGAAAACCAAAAAGCACAAGGAGGTATCACCTCACCCCCATAGTATTAGTTATTAGCCAAGAAACACAAGAAAAAGCAAATGTTGGTGGGAACATGTAGACAAATGAGTTCATATACCATTGGTAGGAATATAAATTAATGTAGCCATTACAAGAAGTAACAGTGTGATCCAGCTGTCCCATTTCTGAAATATATTCACAGGAAATGGAATAAACATATCTAAGAGACAAATATCTATATTTATTGTGGTATTGTTAGAAATATCTAGGTATTAAATCAGCCTAGATGTCCATTGCTAAGGGAATGGACAAAGAAAATTAAACAGCAAAGCCTTGTGTCCCAGGATTCTTTTTTGTTTTAAGATTCATTTTTAACACAATATTTGTATTGATTATTTGGGAATTTCACATAATGGATCCTGATTACTCCTACTTTCTAGTCATCCCAGGTCCACTTCCACTCTTATGCTTCCTTCCACCCAAAAGCAATAAGATATTTAGGTTTTATTGTCCATATAGTCACTGAAGCATGGTCAAAATCCCAGTGGCCAGCCCTTTGAAGAAAAGTGAGTCCTTCCCAATGCCCACCAGTTGCCCTCTATTGTAGGGAGTCACACTTCAATATCTTTAATAGAATTTTTAAGAGTACTGTTGCGCCCACCTCGCCAGCAAGGAAGACGCCACAACAGGATTCTTCTGAAGCACGCTTTATTGGGGATACATCATGCTATTCAGCTGCGCAGCTAGTGGTTAAAGGCGGAAGACCCTGAGCTACAGACTGACGCTGCTTAAATAGGACTTAAGATGGTGTGTACTTCCATGATTGGTCCGTATCTCAAACCCTCATTAGCATAGCCGCTGGTGGGCTATGCACATGCGCACACAAGTTGTTTACCACTGCCATGTCCACGAAGAACCAGGAAACCGGCACCATCTTGTAATGGAGAATGCCGGCTCCTGACAGTACCCTTTGAAGGCTTCCCATTTAGTTAGTTTTTTTTTGAGGGGTCCTGTCCTAAGTTGCCACAGAAGCCTTCTATGTCTTTTCCTCAAATGAGTTTGCAGTCATCCATACCACTGCACAAGAAACTTTCCTTGTGTCTTACAGTCAGCCGAAGCGCAGATGATGGATCTTCACATAGAACAGAACAGACCATAGATATTTACCTTGCTACTGACATCAGCACAAGCCACAGATCTCAGCATCATCTCCAGTGGCAGGCTGGGCCACAGACATCAATATGGTCATTGGTTGCCACCCAGCCCATGGACATCACATGTCTTTAGGCAGCAGCACAAACCATGGCCATCAGCATGCCTTTCAGTGGTAACAGGGGCTATCAGTGGTAACACAGACACCAGCTGCAGCAGGGTGCCAACATGGCCCTCATAGTCAGCATGGCCCAAGGATGTCAGCAAGGCCTCAGGTGGTAACACATACTACAACATCTACATGATTTTCTGTGGGAAACAGGCCACATCAACACAGGCATGCGCGCGTGCACACACACACACACACACACACACCACTGCAGGAGAACCACAGACACAGACATGGTCTCTAAGGGCAGCACAGACCTCAGATAACAACACGGCCCTCTGCTGCAGCTTGGACCTTGGACAACAGCAGAGCCCTTTCAGCAGCAGCATAGGACAAGAACATCAACATTGCCTCTAGGACCAGACACCACTGCAGGGTCTAACTGCAGCAGCCTGGCCCACAGACATCAACATGGTTTCAGACAGCAGCACAGATCATAACTATCGTATGACCTCTGGTGGTAACATGGACCATAATGTCCCAGGATTCTAATCTCAGCTACTATGGAGGCTTAATCAGGAACATCATAAATCCAAAGCATTTCTGGCTACAAAGCAATTTCAAAGCCTGCCAGGGAAACTTGGTGAGACTCTGCCTAAAAAAATAAAAATAAAAAATATATATATATATATATAATATAGGCCAGAGATATAGCTCAGCAGTAGAATGCTTGCCTCATATGTGTGAGGTCTAGAGTATAATCCATAAGAAAAAAAATGAAAACAAATATAGTACATATAAACATTGAAACATTTACTCACCAAAAGAATAAAATAGTCATCTGCATTCAAATGGATAGAGCTATCAAGCATTACATAAATGGAAGTAAGCCAGACACATACATACAAGTATCACACATTTCCACACATACGTGCAGGCTAAAAATTGCTGATTCAAAGCAAAGAGCCAGTGATTACAAGAAGCACTGAAGGGTAGGAGGGAGTGGAGTGAGAGAGGTTGGAGAACAGGTACCAAAATAGAGTATGGTAGATATATTCTGTTGTTCTACAGCACAGTAGGTAAAAATACTTTATAAAAATCTACCACATATTTTATAATACATTAAAGAAAAGAAAGCTTGGAGGCTTCAGACATGAAGAAATGATAAGGAAATGGAAATGTCACCCTACTTAGTCAATGCACCTTATATACTTGTGTTTAATCACAATACTGTATTCCATGTGTATGGATAATTATTATTTCTGAGTAAAAAAAAAAAGGCTGTAGGGTGGCTCAGGCCCCAATCTAAACACTGAGGCAAAGGCAGGATAACTGCTGCTAAATCCAGTACGGGACAGGCTACAGAGTAAGATCCTGCTCAAAAAAGCAAAATATCAAATCAGAGAAACAAAGCCTCCTGGGGCCTTTGGCTCACTGAGGGGATGGTTGCAGCTCTCCTTCCAGCAGCTGAACTCTTGGTCCCCTGGGCAACAGTACCTACCTTGTGATCTTCTGTAATTACACTATTTTAGAAGGTCATGTGAGTGGATATGACATCTTCTCTGAGAAGTCCTTCCTACTAAACAGAGTTAACTCTCAAATATGGAAATTAGGGGTGTTCTTTAGGGCCTGGATTGTAGGCTTTTCCCTCTCTTGTTGGTGAGGTAGATAAAACAAAGCCAATATTTTTAAGTTCTCTCTAGAAATACTTGGAGAATGGAAATCAAATGTCATATGTCAGGACAACATGAAAGCCAAGAATCATTTATACTCATTTGGTGACCATGCAAAGCAATCAATGGCATATGTAAACTTTCATATTTAAAAAATGAGAAAATATTAATTCTTTCTGTATCAGTTTTCAGCTCTTGTAATCAAGTTTTAATTTTCAGGCAGGCCTGTTCAAGTCCTAAGAAAGCCCATAACTCCATCCAATGCCTAAATTAACTGAGTCTCTCTGTCTGGTGACCCATAGAAAGGGGAACAGCAGGTTTGACCTCAGCACTCAGCCGATACCCCCTCCCCCAAAGAAAGTTCTTGGGAAAAGTTACAGTTTCGGCAGAGGTCCAGGCGTCCAATTGCCAGCAAGGTGGAGGCACACGTGCACGTCTGTGTCTGTGGGTTCTACTTGCCATCCCAGAAAGAATTGTGGTCTCCCAAACAAAGTCTGGGGGTCCCTGCTGAGAGGAAACCCCACAGGGAAGAGATCATCAGGTCCATCACTCAGGACACCCAGCTCCAGAAAGCTTTCTGGGAGCAGGCTCTAGGCTCTAGCCTTCTACTGCAGGCATGAGTGCCCTGCTCACCTGCCACTGATTACTGCTAGGACACAGGGGCACACAGCTGCAAACTCAGACCTACAAAAGCCTGAGAACCATCAGAGCAGCCCTAAGATACTGGTTCAAGTTACGACTGGGTATCCCTAGCTAAACTGACAAAACCGAGGGACTCCCTGGTTCTTCAAAAGGGTTGCACCAAAAAAACAAAAACAAAAACAAAAACAAAAAAAAACAACAACAAAAACCACCATAAGAACAGCAGCTGCTGCTCACTAAACTCAGAGCCAAAAATCTAGCAGCAAGGCAGCCATCTCCAGGACTTCTGCTGATGAGAGGAAAGCTTTCCTGAACACCATAGTTACCACACAAGTCCATATGCCTGAGGTGAACTGTGACAATTCCTGAGAAGCACCACCATTCAGTTGAGAATACCAAAACAGCTAAAGAGATCTACTTCAGGACCCTGCCAAGGGGATTCTCCCCACCCCAGGACGCAGCAGGCACCAGAAATTAACAGACAACACCTGAGACAGCCAGATGGGTAGAGGCCAGCATAAAAATAAAACCAACAAGAGGCAAAGCAATATGGCATCCCCAGAACCCATTTCCCCAGGGGCAAGTAGCCCTGGACAACCTAACATAAGTGAAATTCAAAAACAAGACCTTAAATATATGTTTATGAAGGGGTTAATGGAGGAAGCAATTCAAATGTGTAAAGAGTTAGAGGGAGATATAGTAAAACAGATTATGGCCACACATAAAGAAATACAGGGAGATGCAGCCCAACAGTTTGTGACTTTCAGAGAGGAAATGATTAAATCACTGAAAGAAATAAAATAAACAGCAGAATGTTCAAACAAACAGGGGAAGGAATTGAAGGAAAAACAGGAAAATACAATCACACATGTGAAGGAAATCAACAGTTCAAGATGTGAAGATAGAATTAGAAAAATTAAAGAAAACATAAACGGAGGAAATCATGGAGAGGGAGAACCTAGGAAAGAAAACAGGAGCAACAGAGGTAAGCATAACCAACATACTACAAGAGATGAAAGAAAGAATATCGGGTGTGGAAGATACAATGGAAGAAATCGATGTATCTGTCAAAGAAAAAAATAAATCTAAGAAATTCCTGACAGAAATCATCCAAGAAATCCAAGACAACATAAAAAGACAAAACCTAAGAATAATAGGAATAGAGGAAAAAGAAGATTCCCTCCTCTAAGGCCCAGAAAATATTTTCAACAAAATCATAGAAGAAAATTTCCCCAACTTAAAGGAGAGGCCTATAAGAATACAAGAGGCCTACAGAATACCTAATAAATTAGGCCAGAAAAGAAAATCCTCCTCCCACAAAATAATCAGAACAGTAAGTATACAGAACAAAGGAAAAATACTAAAAGCTGCAAGGGAAAAAGGCCAAGTAACATATAATGGCAAGCCCATCAGAATCACACCTGACTTCTCAACAGAGACTATGAAAGCCAGAAGGGCCTGGACAGATATCATGCAGACCTTAAGAGAACACAGATGTCAGCCTAGACTACCCAGCAAAACTCTCAGTCCTCATAGACGGAAAAACAAGATATTCAATGACAAAAACAAATTTCAATAATACCACACACAAATCCAGTGTTACAGAGATACTAGAAGGAAAAATACAACCCAAGAAAACTAAGTACTTTCAAGAAAACACGGGAAATAAATAACCTGACTACAACAAAACAAAGAGTAGCCAAGCACACAAACACACTACCATAGCCAACATCAAAATCATTGGATCTAACAGCCACTGGTCATTAATCTCTCTCAACATCAATGGACTCAATTCTCCAATAAAAAGACACAGACTAATACAATGGATGCGTAAACAAGACCCAACAATCTCTTGCTTACAAGAAACACACCTAAGTCACAAAGATAGACATTACCTGAGATTAAAGGGCTGAAAGACAGTTCTCCAAGCAAATGGACCCAAGAAGCAAGCAGGAGTAGCCATTCTAATATCTAATAAAATAGACTTTCAACCAAAATTAATAAAAAGAGATGGGGAAGGATACTTCATACTCATCAACAGAAAATTCCACCAGAAAGATATCACAATCCTGAACATCTATGCCCCCAATAAAAGGGCACCCACATTTGTAAAAGAAACATTAATAAAACTTAAACCACACATAGATCCCCCCACATTAATAGCTTCTGTAAAGCAAAGGACACTGTTGTCAGAACAAAACGACTGCCTACAGATTGGGAAAGGATCTTCACAAATCCTACTTCTGACAGAGGACTAATATCCAGTATATATTAAGAACTCAAAAAGTTAAACAGCAACAAATTAAGTAATCCAATAAAAAATGGGGTACAGAGCTAAACAGAGAATTCTCAATAGAGGAATATCGAATGGCAGAGAAACACTTAAAAGAAATGCTCAACTTTCTTTGTCATCAGGGAAATGCAAATCAAAATGACCCTGAGATTTCACTTTGTACCTATTAGAATGGACAAGATTAAAAATTCAAATGACAACACATGCTGGAGAAGTTGTGGAGAAAGGGGAACCCTCTACCACTGCTGGTGCAAATGTAAACTTGTACAACCACTCTGGAAATCAATCTGGCGCTTCCTCAGACAACTAGGAAAAGCACTTCCTCAAGAGCCAGCTATACCACTCCTAGGCATATATCCAAAAGAGGCTCAAGTACACAATAAGGACATTTGCTCAACCATGTTTGTAGCAGCTTTATTTGTAATAGCCAGAAGCTGGAAACAACCCAGATGGCCCCTCAACTGAGAAATGGATACAGAAATTGTGCTACATCTACACAATGGAATATTACTCAGCAATAAAAAACAAGGATATCATGAAATTTGCAGGAAGTGGTGGGAACTGGAAAGGATCATCCTGAGTGAGGTATCCCAGAAGCAAAAAGACACATGGTATATACCCAGTCATATAGACATATAATATAGGATAAACCTACTAAAATTTGTACACCTAAAGAAACTAATCAAGAGGGAGGACTCTGGCTAAAATGCTCAATCCCTATCCAGAAAGGCAAAGAGGATGGGCATCAGAAGAAGGAGAAAACAGGGAACAAGGTAGGAGCCTGCCACAGAGGGCCTCTGAAAGGCTCTGCCCTGCAGACTATCAAAGCTGATCCCGATTTTTATGGCCAACTTTTGGGCAGAGTGCAGGGAATCTTATGAAAGAAGTGGGAAATAGTAAGATCTGGAGAGGACAGGAACTCCACAAGGAGAGCAACAGACCAAAAAATCTGAGCACAGGGGTCTTCCTGAGACTGATACTCCAACCAAGTACCATGCATGGAGAGAACCTAGGAGCCCTGCAGAGCTGTAGCCCATGGCAGTTCAGAGTCCAAGTGGGTTCTATAGTAATGGGAACAGAGACTGTCTCTGACATGAACTGATTGGCCTGATCTTTGATCACCTCCCCCTGAGGGGATAGCAGCCTTACCAGGCCACAGAGGAAGACAATGCAACCACTACTGATGAGACCTAATAGACTAAGATCAGAAGGAAGGAAAAGAAGACCTATCAGTGGACTTGGGGAGGGACACAGGTGCAGAAGTGGGAGGAAGGGAGGGATTGGGACGGGAGGAGGGAGGGAACTACAGGGGTATATAAGGTGAATAAAGTGTAATCAATAAAGAATTTAATTAAAAAAAAAGACTCAAAAGGCTGAAGTGCTTTTCTCCCAGGTTGTTCTGCTCAGAGTATCTCTGCAATGATGAACCTTTCCCTTAAGGATTTAATAAAACAGAACATTCTTTTCAAAAGGTTCTGAATGTGTGTGTTATTATTGTTGGTGTCGGTGATGTTGGTGATTTGTTTGCATTTTAATCAATTTTGCCTGGGAAGATGAAGCATGCCACAACTTGCATGTAGAAGTAACAGAACAACATTCAGAAATCGATTCTCTTTCTACAATGTTGATTCTAGGAAATTAGGATTTTGGTAAATGCTTTTACCTGTTTAGTCTTCTTTCCAGCCCTGTAACAGAAAATTTGAGCCTTACTACCATAAAGTAGAAGCTGGGTGTTGTTCAGGAACAATTATTTAAAAAGTATATGTTTATAAATTTTTAAAATAAATAAAAATAAAAATTCCAGCTCCAGGTGAGCCTCACAAAGAGAGTCACCTTATTTTTACTGACTGATTCATCAGTGTGTAAATATGTTTACATATTTTACATTAAAAAAATTCTGCACTGAGGAGATAGTCTGTCTTGTAAGTGGGAGGACTCAAGTTTAATCCTTATAACCTACATTAAAAAAAAAAAAAGCTAGGCAGGGAAACCAACACAGGCATTCATCTATCTTCCTAGCTTTAGAGAGGTGGGAACAGGGAGATCTCTGGGGTTCACTGGCTAGATGGTCTAGATTACTTAGTGAATTCCAGGCCAGTGAGACATCTGCCCCTTACTTACTAATCATAAAAGAAATACTTGAGGCTGTCCTCTGGCCGCCGAATAAACATGCACACATGTGTACATGTACACCTATACAGAAGTGAGAGAGTAAGAAAGTGAGAGCATGCGAGCAGAGAATTAGGTGGGGAGAATATTCCCCCAGTCCCTCCTCTCTATTTCCTTAAGGTCAAGATCTCACGAAGAAATAAAAAAGTCACTTAACTCTCTCCTCTTCCATTCTCTCCTCTGTAGTGGTTGTCAGCCCCACTTCATACATAGCCTTATTACCCTTGAAACAACTCAGACCCAAACTTCTTTGGAGCCTGCAGAGAGCGTAACTCAGACTGTTCACATGCAGCTCTGTCTGGATCTCTGATCTACTGCCTTACGGGCCCCAGCTTTCTCATAGTTTCTGAAATCCAGGCAAAGCCCTCTGCTGCTCCTGGCCTTTGCACTGCTGTTGTCTGGAGCTTGGTACCCTTGTCAGCAAAAGTTACTTTATAATTTTAACATTAAGAGTCCATATCAGAGAAGCCTTGCCTACCCACATGATGTAGAGATTCTATTTTCTTGTAGCTCCTATTATTTTCTTTCAGAATACATTTTCTAATTTACATATTTTTCTTATCTATACCCTTGCCTACTAGATTATAAATTTCAGAAGGCTTCATAATTATAGTTTATCACTGTACTAAATTCAGTTCCCGAACACAGCAAATGTTGATTTATAAAACAATAAATTGAGTGATCGCTTTTTAGGGATCACTCATGTACTCCCTGACTTCCTTAGTCTGCAGTTGATGCATGCTTGAGTGAATTAATAACAACGCCAAAGACCAAGTTCCTTCATGATCAAAGCCAATGTTTCTCATTGTCATTGCTGATATGATGTTAGAAGTGCTGTGGAGAGCTTTGTATTTTAATGATTTCATTCTAAAGAAAGCAAAAGGCTTGTTTTCTATTTTTTAAAATTTTGGTTGTTGTTTTGTTTTCCCTTGGTACAAAAAAGATTGTATGGCTGTTGCTACTCTGTGATTACAGGATAATCTTCATAAATCATCTGAGGCCTTTTGTTTGTTAGCCTTTGCAGAGTGAATGGAATAAAGAGAGGGCTGACTCATCCATCTCCTGCATAGCACTGTGATACTCAGTGTTCCCTTAGAAACGAAGGTTTCAGAATCTGTTTCAGCATCCTTGTATGCAACTTCTTGGTTCTGTACACAGGGTCTATAATGTTCTCATCTAGTTGCAGTTCACTTTTCTTCTCTGGGGCATAGCAGACAATAAAAACATACATCCAGGTTATAATGTATAGGTGTACATCATTAATGTTCTTGATTTTTTAAAAATGGTGATAATACTTAAATGATGTTTTGAATAAAGCATTAAAAAAAAACTTTGCCATCTCACCAAAACAAGTGCCTGCTTAGAAAGCTAGGCATACACACGCATATAAAAATATGTGTGAAAACTTTCACAAATTATTACATCCTCTTCAAAGAAACCCTGTATCGAAAAAGGAAAAAAAATTACCAAAAAGGAAAATATGAGAGCTAGCAGGCAGGGGATGGCATCTGGGAGAGAGAAAGTTCATTTTCTTAAGTTCCCTGGTAGGTGGATGCTCCAGAAGAAGCCTACACACCCAGATGTACGTAGGCAGCACAAACTGGACATATGGTTCATTAAAAAAACAAAAGAGGACAGGAAGTTGGGGGGAGGGCTAAGCAAGTATGATTCTCAAAGGAGGTAGGGGAGGAGTCAGGTGAATATGATCAAAATACACTGCATGGAACTGTCAAAGAATTAATTTAAAAAGTTTTAAAACAAGCAGAAAGGCCAGAACTAAAAACCCCCAAGAATTACTTGTTTAAATTGGCAAAGGTAGATGCAAATTAAACGTTTAAAAATCAATATATTACTGCTCACTTCCACTATATTTATCTCTGTGTTTGGCCATATAGGATTATGCAACGCTGAACAGATAGTTGGATTTCAGATTTACACCAGTCAACTCTGATAGTGCATTAATTGTCCCTTGTAATGTCCATTATCACTGCTGAATAGTCTAGGCCTTTCATACAATGATAGTTTCCCCTCCTGAAAGATGTCTTCCTTAACTTCCATGACCATCTTTTATAGGTTTCATGACCTACACCCACATATATAAATATGTTCACACATATATATGCAAAGGCCCACATGTATAGATATAGGTATCTATAATTTTAAATCTAAGTTCTTTGTATGAGAGATATATACAATATTTGTTTTTCTGCATCTGTTTTAACTTAAATTAACATAATAATTTCTAGTTTGATCCACTTTCCTGAAAATGTCATGATTTTAGTTTTATCTGCAACTGTATAAAATTCATTCCAGTAGGCCTGGAATGAAGCCTACTTGATCATAGTGGATGATATCTTTTATGTCCTGTTGGATTTAGTTTTCAAGTATTTTATTGAGCATTTTTGCATCAATATTCATAAGAGAGATAGGTGTGAAGTTCACTTCTTTTGCTGGGTCTTTGTGTGGTTTAAGTATCAAGATGATCATGGCTTCACAGAATGAGTTTGGTAATTTCCTTCTGTTTCTATTTCTGGAATAATTTAAAGAGAAATGGAGTTAGCACTTCTTTGAATGTCTAGTGGAATTCTACACTGAACCATTTAGCCCAGGGCTTTTTTTTTTTTTTTGGAAGGGAGGCTGTTGATGGCTGCTTCAATTTTCTTGGTGGATATAGGGCTGTTCGATCTTTCTACCTGTCTTGACTTAATTTTGGTAGATGGAATCTATTAAGAAAATTGTCCATTTCTTTTAGATTTTCAAATTTTGTGGCATATAGGTTTTGTAGTAATACCTAATGATTGTTTGGATTTTCTCAGTGTCTGTAGTTATGTCCCCCTTTTCATTTCTGATTTTGTTGATTTGGGTTGTTTTTCTCTGCCGTTTAGTTAGTTGGGCTAAGGATTTGTCTTTCTTGTTGATTTTCTCAAAGAACTAGCTCTTGGTTTCTTTGATTCTGTGAATAGTTTCATTTGTTTCTAATTGATTGATTTCAGCCCTGATTTTGATAATTTCCAGCTGTCTCCTCCTCTTGGGTGTATCTACTTCTTTTCTTTTTTTCTAGTTCTTTCATTTGGGCCATTAAGGTTTTTTTTGTTTGTTTGTTTGTTTTTTGTTTTTTTTTTTGTTTTGTTTTTTTGCATGAGATGTTACAAATTTCTTCTTGAAGGCACTTAGTTCATGAATTTTCCTTTGAGCACTGCTTTCATTGAGTCCCATAAATTTAGGTATGATGGACCTTCATTTTCATTGAATTCTAGGAAGTCTTTAATTTCTTACTTTATTTTATGTCATTGACTAGCAAGTTGCTAATTTTCCATGTGTGTGTAGGCTTTTTACTATTTCCATTGTTGTTGAGGTCCAGCTTTAGTCCATGGTGGTCAGATAGAATACAGAGGAGTATTTCAATCTTCTTGTATCTGTTGAGGCTTGCTTTGTGACCAACCATATGGTCTATTTTGGAGAAGGTTCCATGAGGTGCTGAAAAGAAGGTATACTCTTTTGAGTTTGGGTGAAAAGTTCTGTAGATATCTTATTAGGTCCATTTGCATTGGGACCTTTGTAAGTGCCTTTATTTCCCTATTTGGCTTCTGTCTAGATGACCTGTCCCTTGGTGATACTGGGGTGTTAAAGTCTCCCACTATTAAGGCCTTGGGAACGATGTGTGATTTAACTTTTAATAATGTTTCATTTATGAATGTATGTGCTCTTGTGTTTGGGGCATATATATCCAGAATAGTGATGTCCTCTTGGTGGATTTTTCCTTTTTGAGAATGTAATGCCCCTCTACATCTTTTTTGATTAATTTTAGTTGAAAGTTTATTTTATTAGATATTCGGATAGCTAATCCAGCTTGTTTTCTGGGTCCTCCGTTTGCTTGTAAAATAGTTTTCCAGCCCTTTACTCTAAGGTAGTGTTTATCTTTTTTACAGAGGTGTGTTTCTTAGATGCAGCAGAATGTATATTCTTCTGTGTTTGGATGAAAAGTTCTGTAAATGATTTGGTTCGTGATATCTGTTGCTGTCATTATTTCTCTGTTTAGTTTCAATTTCATTGACCTGTACTTTGGTGAAAGTGAGGTGTTGAAGTCTCCAACTTTTAATGTGTGAGGATGGATGTGTGATCTACGTTCTATTAATGTTTCTTTTATAAATGTGGGTGCCCTTGTATTTGGGACATAGATGTTCAGAATTGAGATGTCTTCTTGGTGGAATTTTCCTTGTGTATGAAGTGTCCTTCTTTATCTCTTGATTAATTTTGGTTAAAAGTCTAATTTGTTAGATATTAGAATGTCTACTTCAGTTTTCTTCTTGGGTCTATTTTCTTGGAAAACTTTTTCTCAGCCCTTTATTCTCAGGTAATGTCTACCTTTGTGAGTGAGGTGTGTTTTTAGTATGCATTAGAATGATGGGTCCTGTTTACACATCCATTCCATTAATCTGTGTTTTTTTATTGGATAGTTGATTATATTGGTGTTGAGGAATATTAATGACCAGTGACAGATACTGCCTTTTATATTGACATTGGTTGCTGTAGTGTGTTTGTGTGCTTGTCTACTTTTGGTTTGCTATAGTGAAGTTATTTATATGGAAATAGAAATAGAAATGTTTCTATTTCCATCTTCAGATACTGAACCATTTAAAAAAATTTCCTTCTCCTCTTTGTTTATATTTTTCCTGCCTTTTATTAAATGATTTTTTTTCAATTCCTTCATCTGTTTGTTTGAACCTTCTTATATTTTTTTTCCATAAATTATTTGTTTTCTCTCTAAAGGGCTCAATCTGTTTGACTCTATCTTCCTGTATTTTTTTATAAATTTTTATTTTGGGGGGAGATCCAAGATGGCTGCCACGAGAGAACACTGTGTCTGAAGAGTAGGAGAGCAGAAACAACGAAGCTACCAGGAGACTGAACTCTGGGACCTAAAACGCCAGAATTGTGAGTGCCAGGTGAGCGGAACTCCTACGGTGAAAAATCAAGTGGGAAAACCCTAGGGACACCCAGTTATTACCTGGAAAAATTTCCCGTGACCAGTGGCGCACAGCTCTGATCTGAACGAGCAGCCACACTGGGTGCCCCCACCCGCCATTATAGACTGAATCACACAGTCTCCCGGGCAGTCTCAGGAGGAACCGGGTGCCATTTTCACTGAACTGCACCCTGCGAGCTCACACTGCACCCGGGTTCTGCTTCAACCCCTGGGTGTGCTGCAGGCTCAGACCAATCACCGGATCCACCCCAGACTGAGTGGATTGGGGGACCGTTTTGACCAGTCTGCACACTGCTGGGGCACGCGCACCACCTAACTCTTCTGCCAGCAGAAACTCAGAGGATCTGGGGACCATCTTGACCAGACCGCAACTGAGGGCGAAAACTGCACCCATCCGCCAGCCAAAACC
This sequence comes from Pachyuromys duprasi, assembly GCA_028658305.1. Lineage (NCBI taxonomy): Eukaryota > Metazoa > Chordata > Mammalia > Rodentia > Muridae > Pachyuromys > Pachyuromys duprasi. The sequence continues at coordinate 39,532,598 of CM053758.1, read as the reverse complement.
CCAGTTCGGGTGTCTGTCCACAGGCCAGACAGAGAAGGCCTCAGGCACCATTTCAGACAGGCTGGCATACAGCAGATGCACACCAACCCAAACCCAAATATCATCTCAGACCATGGTGCACAGCCCCTGGCACAAAAGAAGGAGCCAAATCTCCATTCTAGGGGAGAGCCCTTGGCAGCAAGCCCAGGGCGGAGTGCACAGCCCCCAGCAGACATTTCAATCCTGGACACTCAGACTCTAGCACAGAGTGAGGAGTAAAGACTCCAGACCAGAGGAGTGACCAGCCTGCAGTGTTCATACCTTCTAGCACAGAGCACAAAGCCAGGCACACAGAGCCCACAACAGAGTTCAACTGAGACACAACACACACCATAAACCACCGGAAATCCCTGATCTTCTTGAAGAATACTCCTGACACAAGAGACTCACAGTTTCAGACTGAAGTACAGCCTTAATGCACAAACAGCTCCCTGATTATATATAAACAAATGCCCAGAAATCGGCAAAAGAACTCACCCAACAAAAATCAGGACACCATGGCCCCACCAGAAACACCCAAAAGCAGTGGAGTTTTTAATTCAGCGGAGACACAGGAAAGTTATATTAAAGCTTTGATTATGCAGATATTGGAGGAACAAGAGAAGAGACAAAAAGAGGAAATGAACAAGGCCCTCAAAGAAATGGAGAAGAAATTAACTGCCCACATACAAGAACAATCAAAGAT
>CM053758.1:39514118-39531374 GCA_028658305.1 Pachyuromys duprasi | reverse complement strand
ACTGAAGACCCTAGTGAGGGAAACAGGGAATGTTTCAGTCATGATCTTGATGGCTGACTCTTTGACTCTCCCCCATGCAAGCCGGGGAGTGACAGATGGGCTAGATCTCAGGGGAGGGCATTGCAGCCAGCCTTGAGGAGACAGGATGAGCTGGGTTTGGAAGGAAGGGGAGGAGGTCCTCCCTGTTGGTGGACTTGGAGGGGGCTGGAAGGAGGGAGATGAGGGAGGGAGTGGGAGGGTGGGAGGGAATGAGGGAGAAGGCTACCCCTGGGATCAAAGTACCTAACCTGTGATTGATATAAAAATAAATAAATTAATAAAATAAATAAATGTTCAAAAAAAAAAAGCAGATGCTGAGACTCATAGCCAAACTTTGGGCAGAGAGCAGGTACTTTTATGAAAGTAGTGGGAGATAGAAAGTCCTGGAGGGGACTGGAGCTCCACAAGGAGAGCAGCAGAGCTAAAATATCTGCGCCCAGGGTTCTTTTCTGAGACTGACACTCCAACCGAGGACCATAAATGAAGATAACCTAGAACCCCTGCACAGAGGTATCCCGTAGCAGCTCAGTCTCCAAATGGGCTTCCTAGTAAGGGGAACAGTGGCTGTCTCTGACATGAACTCAGTGGCTGGCTCTTTGATCACCTTCCCCTGAGTGGGGGCAGCCTTACCAGGCCACAGATGAAGACAATGCAGCCAGTCATGATGAGATCTGATAAGTTATGTTCAGATAAAGTGGAAGGAGGACCTCCCCTATCAGTGGACTTGGGGAAGGGCATGAGAGGAGATACAAGCGGGAGGATGGGGCTGGGAGAGGATGACAAGGGAACTACAGCTGGGATTCAAAATGAATAAATTGTAATAAATTCTTTTAAAAAAGAAAAATGTTACTAGCTTTTTTAAAAAAAGAAAAAAAGAAAAAGATCTCTGAGCCTAGAGTCACTCCAGTGTCCCACAAACTTCCTTAAGATAGTGGAGGGTGGAATTCGGGTCCCAGGCCTGGCTCAGCAATCATGGGTTCACTGGCTGTGCTGGCCATGTTGTTTCTGACCCAGGTGAGCTAGGCTCCTGGGCATCAGGCAGAAAGCTTTCCAAGCCTAGAGCTGGAGGGCAATGGAACTGTTTAGCTGCCTAGCTCAGCTCCACTGGGTTCTCTGTCTGTGCTGGTCTCGCTTATCTGACGTATGCAACCCAGGCTGCTGGGGCACTGGTAGATAGGTCTTTTTGCCTAGAGCTGTTCCAGTGTCCCATATGCTTCCCTTAGATAGCAGGGAATGGAACTTGGGTCCCAAGCTTAACTCAGCTCCGCTGAGTTCTCCGTGCTATGCTGGCCGGTTCTGAAGGGTGAACCAGGCAGGAAGGGAGTAGGCAGAATGGAGCCATGCCTCCCGCACAGTACCAGAATGCATCCCCTCCACTGGGCGGTGAGAGTGAGCTGAGAGCCACTAGCCACTGTGGCCACGAACGTATCCACATGGTGTTGAGTGTGGTCTCCCGGGTTTGGAAACAGGAGCCTCTAGTATCCAGAAGGTGTCCACAGGACTGTGAGAGTGGGCGCCTAGGTTTGGAGTCCACCGACATTACGAGAAGATATTCACTTCACAGGCAGTGAGAGTAAGCACCCAAGGTCAGAGCTTCCAGGCTCTGGTTCCAGGAATATAGCCACAGAAAGTGGGCTTTGGCAGTGGGTGACCTAAGTCTGTGGGGACAGAACCATGGGTGCCCTGCCAAGGCCTGCCCTGGAAGGTATTCACAGATGGTATGTTTGGACAGGTGAGTGGTCTAAGATTGTAGGAGAGAGGCTCCACACACACCCCTGCCCAGTGCATTGTGCAGGTCCCAGGAAAGTATCCACTGATGGTGGGTTCCAATGGGTGGCCTAAGGCTGCGGGGACAGAGCCGAATGAACTGACACAGCCGGTACCAGTGGATTCGGGCTGGTGGTCTAGGCTACAGGATAGGAGCCTCCGTGCAACGTGCGCCACCACTGCTGGTCTCAGGAATTATCCATAAAAGGTGAGTTTGGGTAAGTGGCCTAGGACTGCAAAATCTGCCCAGGGAGCTGCAGCAGGTCCTAGGAAGGTATCCACAAATGGTGTGTTTGGGCAGATAGCCTAGGACTGGGGCAGTTCAGAGAAGGAGGCAAGAGCCCGGGAATTATTCCAGATATTAGCTGGGTGGGCTGATGATGAACCTTCAAGTATCCGCGTGGATTCTCCTTTTACCTGAAAAACACAGACATCAGGGTTTTAGGGTCCTCAGTAGAGCATTCTGGTCACCCTGCTCTCACTACTGAGCTGCTATTTAGATACCCTGAGTGGTCGGTGCCACCATCTTGGATCCCCATTGAAAAATATTATTTTCATTAAAAAGAAAAAAAATGTTTAAAAAGAAATGAACTACATTAGTTAAGTGAATGATGCTGGTAATATGAAAATGAGATGTAAATAAACTTCTAATCACAAGAATTTGAATGGAAGAAATAAAATAAGAAAAAAATTAAAGGACTGACTGTGAAACATAATCTGTATCTTATCCCTTGGCTCTTTTGTTCTACCACAAACATGCACTGCTTTTACAACTACTAATTTTGGAAGATATTTTTAAATATTCTTCGTTCTGGACTAGATGTAAGCAGGATGAAGCTATCACCCAGTACATGCAGTGAATTACAACAGAAATTTATTCGGCACAGTTCTGAATTTCAGAAATATGTAATCCATTTCCTTTGGCTACAGTCCATTGGGAGACTCCGGGGAGGTTCCAAGGCCCAACTCCTCCTGTTGCTGGTGGCTTTGAGAATCTTTAGCTTATAATTATTTACCATTGCAATATAATTATACCTTAATCAATTCAGACTGCTATAATATGATATCATAACTTGGGTGTCTTATCAACCACAGAAATTTATTCCTCAGAGGTTTGAATAATTGGAAAGTCAAGAGCAATTGTGCCAGAGTAGGTAGTAGAAGGGCCTGCTTCCTGATTCATTAATGGCTTTTGTTTGTTTGTTATATTCTCATATGCTATAATAGGTAAGAGAGCTCTCTGAAGTCTCCTTATAGGGCATAGGTCTCCTTTATCAGCACACCACAACATATGTAACTGCCACTCAAGGCTCCACCTCTAATACTATCACACTGACAATAAGGTTTCCACGTGAGTTCTGAAAAGACAGGAACACAGTATCCAGCACTTATCCTCCATCTTCATATCCCCTTCTGTTCTTCTGTATGAGTTTATTTCCTTGTTTCCTGCTTATACATGTACATGTGTCTTAACTTATGGAGACTTCCCCACTATGAGATCCTTAGTCACATGTCAAAAATCCCTTTTCCTAATGAAAGTAATATGTACAGTCCCAGGAATCACCATACGACTATTTTTGGCCCCTTAGTTACCACCTACCACCAATACCTCAACTTGCTAAAGTAAAGGTCTAACTTCATGAAGAAAGGCACTCATGAATTCCAGGAATATTTAAGTACCTATTCAGAAACTTTCTAAACTGAGGCCTTCAGTTTTCAGAAGAAGTTGAAGGGAACAAGTAGACTTTTGTGAGCAAGCTGGTTGATCCCAGCTCTAATAAAACAAAGTAGCCTCTGTCTTATAGGGGCAGAGGGAAAAATAAATGGGTGAGTAATGAGAATCCTGGCCTTTGTAAGCCCAGAAGGAGATAAGCAAACATACACACACACACACACACACACACATACACAAATCCAGCAAGACATAAGAGTTCCAGGAACTTTCTTGGGGACATTAACTCAACTTCCTGAAACCAGGGTCTATTCAAGTAGGGAAGCAAGATCCTCTCCAGCTGTCTTGGTAGCTTCAGTCTCACAGGTGGTGTTGGTGTCATTATGTTATTTTTAAAATCTACAAGTATTCAAACTGACACAGATGTGTGATTGTTTTTATTCATTTTGGGCAGGGTACCTTCAGAAGGCAAAATCTTTTCTTTCTTTTTAATTTCTGTATAGGAACAGTTTGTGATCAATAAAAGCATTCTCTTTTGATACCTTATGGTTGATAGATCAGTATTATCATAACACTGGCCTTGCTATCAACCTAATTTCTTATTTTCAGTAGACCTGGATAATTCTACCAGCTTCTATGAATGTGCATTAAGTTCATAAGGTTTAAACAAAAGAAATACTGACTCTTACTGAGCACTTATATAATAGATTCAGAGATACGACATCCATGCACATAAAGTTCTTGTCTCTGGTCAAATAGATAATATAGTTTAGTTTATATTTTATGTATATGGGTGTTCAGTCTGCATGTATGTCTGTACATCACTTGCATGCCTGGTATCTAAAGACCTTAGAAGAGGCTGTCAATTCCCTAGGAATCTGGATCCTCTAGAAGAACAGAATATACTCTTAACTGCTGAGCTATCTCTCTAGCCCAGGTCAAAAACAAAGGTTTCATATTCATCATTCTGGTCCGTCTAATACCAAGTCTTTTCTCAAACCCACCCAAGCAGAAGGTGAAAGGGAAATGCCTAGCTGGTGCTAGCATATGTATTATCTATGCAGTCTCACAGGACTTGACATAATTACTTACCATCTCATTCCACCTTGAGAAACAGAATTCATCCCCACCATGCAGTGAACAAACTAAGGCTCACATAAAGTCAAGAGCTTCTTATGAAAAAGAAAGAACAAGATGTTTTGGAAATTAATTAAATTCATTGCCACATTTCCTTCTCTCTCTCATAAGATTCAGAAAGTTACTTATGGGAATAATAAGTTCTCTTATGTCGAAATTTCAACTTTACTGAGGTCTAAAGAGGTAAGTGAGTACAATGCTCACTTGCAGAGGGACATTTGGAGGTAGCAGATAATTTTGGTGAAACTCTGCTGGTCAGTGAGCTTTCAATCATGATAAAATAACAGGGTAATAAGTGTACATTGTAGAAAGGTTTGCTTTGACTCATCAGCTCAGAAATTTCAATCTGTGGGCAGATGGCCCTATTGCTTTTGTGGCTATGATGAAGAATCACATCATGGGAGGAGGGTTTGACAAAGCTGTTCACCTTGGGGAGGCCAGAAAGCAAAGAGATAGAGAAAAGGCTATGTTCCCAATATCTCTGTCAGGAACATTCTCCCAATGAAGCAACTTCCTCCCACTAAGCTCCACTTACTGAAAATACCTCTATCTTCACGTAGTATAACCGGCTGCAACATTCAAAGTCTTTAACACATGGACTTTTCAAAGGCATTTTATACCCAAACTACAGCACAAGGGGTTGGTTGGAGGAGTGCAGATTCGAGATCAGAAGTTCCTGTTATGTGAATGCAACAGGTTTGGGAATCACCAAGAATTTAAGAGCATATCACACCAGAGAGAGGTGCCTAGTTATTTTCCTTCCTGAAGGTTGTTACTGATGTATTGTCTTTCTCAATTTTCTGTTGCTATGAAAGAGTACCTGAGTAATTTATAATGGGTAGAAGACTACTTAGCCCTTGGATCTTTAAGTTGGAAATCCAAGATTGAGTTGCAGCATCTGTCAAAGTAATGGAGTTTTTAACATGGCGGAATAGTTGGGTAAGGGAGAAGAGACACAAACAAGAGGAGTGAGGCTTCTGTATACCAACCCATTCTTGAAACTATATTCTGTCCCCTCTTAATGACTTAATCAATCATCTGTTATAGGTCCTACCTCTGTCAAATTTCAATGTGAGTTTTGGACAATCCTTATTCAAGACATAACAAGTGTGTAATTTAATAGATTGAATTGGCTCCTAGAGGCATGAATCTCAACATTACAATGTACTGTCTTCTGTCTATATTTCCTATTGATGTTTCTGCTTCTAAGTACATGACTACTAAATATTGTCCTGGTCAAGATTTTTCAGAGCTCCATTAGGTAGACCCTCTAAATATATTTTTCATCTCTTGGCAAAAAAACACAACACAACAAAACAGTATCTTTCCATTGTGATTCAGATCAATACACACTTTTTGTCTTGCATTCTGTCTTAAATCCTTTCAGGGCTCCAACCCTGACCACCTCCAATCTTCCTAAGACAAAATAACATTTATTTTCAATTTCACCACCTGACTGACAAAATTTTAAGTTATTTCATGTTTAAGTCTTACCTCTTCAGAAGAGGTTTGAAACCCTAGAGAAGAGGTTTTCAGCTAGTCTGGGGTGCCTCAAATCACAGAAGCTAACCTGAGGTGAACAATAGGTATTCTGCAGTTATTATTATCCTTATTACTGAGACTAGATCTCCCTATATAGCCTGAGCTGATCTAAAACTCTTGATCCTTTTGCCTTAGCCTTTCAGTGTTGGGATTAGGATATGTGCTACCAAGCTCAGTGATATTTATTTTTCAAACGGGCCTTCATACTGTAGCTAACAGTGGAAAAGTGTGTCTCTCTTCACATGTATAATTCTTCATTAGAGGAAACACAGTTATTTTTCAAAAGAAAAATTATGACGTGATACGGCTTTACAAGAAACCACGGATGAGCTTGTCTTGTTTTAGAATAAGAAAATGCAGATTAAAATAATGTGAAAGCTTTGAGGGGCTGCTGGAGTTTGACATGTAAACAGTGACATCTGCTGGTGACAACAGAGAGCCATTATAGGGCATGTCAACCAGAGTCAGGGTTCGGAGCTGAGATTTCACTTTACAGAGACACTGAAAAACACTCCTAAGACAGGAGGCTAAGACTCACATTCGGTGTGTTTTAATGTTGTTGTTTTGTCAACTTGATAAGAACTGGAGTCATCTTAGAAAGGGGAACCTCAATTTGGAAAATACCTTGATCATCTGTCTGAAAGCAAACCTGTGGGACATTTTCTTGTCTACTGATTGATACAGAAGCCAATGTAGGTAATGCCACCGCTTAGCAAGAGATCCTGGGGTATAAAGAAAAGAAAATTCAACAGATCAGAAGGATCAAGTCAGTAACAGTCCTCCATGTTCTCAGATTCACTTCCTTTATTTAAGTTCTTGCCCTGCTTGACTTCCTGCCTTGACTTTCCTCAAGAAGGTATGTAAACTGTAAAAGAAAATAAACACTTTTCTTCACATGTTTCTTTTGTCATTGTGTCCTATCACAGAAAGAAAAACTAATCTAAGATAATGACTATATACAATGAATTGGGGGCTGAGGAGATGACTCAGCAGTTAAGGCCTCGAAGTTCTTGCAAAAAACAAGGGATTGGTTACTAGCACCCACCCTGGCCTGCTCAATCCATCTCCAAGGGATCCCAGGTCTCTGGCCTTGAAGGCACCAGCATTCACATGAATATACCCCAAAACAGACACACATACATAAATTAAAATAAAAATGTGGTGCAGTAAAATTAAAAGTTCTTCATCAGAGTCATCAATGCCCCCTCTAACTTTTAATTCTCTCCTCTCGAGTTACAGTTTTCTCTTGGTAGATTCCTGCTTGGTTTCTTTGGGTGGGAGTATACTTAAAATACCAATCTTTTCATCCTGAGTACATTTTATACTGTAATTCTGTTTTTCTTTCATTGTTATTTGGGGGGGAGGACATCAGAGATAAAATATGTTCAAAACTGAAGCTGAGAATTACTGATAAAAAGAGAAAAGCATGAAGGTTGCTGAAGACTGTCTTCCTTCCACACCCTTCTACCACTATTACTGGAGTCAGAGGTGAAACTTGGCACCCTCAGTCAAGTGCCACCAGAAGATGGGCCTCCCATTCAAACAAAAAAACAAAACAAAACAAAAAAGCTGATTTTTACAGCCAACTTCCTTTTCTTTATAGGGCAAGGCAATTTGAGCTCTCATCATCCTCCCCCCCCCCCTCAAAAAAGTAAAAATATCTTGTACACTTCTGTTTGTCACCAACTATTTGAATTTTACTGTGGCTTGTAACGAAAGGCCTGGCTCCACAGAAGAACTGCCACAGGCTCGGGTACCCACAAAACCTGTGTCCCAGGGCTTGGTACCACCACATAGGCAATGCTGGAATTCCTCTTGTTTACATCTCACCCTTCAGCTCCATCTCTCTACATCCTCATTTCTTGTTGGACTTTGGATCCTGTCCATTCTTTCTTGTCTCTCAGATCTGTCTCTCACTTTTTATGCTACTTCTATCATCATCCCCTGATTCAGCCCCAGCTACTTGATAAGTAGTAATGTAATGATCTTCCCAGTGCTTGTTTCAAGAATTCTCTGTGCATATGATTGAATTTGATTTTTTATAAAAAGATCTGCCTCTCAGACATTTCATTCTAGTGATCAATGTAGAAAATGGGCTCTGAAAACAGCAGACTAATGCATCCAGTTATGAAAATGATGGAGCCAGAATTTTAATCACAATCTGTCCAACTCTAACCAGCATCCCTTTAGCACTACACTCATGTTTGGAATTTTACTTTTTTATATAGGAGATGGTCCCCTCTGCATATAAATTCAGCTTAATACCAACCATCAGGCTCAAAATTTTCCAGAGATGTACTATTGTTCACATACAGCATCTTCTCTACCAATTTTTTTTATCTCTCTAAAAGTCTAATAGTGCTTCTGTGACTTTCCAGTGACAGAACTCATTCTCTTACACACCGTTACAACACTTACCCCATAATTCATATTCTCTTCATAACCAACTCCCTTTCTCCTACTGTGTGTGTGTGGTGGGGGAAAAGCAGATGTGATGTCAGGTGTCTTCCTCCATCTCTATTTTATACACTGAGACAGAGTCTCTTACATGAGGCCAGAGTTTGCCAACTTGGCTATTCTAAGTAGCCAGCTTGCTCCTGGGATCTCTGTCTTTACCTGCCCAGGAACTAGAATTATTTTGACTATCCAGCATTTTCATGGTTGCTGGAGATCCAAACTTCAGTCCTCAGAAATACACTGCAAGAACTCCCACCTCCATAGTCCTCTTATTTCAGAATTCTTAGTGAAAATTCCCCAAAAGAAGAAACTATTCTTATGTTTCAATATCAAAATCACCACATATTTATTGGTTATATATCGAATAAATGTGTATGTATGGGTAGGTAGGTGAGTAGATGGATAGATGTATGGGTGATCAATGATTGAATTAATGAAGTACTCTTAGAGTTTTGTTTCTCAGGATGCAAAATATATTTAACTTACAGATATATAAATAAGCCACTTATAATATTATATAAAATAGTATTATTTTGGAATAATAGTAACTGATTAATAATTTCTAAAAGTTTATATCAATGTTGTACATTAACATTAGACTATTAAGTCTATAAATTTCATAATGGTAGAGTCTATGCATATCTCTAGATACCGAAGGAATGTAGATTACCTCAATGATTTGTTTCCATAAAGTGGGAACTCTCACTCAACATAGAAGGAAATTACAAACAATCATTTCCTGGAATGCCTAAGAATGAAAACAGCTCTCCATGATAATAAGCCAAACTTTAATTGGGGAGCCTAATCCCAATTCTCTCTTCCTCTTCTTCTCCTTCTCCTTCTTCTTCTTTCTTCACAATTTATTCATTATATATCCCGATTGAAAGCCCCTCCCTCACCCCTTGATTCCCACCCTCTCTCCCTCTTCCTCCCTATACCTTTCCCCTAGTCCACTGAAAGGGGTAGTTCTCCACTATTGTCATCTGCCCATAGCTTGTTAAGTCTATCAGGATTACTTGGATCCTCTTCCTCTGTGGCCTGGCAAGGCTGCACCATCAGGAGAGAGAGTGATCAGAAAGCAGTCAACTGAGTTCATGATCGAGGCAGTCCCTGATCCCCTCACTCAGACATGCACAAAGAGACTGAGCTGGCAATTGGCCGCATCTGAGCAGGGGGATCTACGTCCTCTCTCTACATGGTCCTCCCTTGGTGCATCAATCTCTGTTGGACTCTCTGAGCGCAGACCTTTTAGATTTGTTGGTCTTCTTGTGGTGCCCCTGTTCCCTCAATGTACCTCTAATCCCACCCTCTCTTCCTCCATAAGACTCCTTGCGCTCTGCCCAAAGTTTGGCCCTGAGTCTCAGCATCTGCTTTGATCCCCTGTTGGGTGAATCCTTTCGGAGGACCCTCTATAGTAGACTCCCATCCTTTTTCCTCTCTGCCACTGCTTTTGTTGGCTATCTTGTTTGCCATTCTGAATGATATGTAAGCATCTTTCCTAGGGTGCTCTAGTGTTTACCTTCTTTAGGTCTGCAGATGCTAAGCCCAATTCTTATCCTTCTATAGGGCCTCTCTTAATTTCAGTATCTTCTCCTGAAAGTAAGGAAATGATTCCTGAGTCACATGGGAGAATAAATGTGGCTCTCAACAAGGTGTCATCCATGGAAAGAGCTCTGTTAGAGAAAAATATTTGCTTTTCTAAATGTTTCAGCCCCTGTCAACCAAGAGCAAAGACTAGAGTCATTCCAGGTGATGGTCAAGTAAGAGCTACTGAAACCCAGAGTTCATACTAGTAGCCACAAGACATTATCAAAATTGGAAAATAGAATATCTGATTAACTTGAAGTCAACCTAAAGCAACTTCAGTAGAAAACCCAAGTCACTGAAATTTTAAAAGTATGCATATATACTGTCCTGGGTTTAACTATCATCTCTGTCTTCCTTCTTCCTTACAAAGTAAAATTTACACTGATGTATTCTAATTACTTTCCAATCCCCCATTTTATCCTGGAAGACCCCACCACCCTTTGCTTTCCCTCCAGTTCCAGTCTTTGGCATGTTGGTTATGTGCTCTACCATAAGACTATATTCTCATTCCTCTCTTTTACTGTTCTCCCCACCCCCTCTATTTGAGACAGTGTTTCACAAAATTGATAAAAGGTAGCTTTAAGATATTCTGTAACCTAAGCAGGATTTGAATTTGAGGTTTTCTGTCTCTGGGTTATGAGCCTGAGTCTCAAGATGTGGGTGTGGCACTGGCATGCCTCAGTACATCAAATCGTCCCCTATTTCTTTCCAGACACACCATAACAGTAGAGTCTGATAAACAGAAAGGTGGCTCTGCCTCCCCATGATATCTACAGATTCAGGGTCACTAGGTCACAGCATATTAATGCCAGACACTAGATTCTGTCTCTTGTTCCATGCCTTGCAATTTACAGACAGGTACTATAAGAACAATGCAGACATAGAGGCTTAGTGGTGCTTTATGTGTCTAAAGCCTTAGTGTTGGATAAGTTCAGGAACTGGACCAATCCTTGACAAAGGCTTTTCTAGTACAGGAAAATTATAGAACCTGGATATTGTGGAAGCTATGTAACCTTTGAGCTAAGACCTATGAATTGCAACTACACATTCCAACAAGGACCTGGGTAAGCATTTGTAATAGTGAGTTTTATTGTCTCAGGATTCTCAGCCACAGTAGTTCTTAGTACCAGCAAAAGTAAAGCAATGATATGTGAATGGACTTACTCTTGGAAGGCTTGCTTTCTATTTAACAAATGGTTAATCAAGTGCTCACTACTTGTTGACACAAAGCTATGGAGGAATTTGATGCATTAAGCATTTTGATGATAGTCTATCTCCACAAAAAGAAAGTGTTTAGAAACATACTAGCTAGCTGAGAATGTGAATACTGACAGTAGTATCATTATGTCCTTTGAGTGTGGATGCTTGTAGTGAGGGTGTAGTTTAGTCACTGAGGTTGTGCTTAGATTATTCAAAACCCTAAGTTCAGTTTTCAATATGAATTCTGGGTATAAATACTCAGAAAAAAATAATAAAATGTGCACATTTAAACACATACTTATTACATATAAAATACAGATGTGTATATGTACTGTCTAATATTTGCTCATACTATATTAGTATTTGTAGGACTTACTGTAACAACCTGGAATTTTGCTTAGGTAGTTTCTTTTTTAATAACGCATTTCCACTTTTCAGTTTTCTCAACATAATGTTATTGGTTAGAGCTCTCAAGTGTGTTCCTAGAAAACACATATATTAAAATCCTAATCTCCAATGGGGAACATGAGGCCTTAGGAAAAGCACTTATGTTAGGAAAGTGCTTGGCCATCAGAATAAATTATACTGTAGTGATTGAAAAATTCCCCACAAGTTCATATTTGGGATGTTTGACTCCCACCTGGTAGTGCTATTTTGGAAGGCTCTGAAACCTTCATACGATAGAATCTACCTGGAAGAAGCAGATTACTGAGGGGAAGCTTTGCATTATAGCATAGTCCATGGTTCTGACTACCCTGCAAACCCTCCCTGGTCCAAGTGAACAGATTAGTATTTGCCATGTGCTCATGCTACTATGGAGAAAATATTTTGCCTTGCCTTTCCCATCACAATAAAATCAAGTCCTCCAGAAGCTGTGCACCAAATTCTTTCTTCTGTTAAATAATTTCTCTCAAGGACTTTCATCACAGCAATGCAAAAGGAATTAATAAACTCACATGAATGGAACAGTGCTCTTATGAAAGTGGGCCCAGGTAGTTGTGTCTTGTTTCCCCATGTGAGGACACAGTAAAAAAATCAGCTGTGGAAAAAGATCAGATGAGTTTATGAGAACCCATCAGACTAGAACTTTATCTTAGACTTATGGGCTCCAAAAATAGGAGAAAAAATGCCTCTTTCTTCTAAATACCTATGACATTTTCTTACAGTCCAAGCTGGCTACAGTCCTGGGATGACCAAAGAAGTCAAAATGTCTAATAGTATATATTAACTGCTTAGACTTCCTTTCTTGCCAAATACAGACACGACTCTTTCAGATTCCAACTACCACAATCCCAAACCTTGCCTGAAGAAATGAATCATATAACCAACTACAGAACTGGCTATTTCTCTCCAGCAGTGATATACAGGATCTTTCTCTGGCAGACTTTCTTGCCACATTTTTTTTTCATTTCAACACCTTCCAAACGTCTGTTCTGGCAACAAGAAAGTCTAGGAATCTCATTTTTTAAGAGACTATATTTTATTTCCTTGGAAATTTAAGCACCAACAGATTGGTTGTTCTTCCTCTACCCACAGCCCACATCTTACCAAACCTCAGAGAAAAAGTGGGCCAGAGAATATAAGAACAACAGAAGTCATGGGAGTTAGCCCAGTCAGGATGAGAATTAAACACTACCTTTTGGGTCACACCCTGTAGAAAACACCTAAGAGAAGCATGGCTTTACCTCTAGGCTCCAATTCTGACAACCAAGGCTTCAGTATCTTCCCTTCAGAGATGAGGAACCCAAAGTCCAGAAAAACAAGATCACTGGCCCCAAAATACACCAATATCTATTAACATAAGTTTTATTGCACTGTCTCTTAATACAATGAAATTTAAAAGTATACTTTTCTGAAGCACATGCAGCTACATTCCTCCTACCATGCATGCCTGTCTCAATATAAGAAAATATAAACTTCACACTCTCTTCAGCAGAGAGAATTTGTACTGTCAAAGAGAAAGCACCCTGCCATAAATCCTGGTGAAGGAAGACAAGCTCCATGCATATATATCAAAGCCAAAGTTTTATTTTTAGGATAGAAATTATATACTTAAAATGAAGAATCAGTGGTTGCATGTTCAAGATCCCTGGTCTGAGTAGAACTCACTCCATTGAACAGGTGGCAGTAGCCACTGAACTTTTTTTAATGAGTACATAGAACACAGGTGTTTAGAAGAAAAAAATCCAAAAAGAGCAAAGATGCTCCTCAACTGAAAGATGGATAAAGAAAATGTGGTGCATTTACACAAGGAGTATTACTCAGCTATTAAACAATGACATCATGAAATTTGCAGGCAAATGGATAATGGAACTACAAAAGATCATCCTGAGTGAGGTAACCCAAACACAGAAAGACAAACATGGTTAAGTACTCACTAATAAGTGGATATTAGTCATAAAGTACAACATAACCATACTACAAACCACAGAACCAAAGAAGCCAAGTAACAAGAAGAGTCCATGAGGAGACACTTGAATTTCACTGAGATGGAGAAATAGATTAGACATGGGGAGGAGGCAACTGAATGAGGGCAGGGTGAAGATGGGAATAGGATGGATTAGGTGGGGGAAGGACAGAAGAAAAAAGTACTGAGAGAGACAACTGGATTGGGGAGCATCCTCTGGGGCAATCTGGAAACCTAGGACAATATAAACTCACAGGAATCTATGAGGGGATCCTACCTAAGACTCCTAGTAATGAGGGATATAGAGCCTGGATTGGCTATTTCTTATAACCAAAAAAGACTTCAGGGAAGGGATCAGGACATCAATCTAGCCACAAAAACTTAGACCCACAATTTGTCCTGCATACAAGATATGTAGGGGTAAAAGATGGAGAAGAATTTGAGGGACAGATCAACCAATTGACTTGCTCAGCTTGAGACTTATGACATGAGTGGGAGCTCACCACAGACTCTATTGATGATACTCTGCTATACTTGTAGACAGGAGCCTAGCATAACTGTCATCAGAGAGGTTTCACCCAGCAACTGATGAAAACTAATGCAGAGACCCACAGCCAAACATTAAGTGGAACTTGGGGAAATCCCATGGAAGAGGGAGAGGAAGGATTGACTGAGCCAGAGGGGTCAAGAACACCCCCAAGAAAACCTACAGAATCAACTAACCTATATGCATAGATGCTCATAGACACTGAACTGCCAAAGAGAATGAATGGGATGGACCTAAGCCCTCTGCATATATGTAACTGTTGTCCAGCTGGGTCTTCATATGGGACTCCTAAATTAGGATCAGGGGCTGTGTCCACTTTCCCCTAAGTGGGCTGCCTTGTTTAGCCTCAAAAGATGTGCTTAATGTTGCTCTAACTTGATATGCCAAGGCCTGTTGATATCCATAGGAGGCCTCCAGTTTTCTGAGGAGAAGGAGAGGAGAGATAGATGAAGTGGGAATGTGAGATGAGAGGGAAGGACTGAAAGGGCAGGAAGAAGGGGAATCTGTAAATGAGATGTAAGCAAATAACTTAATCAATAAAAAAGAACCAGTAAAATCTTATCTTTAATAAGATGTCTTTATCAAAATAAAAGCCATCAATCCACCTTGAAGTAAGAGACAAAAAAAGAAACAATCGAAGTTAGCATTTCTGGAGAAAATCAACTAATACCATAATCATGATTGCAGATTACAATTCATCATTGCTTTGAATTTCATCCATTCTTTCCTTCCATCTACACATGTGTTCATGAGATCAAAGAATAAAAATTTAAAATAATGTGTTATTTTTTAATTGGATTACTTCAGATCTTTATATATTCTGGATATCAGCCTTCTGTCAGATGTAGGGTTGGTGAAAATCTTTCCCCAGTCTGTAGGCTGTTGTTTTGTTCTGACGATAGTGTCCTTTGCTTTACAGAAGCTTTTTGGTTTCATGAGGTCCCATTTATTAATTGCTGCTCTTAGAGTCTGTGCTATTAATGTTCTGTTCAGGAAGTTGTCTCCTGTGCCAATGAGGTCAACATTCTTCTCCTCTTTTTCTTCTTATAGATTTGGTATGTCTGGTTTTATGTTGAAATCTTTCATTTACTTGAACTTTAACTTTGTGCAAGGTGATAAATATCCGTCTATTTGCACTTTTCTACATGTAGACATCCAATTAGACCAGCATCATTTGTTGAATGTTAGGTTTTTTTTCCATTGTATGATTTTGGCTACTTTGTCAAAAATTAAGTTTCCCTAGGTGTGTATGTATGTTTCTGGGTCTTGAATTCGATTTCATAGAAACAAGTCTGTTTCTATGCCAGTACCATGCTGATTTTATTACTGTTGCTCTATAGTGCAGCTTGAGATCTAGGATGGAGATACTTCCAGGACACCTTTTATTGTACAGAATTGTTTTAGTTATTCTAGGATTTTGTTTTTCTGTATGAAATTAAGACTTGTTCTTTCAATGTAAAAAAATGCATTGAATTTGTAGATTGCTTTTGGTAGGATAGCCATTTTCACTATGATAATCCAATCCACCCATGAGCATAGGATATCTTTCCATCTTCTGATATCTTCTTCAATTTCTTTCTTGAGAGCCTGGAAGTTTTTTCATATAGATCTTTCACTTGTTTGGTTAGAGTTACACCAAAGAACTTTATGTTATTTGTGGCTATTGTGAAGGGTGTTTTTTCCCTAATTTCTCCCTCAGCCATCTGTCTTTTGTATAGAGGAGGACTTCAGTTGTTTTGTTTTTGGTTTTTGCTTTTTTTTTTTTAGTTAATTTTGTATCCAGCCATTTGTTAAAGATGTTTTCAGCTTAAAGGGTTCTATGGTAGATTTTTTTTTGGTGTTTCTTCTCCGGTTCTTAGGAAACACAATCTTAGGGCAAACTTGGTTCCTTTGGCCTTATAATAAGGGCCCATATATTTCTGGTCCTTCTGCAATGATTCCTGAGATTTGAGGATAGGAGGTCTATTATGAATGTATCATTGGGACTAGACTCCACAGGACTGCATTTTTTATTGTTGTGTTTTTCTGTAATAATTCCCATCTGTTGCAAAGAAAAGTTTTCATTTTCATTTATTTCAATACATTCACCTATTAATAGAAACCCAAGCTCTTTCTTTTTTTTAATTAAATTTGTTTATTTTTATCTCAATCACAGGTTAGGTACTTTGAATCCCAGGCATAGCCCCCTCCCTCATTCCCTCCTACCCTCCCACTCCCTCCCTCATCTCCCTCCTCCCTGCCCCCTCCAAGTCCACCAACAGGGGAGGACCTCCTTCCCTTCCATCCAACCCCAGCTTATCCTGTATCCTCAGGGCTGGCTGCAAAGTCCTCCCCTGGGATCTAGCCAGTCTGTCACTCCCCTGCTTGTATGGGGGAAGGTCAAAGAGACAGCCATCAAGATCATGACTGAAACAGTCCCTCTTTCCCTGAATAGGGTCTACAGTCCTACACTGAGCTATCATGGGCCCCATCTGTGCAGGGGTTCCAGGCCACATCCACACATGGTCCTTGATTGTAGAAACCGTCTCATACAAGACCCCTGTGCCCTGCTCAGTTTGGTCTTTGTGGAGTTCTTGTTCTCCCCAAGTCTCAACAACATCAACCAGATCTATCATTACTTCTCGCCCTCTGTCAGAGGCTTGATCGCGAGTCTTAATATCTGCTCTACTACATCTCTACATTAACCCCCCCCCAGAGGTCCTCTTTGCATGCTCCTGTTCTGTTGCTTGTTTTCTCCTCCACTCAATGTCCATCCCATTTGTTCATTCAGACAAGCATTGATCATACCAACCTGGGTCCTCCTTCTTGTATATCCTCTCTAGGTGTGTAGATTTCAGCTTGAATTTCCTATCCTATAGGTTTATATAAGTGAGTATATACCATGTGTTTCTTTCTGCTTTT
>CM053758.1:39476867-39513618 GCA_028658305.1 Pachyuromys duprasi | reverse complement strand
AAATCTCCACTGCTTTTGGGTGTTTCTGGTGGGGCCAAGGTGTCCTGATTTTTGTTGGGTGAGTTCTTTCTCCGGTTTCTGGGCATTTGTTTATATATAATCAGGGAGCTGTTTGTGTTTTAAGGCTGTACTTCAGTCTGAAACTGTCAGTCTCTTGTGTCAGGAGTATTCTTCAAGAAGATCAGGGATTTCCAGTGGTTTGTTATTGTTTGTTGTTGTCTCAGTTGAACTCTTTTGTGGGCCCTATGTGTCCGGCTTTGTGCTCTGTGCTAGAAGCTGTGAGCACTGCAGGCTGGTCACCCCTCTGGTCTGGAGGTCTAGCTCCTCAGTCTTTTGAGATGTCAGTTGGGGTCTTTGTGCTCAGCCCTGGGCTTATTGCTAAGGGCTCTCCCCTGGAATGGAGATTTGGCGCCCCCTTCTGGGCCAGGGGCTGTGCACCATGGTCTGAGATGATATTTGGGGCACACACAATGGGTTTGGGTTGGTGTGCCTCCGCTGAATGCAGGCCTGTCTGAAATGGTGCCCGAGGCCTTCTCTGTCTGTCCTGTGGACACACACAGGGACTGAGGTTTTGGCCCTCAGTGTGCGGTCTGGTCAAGATGGTCCCCAGACTTTGTCAGTCTGGGGTGGCTCCGGCGATCCGTGCATGCCCACCGCGTACCCGTGGGTTGAAGCAGAACTCAGGTCCCTCACAGACTTACCCGCGGACTGGCACACGTACTGAGGTTTTGCTGGCGGAAGCGTGCGGCTCACGCCAGCAGAGTGCAAACTGGTCAAAATGTTTCCCCGCCTTTCTCAGACTGGGGTGGTTCCGGTGATCGGTTTGTGCCCGCTGCACACCAGTGGGTTGAAGCAGAACCTGGGTGCAGTGTGTGCTCACAGGGTGCAGTTCTGTGAAAACGGTACCCGGTTCCTCCTCAGACTGCCCGCGAGACTGTGTGATCCAGTCTATTATGGCGGGTGCGGGCGCCCAGAGCGGCTGCTAGTTCAGATCAGAGCTGTGCGCTGCTGGTTACCCGGAGATTTTTCCAGGGAATAACTGGGTGTCCCTAGGGTTTTCCCACTTGATTTTCTCACCGTGGGAGTTGTGCTCACCTAGCAATCACGGATGCTGGCGTTTTATGTCCCAGAGTTCAGTCTCCTGGTCGCTGCGTTGTTTCTGCTGTCCTACTTCTTAGACACAGTGTCCTCTAGTGGCAGCCATCTTGGATCTCTCAGCATCTGCTTTAATACCCTGCTGCGTAGAGTATTTCAGAGGCCCTCTGTGGTAGGCTCTTGTCCTGTTCCCTGTTTTCTCCCTATTCCAATGTCTATCGCATTTGCCTTTCTGAACGAGCATCTTATTCCATTTTTTGTTTTGCCTCACGAGCCAACTATACCACTCCTAGGCATATATGAAAAATATGCGCAAGTATAGAACAAGGAAATTTGCTTAATCATGTTTGTAGCAGCTTTATTGGTAATAGCCAGAATGTGGAAACAACCCAGATTTCCCTCAATTGAGGAATGGATACAGAAATTGTGGTACATTTATACAATGGAACACTACTCAACAATTAAAAACAAGGAAATTTGCAAAAAGAAATGTTGGAAACTAGAAAAGATCATCCTGAGTGAGGTATCCCAGAAGCAGAAACACAGACAAGGTATATACTCACTTATAAGTGAATATTAGACATAAAATACAGGATAATCATACTAAAATCTGTACACCTAAAGACCCAGATATCTTTCCTCTTGTGCCCCAGCTACCTGAGTCACAAACAGGGAACCAGCAGAGACAGTGATTCCAGGGAAGACTATTCAAGACTCCAGAGACAGGTGGATCCAGTCTGTAGTACAGGCTCCCAGAATAATCAGTCAAGGCTACAGACAACCAGATGGCTAGAAGCCAGCAAAAATACAGGCAACAAAACCCAGGACATCATGGCTTATCAAAGGAAAATCCACCAGGAGGACATCACAATCCTGAACATCTATGCACCAAATACAAGAGCACTTGTATTTGTAAATGAAACATTATTAAATCTCAAATCACACATTGATCCCAACATCCTAATAGTGAGAGACTTCAAGACTTCACTCTTGCCAAGGGACAGATCATTGAGACAGAAGCTAAACAGAGAAATAATGACACTTACAGAGGTCTTAAATCAAATGGACCTAATAGATGTCTACAGAACCTTTCAACCAAACACAAAAGGGTATACCTTCTTCTAAGCACCTCATGGAACCTTCTCCAAAATTGACCATATAGTCAGGTATAAAGCAAGCCGCAACAGTTACAAGAAGATTGAAAAAATTCCCTTGTACCTATCAGACCACCATGGTCTCAAACTAGATACCAGCAATAACAGAAATAACAAGAAGCCTACACACACATAGAAACTGAACAACACTCTATTCAATAACACCTGGGTTAGAGAGGAAATAAAGAAGAAATTAAAAACTTCCTAGAAATTAATCGAAATGAAGGTACAACTTATCCTAACCTATGTGACATAATGAAAGCTAAGAGGAAAGTTCATAGCACTAAGTGCCTTTAGAAAGAATTTTGAGACATCTGATACAAGCAAATTAATGGCACACCTGAAAGTCCTGGGGAAGAAAAAAGAATCAGAAACACCCAAGAGGAGTAGATGGTTGGAAATAATCAAACTCAGGGCTGAAATTTGATACATTAGAAAAAAAGAAAACAATTCAAAGAATCAACAAGACCAAAAGCAGGCTCATTGAGAAAGTCACCAAGATAGACAAACCCTTAACCAAAGTAGCTAAAAGGCAGAAGGACACTTTTCAACTCAATAAAGTCAGAAATGAAAACAGGGACATAACAACTGACACTGAGGAAATTGAAGGAATCATTAAGTCCTACTTCAAAAGCCTATAAGCAATAAAATTTGAAAATGTAAATGAAATGGACAATTTTCTTGATAGATTCCACTTGCCAAAGCTGGCTCAAGACTACATAAATAAATTAAATAATTCTATATGCCCTAAGAAAATAGAAGCTGACGTTGAAAGTCTCCCAACCAAATAAAGCCCAAGGCCAGACAGTTTCAGCGCAGAATTCTCCCAAACCTTCAAACAGCTAACACCAGTATTCTTCAAACTATTCCACAAAATAGAAAGAGAAGAAACATTACCTAGTTCATTTTATGAGGAAGCAGTCAATGTTGATACCTAAACAGCACAGAGACCCTACAAAGAGAACTTCAGACCAATCTCTTATGAACATTGATGCAAAAAAAAAAAAAACCTCAATAAAATACTCACAAACCAAATTCGAGAACACAATTAAAGATATCATCCACTACAACTAAGTAGGCTTCATCTCAGGTATGCAAGGGTGGTTTAACATACAAAAATCCATCAATGTAATCCACCATATAAACAAACTGAAATAAAAAAACAAAACACACATGATTGTGTCTATAGATGGCAAAAGCATTTGACAAGACTCAACACACATTCATGCTTAAAGTTTTGTAGAGATCATTGATACAAGGAACATACCTCAACATAATAAAAGCGATATACAGCAAGCCTATAGCCAATATCAAACTAAATGGAGAGAAACTTAGATCATTCCCACTGAAATCAGAGACAAGGGAAGGGTACCCACTTTCTTATTATCTCTTCAACATACTCCTTGAAGTCCTAGCTAGTGCAATAAGACAACTAAAGGAGATCAAAGGGATACAAATCAGAAAAGAAGTGAAAGTATCACTATTCACAGATGATATGATAGCATACAAGAGTGAGCCCACAAATTCTACCAGAGAACTCCTCAGCTGATAAACACCTTCAGCAAAGTGGCTGGATACAAAATTAACTCAAAAAATCAGAAGCCTTCCTCTATACAAAAGACAAATGCGCTGAGAAAGAAATCAGGGAAACAACACCCTACACAACAGCCACTAACAACATAAAATACCTTGGGGTGATTCTAACCAAGCAAGTGAAAGACCTGTTAGAGAAAAATATTAAAGTCTCTGAAGAAAGAAATTGAAGAAGCTGTCAGAAGATGGAAAGATCCCCCATGCTCATGGATCAGTAGGATTAACATAGTGAAAATGGCTATCATATCAAAAGCAATCTACAGATTCAATGCAATTCCCATCAAAATACCAACATAATTTTTACAGACATTGAAAGAAAAATTCTCAATTTCATACGGAATAAAAAGAAACCCAAAAATACTAAAACAACCATTTACAATAAAAGATCTTCTGGAGGTTTCTCCATCCCAGATCTTAAGCTGTATTATAGAGAAACAGTAATAAAAATGACATGGTACTGGCATAGAAACAGACTGGTGAATCAAGGAATCAAATCCAAGACCCAGAAATAAACCCACACACCTAGGGAAAGTTAATTTTTTGCAAAGAAGCCAAAACCATACAATGGAAAAAAACAGCATGTACAAGAAATGGTGCTGTCTAACTGGATATCTACATGTAAAAAATGCAAATAAACCTATATTTATCATCCTGCACAAAGTTAAATCCAAGTAGAACAAAGACCTCAACATAAAACCAGACACACTAAGTCTGTTAGAAGAAAAATTTAGGAGACGTTGACTTCAATGGCACAGGAGACAACTTCCTGAACAGAACACCAATAGCACAGGCTCTAAGATCAACAATTAATAAGTAGGACCTCATAAAACTGAAGAGCTTCTATAAAGCAAAGAACACTGTCATCAGAACAAAACAACAGACTACAGACTGGGAAAAGATCTTCACCAATGCTTCATCTGACAGGGCTAATATCCAGAATATATAAACATCTGAATAGGTAAAATTCCAAAAAACCAAGTAAAGCAATTTAAAAAAGTGGAGTACAGAGCCAAACAGAGAATTCCCTGTAGGAGAGTATCCAATGGCAGAAACACTTAAAGAAATGCTTAACATTCTTAGCCATTTGGGAAATACAAATCAAAATGACTCTGAGTTTTCACCTCACACCCATCAAAATGGCTAAGATAAAAAACTCAAGTGACAACACATGCTAGAGAGGATGTGGAGAAAGGAGAACCTTCCTCCATTGCTGGTGGGAGTGCTACCTCAAGATCCAGATATACCACTCTTAGGCATTTATCCAAAATATGCTCAACTATACAACAAGGATATTTGTTTAACCATGTTTGTAGCAGCTCTATTCATAATAGGCAGAAGCTAGAAACAATCAAGGTGTCCCTCAATGGAGGAATGGATACAGAAATTGTGGCACATTTAAACAATGGAATACTGCTCAGCTATTAAAAACGAGGAAATCATGAAATTTGCAGGCAAATGGTGGGAACTAGCAAAGATCATCTTGATTGAGGCAACCCAGAAGCAGAAAGACACACATGGTATATATTCACTCATAAGTAGATATTAGCCATATAATATAGAATAAACATATTAAAATCTACACTCCTAAAAATCTAAACAATAAGAAAGACCCTAAGGAAGATTCAGAAAGACAAACACGACAGTCATGGGAAGCAGGAAAAGACAGGGAACAGGACAAGAGTCTATCACAAATGGCCTCTGAAAGACTCTACTGATCGAGGACTTGAAGCAGAGACTGAGACTTATAGCCAAACTTTGGTCAGAGTGCAGCGAATCTTATGAAAGAAGGCGGGGCCGGGGGGGGGGGCAGATAGAAAGACCTGGAGGAGACAGAAGATTCAAAAGGAGAACAACAAATCCATAAAAACTGAGCCCTGGGTACCCTGAAGAAAATGATATCCCAACCAGCTACAGTGCATGGAGGGGACCTAAAACCCAGGCCCATTTGTAGCCCATAGACTCAGTCTTCAAGTGCAGTCACTATTAAGGGGAGCAGAGACTCTCTCTGGCATGAACTCAGTGGCACACTCTATGATCACCTCACCCTGGGATGTGTACCCTTGCCAATCCACAGTTGAGTAGGGTAAGTGTATAGGGAAAGAAGAGGGAGTAGAACAAGTGAGGGGGCAACAGCCATAATACATATTGAACACATACATATTGTAAGAAATGATAATAATAAAAGAAAAATCTTTTAAAAAGAGGTGAAAAAATGAAACACAAGCAATGCTGTATGTGTGGGCACTAGGTCAAGACCTCCAGGGTCTGACTTCATGATTTGTTTACTTATATGTTTTTTACACATTTAAACATAGTAGAGATTTCCTGGGACCCATGCAGATTTGCAGTAGCCCTTAACACCAGCACAGACAGTTCAGGAAGCACCACCTGGCAGCAACAACAGTGAGATCTACTGGGGCCCTCTAAACTCCACTTTGTTTTCGTGCCCCACACCCCATTTTCCAAGTCTGTGCCATTTCCTGAGAACCACCTCAATCTGAGGCACCAGAGATCAGCACAGTTCAGGGAACAGCAAGAAAACCAGAGGACTGCAGCCATCTGGGACAATGAGTTCTACCTACAACCCCAGAGACCTATTACCATCAAAGATTACCAAACCAAATAATAACAGAGTAAACCAAATGGGTAGAGGTAAGCGCAAGAACACCAGCGACAAAATCCAGAACCATATGACACTACCCAAACCCAGCTATCCAACTACAACAAGCTCTGAGGATACCATCACACTGGAAGCACAAGAAAACAAAACTTAAATCTGAAGTTATGAAAATGATAGAGGCCTTAAAAAAAGAAAATAAATTCCTCAAAGGACTGCAGAAAAATGTAGCCAAAGAAGTCAAGGAATTCAATAAATCCCTTAAAGAAATACTGGAAAATACAACCAAATGGGAGACAAAAATGAATAAATTTGCCCAGGCCCTAAAAAGAGAAATAGAAGGAATAAAGAAAACACAATCTGAGACAGTCCTGTAAATGGAAAACCTAGGAACAAGAACAGGATCTACAGACACAAGCCTCAATATCAGAATACAGGAGATAGAAGAGAGAATCTCAGGTGTGAACAATACAATTGAAGAAATCGATATATCAGTCAAAGAAAATGTTAAATCTAAAAAGTTCTGATGTCTTTTGTCCACTTGCACTTTACTTTTGTGCAGGGTAATAAATATTGATCTATTCACATTTTTTCTATATGCAGACATCCAATTAGACCAGCACAGTTGTTGAAGATGCTATCTTCTTTCTTTTATGATTTTTTTCTTTCATTGTACGGTTTTACCCCCCCCCTTTTTTGGTCAAAAATCAGGTGTCCTTCGGTGTGTGGGTTTATTTCTGGGTCTTCAATTCAATATTCATTGATTCACCAGTAGTTCTCTGTAGCAGTACCACACCTTTTTTTAAATTACTGTTGCTCTATAGTACAGCTTGAGATCTTGGATGGAAATACCCCCAGAAGTTCTTTTATTGTACAGGTTTGTTTTAGCTATTTTGTTTGTTTTTTTTTCCCATACGAAGATGAGGATTTTTCTTTCAAGGTCTGTAAAGAATTGTGTTGGTATTTTTATTGGAATTACATTGAATAAATGCCTTAAAAGAAGAAAAGAAATTCCTCAAAGAACTGCAGAAATATATAAAGAAACAGGTCAAGGAACTGAATAAATCCATTAAAGAAATAAAGGAAAATATAACCAAATGGGAGAAGAAAATGAATAAATCTGTCTAGGACCTAAAGATCAAAACGGAAGCAGTAAAGAAAACACAATCTGAGGCAATCCTGTAGTTGGAAAAGCTAGGAGAGAAAGCAAGTACTACATACACCATCACACATACATGCATCGATATGAGAATACAATAGATGGAAGAGAAAATCTCAGGTGTAGAAGATATGATTGAAGAAATCAATACATCTGTCAAAGAAAATGTTAAATCTAAAAAATTCCTGACACAAAACATCCAAGACATCTGGGACAATATGAAAAGATCAAACCTAAAAATAATAGAAAGACAAAGACACTAAACTCCAAGGCTCAGAAAAATATGTTCAACAAAATCTAAGAAAACACTTTCTCAACCTAAAGAAAGGAATGCCTATAAACGAACAAGAAGCCTATGGAACAAGAATACCTAAGATATTGGACCAGAAAAGAATATCCACCTGTCACATAGTAATCAAAACACTAAATGTTCAGAACAAAGAAAGAATATTAAAAGCTACATAAGAAAAAAGGCCAAGTCACATACAAAGGCTAACCTATCAGAATCACACCTGACTTCTCAACAGAAACTACAAAAGCCAGAAGGGCCTAGAAAAATGATTTGCAGACAGTAGAAAAGCACAGATGTCAACCCAGACTACTATCCCCAGGAAAACTTTCAATCACCATAGATGAAGAAAACAAGGTATTCTATGACAAAACCAAGTTTAAACAGTACTTTGCCACAAACCCATCCCTACAGAAGATAGAAGAAAGAAAACTCCAACCCAAAGAGGCAAAATACACCCAGGAAAACATAGGAGACAAATAATCCCACAGCCACAAAATCAAAAGAAAGGAAGCATGCACACACACTCTATGAACACCAACATCAAAATAATAGGAATTAACAACCACTGGGTCATCAATATCTCTCATCATCAATGGCCTTAGCTTTCAAATAAAAAGACAGAGCCAATGGAATGGATGCGTAAACAGGACCCCCATCATTCTGTTGCATACATGAAACACATCTCAGCAATAATGATAGCTATTACCTCAGATTAAAGGCCTGGAAAAGGTTTTCCAAGCAAATGGACACAAGAAGAAAACTTGAATAGATAGTCCAATATCTAATAAAATAGACTTTCAACCAAAATTAATCAAAAAAGATGGAGAAGGGCAATTCATATTCCTCAAAGAAAAAATTGACTGAGATGAAATCCCAATTGTGAACATCTATGTCCCAAATGCAAGGATACTCACATTTGTAAAATAAACATTACTAAAGCTTAAATCACACATGGAACCCCACATATTAATAATAGGAGACTTTAACACACCTCTATCACCAATGGATATGTCATATAGATGGAAACTAAACAGAAAAATAACAAAACTAACTGACTTTATAAGTCAATTAGACCTAATAGCTAATTACAGAACATTCCATCCAAATACAAAAAATATATATATACCTTCTTTTCAGCACCTTATGAATCCTTCTCCAAAACTGATCACTTACTCAAACACAAAGCAAACGTCAACAGGTGGTCTATGAGACCACCATGAATTAAAGCTATATTTCAACAACAGAAACAATAGAATGCCAACAAACTCATGAAAACTAAACAACTCTCTACATAATAACCACTGAGTCAGGGAGAAAATAAACAATGAAAGTAAAGATTTTCTAGAATTTAATGAAAATGAAGACACAACATACCCAAAGGTATGAGACATAATGAAAGCAATACTAAGAGAAAAGTTTATAGTGCTAAATACCTTCATAAAGAAAGCAGAGAGAGTTCATACTAGGAACTTAACAGCTCATCTGAAAGCTGCAGGAAAAAAGAAGCAAACATATTCAAGAGGAGTCAATGGCAAGAAATAGTCAAATTCTAGACTGAAATCAATAATATAGAAACAAAGAGAACATTACAGAGAATAAACAAAACCAAGACCTGTTTTTTGTTTGTTTTGTTTTTGAGAAAATCAACAAGATAGACAAACCCTTAGCTAAACTACCTAAAAGACAGAGGGGAAGTATCTAAATTAATAAAATCAGAAATGAAAAAGAAGATATAACAACAGATACTGAGGAATCCAAAGAATCATTAGGTTGTAATCAAAAAACCCGTATGCCACAAAATTGGAAAAATCTAAATGAATGGATGATTTTCTTGATAGATCCCACTTACTAAAGTTATATCAAGATCAGGTTAACAATTTAAATTAGCCTATAACCCTAAAGGAAATAGAAACACTTATGAAAAGCCTCCCAAGCAAAAAGGGTCCTGGGCCAGATGGTTTTAGCACAGAATCCTTCCAGACTTTTAAAGAAATACTCCTCAAACAATTCCACAAAATATAAACAGAAGGAACATTACCAAACTCATTCTGTGAGCCTGACACCCACACCACACAAAGACCCAACAAAGGGGGGATCCAAGATGGTGATGACCAGTGTGCCCCATATCTGAGGGGCAGATGATCCAAAACTCTGAAATTAGTGAATGGAGGGGCAGCTGAAGCCAGAACATCGACATTGAGGCTCCCTGGGCGAGAGGAGACAACCCATGAACTGAGGCCATTTGTATCCAGGTCACCCACAGACTTCTTCAGGGACTGAGAGCTGTGAATATTCAGTCCTCTTGCGCTTCACCTTGACAGGCCTCCCTCCTCAGAGGAGGCTGCCCACAATGACCGCTGCTATAGCACAGAACTCCCTGCTCAGTAACTGAGACTTCAGAAGCAGGTCTCCTATTTCCTCAGCAGCAGACGGCCAGCTGTACTGGCCTTCCAGGACCTGGGTCAATGGGCAGCTGTACAGGATCCATAGGGCCTCCCAACAGGTATCTGTACCCACCTCCCAATTCTGCTTTGGCGGGACTTCTAGTGGGCCACGGTACCAACCTTCCAGTATTGCAGCTGTAACACCACTGAGCTGATTGATATCCTACACTCACATTTACCCCTGCAGGCCCAAATCTGAGATTAGAGTACACCTGTGCTTTCTGATTAGGCCTGGTAGAGAGTGAGTGCACTCACCTTCAAGTGAGTGGATGCAAAGCCCCAGATCCAGGGTCCTGCTACAATTAGCAGCCAGACATCGGATCCCTCCCACCCACACCCCCAGGACAAGGATTCTTGGAACAGTGTTCTCAACACTGAACCCCTGTGCTACGGGTCTACCAGTGGAGTCCAGGCAAACAATTCCTGGAGCCCAGACAGATCTGAATGCCAAGAGTACAGTATGACAGGCCTGTAGGCTGCTGAGGTACTCAGGTAACCTGCGCATGAACATTATGCCTGCAAACAGGGCCAGCACTGGCACCTTGTCTTGTGCTTAAGCCCCACATTCCAGATATCTACACTCTCTAGCACCCTGTCCTTCACGGCACACTTCCACACACATGCCCACACTTGTTGGCCTGCACTTGAGCACTAGTGCTGCGGCCTTCCTCCCTTAGCTACAGCTAAAAGACCAACAAACACTCTCAAACCGGGGTACCTCACTCATTTTCCCTGAAGAATACTCCAGACACCAGAGAAAGACCCAGTCTAAAGTACAGACTCCAGAAACAAACAGTGAAGGTTATGGATAAACAGATGGCTAGGGGTCGGCATAAGAACACATCCAACAAAAATCAGGACATCATGGCTTTAACAACAATCCCCAGGCATTATATCAATGGTTATATTAATTCATAGGAAACACAGGAAAATGATTTTAAAGCTATGCTTTTCCAGTTACTAGAGACACATAAAGAGGAAATTAATAAATCTCTCAAAGAAATAGCCACACAAATGGGGGCAAATAAAAAGGAAACAAACAAAGCTCTCAAAGAAACACAGGCAACTACAGCCAAACAGAGACATGAAAAAAGCCACTATTAGTGGCATATGGAGAGGAATAGAAAACAAAAACAAAAACAAAAACATACAGTCCATCATAGAAAAGACAGGAATCCACATTCAAACATATGAAGGGAATGGTGCTAGACATAAAAACAGAATTAGAATCAATAAAGAACACACAAACAGAGAAAATTTTGGAGCTAGAGAACTTAGAGAAAAAATCAGGAACCACAAAGGTAAGCATCAACAATAGTATACAAGAGATGGAAGAGGGAATCTAAGGTGCTGAAGACACACTTAAAGGAACTGGTACATCTCTCAAAGAAAAAGTAAAATCGGAAAAATTCCAAACACAAAACATCCAACAAATAAAGGATGCCATGAAAACAAAAACCAAGAATAATATGAATAGACAAAAAAGAAGATTCCAGGCTCCAAGATCCAGAAAATATCTTCAAGAAAATCATAAAAGCAAAATTTTCAACTTAAAGAAAGAGATATCGATAAAAATAAAAAGGCCTACAGAACAACAAATAGACTAGTCAAGAAAAGAAATTCTTCAGGTCACATAATAGTCAAAACACAGAACAAAGAAAAAATATTAAAAGCAGCAAAGGAAAAAGACGAAGTAACATATAAAGGTAGCCCTATCAGAATCACACCAGACTTCTCAACTATGGATTCTCAGCTATGAAAGCCAGAAGAGCCTGGGCAGATGTCATGAAGATTTTAAGGGACCACAGATGACAACCCAAACTACTACACCCAGCAAAGCTTTCAATCAACATAGATGGAAAAAACAAAATATTTCATGACAAACTAAACTTAAACAATATCTACTCAGGAACCTGGCTCTACTGAAGATACTAGAAGGAAAACTACATTTCAAGGAAAACAACTACACCACACAAAACACGGGATATAGATAACTTCACAACAAAAGAAAATAGACATTGAAACACAGTAACACCACCAACTCCACAATAAAAGGAACTAACATTCATTGTTCACTATTATCTATTAACATCAATGGACTCAACTTTCCAATAAAAAGACACAGACTAACAGAATGGTTGTGGAAAGAGGATCCAACATTCTGCTGCATCCAAGAATCACACCTCTGCAACAAAAATAGACACTACCTCAGAGTAAAGGGCTGGAAAAATACTTTTCAAACAAATGTACCCAGAAAACAAGCTGGGGTAGCGATCCTAGTATCTAATAAAATAGATTTTCAATCAAGATTAATCAAAAAAGATGAGGAGGGGGCACTACATTCTCATCAAAGGAAAATTCCACCTGGAGGACATCACAATTCTGAACATCTATGCCCCAAATAAAAGAGCACCTGCATTTATAAATGAAGCATTATTAAATCACACATTGATCCCAACACCTTAATAGTGGGAGACTTCAACACTCCACTCTCACCAAGGGACAGGTTATCTAGACAGAAGCTAGATAGGGAAATAACGGCACTTACAGAGGTCCTAAATCAAATGGACCTAATAGATGTCTACAGAACTTTTCACCCAAACTTAAAAGAGTATAACTTCTTTTCAGCACCCCGTAGAACCTTCTCCAAAATAGACCATATAGTTGGTCACAAAGCAAGACTCAACAGATACAAAATGATCAAAATAATTCCTTGTGTCCTATCTGACCACCGCTGGACCTCAACAACAACAGAAATAGCAAAAAGCCTACACACGCGGAAACTGAACAACTAGCTACTCAGTGACAGCTGGGTCAGGGAAGAAATAAGGAAAGAAATTAAAGACTTCCTAGAATTCAATGAAAATGAAGGCACAACATACCCAAACTTATGGGACACAATGAAAGCAGTGCTAAGAGAAAAATTCATAGCAACAAGAGCTTTCAAGAAGAAATTGGAAACATCACAAATTGGAAAGGAAGAATAAAGTATCAATATTTGCAGACGATATGATAGTATACCTGAGTGATCCCACATATTCAACCAGAGAACTCCTTCAGCTGATAAACACCTTCAGTAAAGTGGCTGGATACAAAATTCACACACACACACACACACACACACACACACACACACACACACACAAATCAGTAGCCCTCCTTTAATCTAAAGACAAAAGAGCTGAGAAAGAAATTAGGGAAACTATATGCTTCACAATAGCCACAAATAACATAAAGTACCTTGGTGTCACTCTAACCAAGCAAGTAAAAGACTGGTTTGACAAGAACTTCAAGTCTCTGAAGAAAGAAATTGAAGAAAATATCAGAAAATGGAAAGATCTCCCATGCTCATGGATCAGTAGAATTAACATAGTGAAAATGACCATTCTGCCAAAAGCAATCTACAGATTCAATACAGTTCCCATCAAAATACCAACACAATTCTTTACAGAACTTGAAAGAACAATTCTCAATTTCATACGGAAAAAAAAAAACCAGAATTGCCAAAACGATTCTGTACAGCAACAGATCGTCTGGAGGTATCACCATCCCTGATCTCAAGCTATGCTACAGAGGAACAGTAATACAAACTGCATGATACTGGCAGATACACAGAATAGTGGATCAATGGAACTGAATAGATAACCCAGAAATAAACCCACACACCTATGGATACTTGATTTTTGACAAAGAAACCAAAACCATACAATGGAAAAAGACAGCATCTTCAACAAATAGTTCTGGTCTAACAGGATGTTTACATGTACAAAAATGCAAATAGATCCATACTTATCGTCCTGCACAAAGTTAAAGTCCAAGTGGATCAAAGACCTCAACATAAAACCAGACACACTAAATCTGTTAGAACAAAGAGTGGGGAAGAGTCTTGAATTCATTGGCACAGGAGACAACTTCTCAAACAGCACACAAACAACACAGGCTCTAAGATCAGCAATCAATAAATGGAACCTCATGAAACTCAAGAGCTTCTGTAAAGAAAAGGGCACTGTCGTCAGAACAAAATGATATTAGACATATATTATAGGATAAACATAACAAAATCTGTACACCTAAAGAAGCTTAGCAAGAAGGAGGACCCTGGTTAAGAAGGTCAGTCCTCACTCTGAAAGGCAAATGGGTTAAACATCGAAAGAGGAAGAAACCAGGGAATAGGACAGGAACCTACTGCAGAGGGTCTCTGAAAGACTCTACTCAGTAGGGTACTAACATAGATGCTGAGACTCATAGCCAAACTTTGGGCAGAGCGCAGGGAATCTTATAAAAGAAGGGGAGATAGAAAGCCTTAGAGGGGCCAGGAGCTCCACAAGGAGAGCAACAGAACCCAGAAATCTGGGCCCAGGGTTCTTTTCTGAGACTAATACTCCAAAAAGGACCATGCATGGAGATAACCTAGAACTCCTGCACAGATGGAGCCCATGGCAGCTCAGTATCCAAGTGGGTTCCCTAGTAATGGGAACAGGGACTGTCTCTGACATGAACACAATGCTGGCTGTTTGATCACCTCCCTCTGATGTGGGAGTAGCCTTACCGGTCCATAAAAGACAATGCACCCAATCCTGATGAGACCTGATAGGCTGGGGTTAGATGGAAAAGGAGGAGGACCTCCCCTCTCAGTGGACTTGGAGAGGGTCATGGGAAGAGATGAGGGAGGCAGGGCAGGTTCAGGAGGGAATGAAGGAGGGGGCTACAGCTGGGATACAAAGTGAATAAATTGTTATAAATAAAAAGTTACATTAAAGAAAGAAACCGCATTCAGATTAGTGAGGCACAGGGTAATGATTGCTAATGGTATTTAGCATATCTGTCTGTCATCTATCTGTCTATCTATCTATCTATCTATCTATCTATCTATCTATCTATCTATCTATCTATCTATCTATCTATCTATCTTTCTTTCTTTCTCTATAATTTTGAGTCAGGTCCTTGCTATGTAGTCCAACTATCCTCAGAGTACAATCTTGTATCTGGGGCTATATGTGCTGTAAATCCCATCTTTATCTTTGCTGATTTTTATCTTTATCTTTGCTTGTTTTCCAAGCAAAGATATTGGTATTTTCTAGTAACCTTCTTTCTGTTCTAAAATTATGGGCCCAAGATAAATACAAGAGTTACAATTTTCTCCAACCAAGCAGCATGTTTTAGAGCATTTTTTTTCGCTATTGTTCTGAGCCTGACATTCAGTATGCAACACTGATGACTAATACAAAGGAACATACTCCTAGGAACCTACTGTCAATTGCTAGCTGAGTTATCACCAACACAGACTGAGATCTGACTGCATGTAGGTGCTGCTCTAGAAACAGTTTACATGCATTGTGTTTTGCACTTCTATACTTGTTATGGCAAGAATCAGAGGAGGTATAGAGTGGTCAAGTCATTTACTAAAAGGCAGTGGTGGTTGATGACCATTTGATGTTTCATAATGAAAGCAAAAATTTTGGCTGTTCATTATTGTGTTATAACCTCCTGAAAACTTGATAGTTTGAAGCAGCAGCAATCACTTATTTGCTCATGATACTGAAATTTGGTTATAGCCTGATGAAAATAGTACATATTTGCTTCATTGGAATTTCTGCCTGGCATGGAATTTCTTAGCTGGACTTGTTTGCAATATGCGGTCTGTGTCTTCTTTCACTAGTTATTTATTTATTTTTAGTTACAGTTTATTAACTTTGTATCCCTGTTGTATCCTGCTCCCTCATTCCTTCCCAATCCCACCCTCCCTCATCTCCTTCCTGGCCCTTTCCAAGTCCACTGATAGGGGAAGACCTCTTCCCCTTTCATCTGACCCTGGGTTATCAGGTAACATCAGGACTGGCTGCAAACTCCTCCTCTGTGGCCTGGCAGATCTGCTCCTCCGTCGGGAGAAGGGGGTGTCAAAGAGCCAACTATTGAGTTCATGTCATAAATAGTCCCTGTTCCTCTTAATAGGGTACCCTCCTGGATACTGAGCTACCAGGGGCTACATGTGAGCAGAGGTTGTAGGTTATATCCATACATGGTCCTTGGTTGGAGAAACAGTCTCAAAAAAGACCCCTGTGCCCAGATATATTTGGTCATTGTAGAGCTCCTAACTGCTCCAGGTCATATTAACTCCCCCTTCTTATGATTCTCTGCACTCTGCTGAAGGTTTGATTATGAGTCTTAGTATCTACTTTGATACACTGCTAGGTAGAGTCTTTCAGAGGCCCTCTGTGGTAGACTCCTGCCCTGTTACTTGTTTTCTCCTACAACCAATATCCATCCTATTTGTCTTTCTAAGTGAGGATTGATCATCTTACCCCGGGTCCTCTTTCTTGTTTATCTTCTTTAGGTATATAGATTTCAGTATGTTTATCCTATCCTATAGGTCTATATAAGTGAGTATATACCATGTGTATCTCTCTGCTTTGGGGATACCTCACTCAGGATGATTGATTCTAGGTCCCACCATTTGCCTGCAAATTTCATGATGTCCTCTTTTTTAATTGCTGAGTAGTATTCCATTGTGTAAAAGTACCACAATTTCTGTATCCATTCCTCAACTGAGAGACATTTGGGTTGTTTCCAGGTTTTGGCTATTACAAATAAAGCTGCGACAAACATGGTTGAGCAAACGTTCTTGCTGTGTACTTGAGCATCTTTTGGATATATGCCTAGGAGTAGTATAGCTGGATCTTGATGCAGCACTAGTCTTAATTGTCTAGAAAGCACCAGATTGATTTCCAAAGTGGTTGTACAAGTTTGCATTCCTACCAGCAGTGGAGAAGGGTCCCGTTTTCTCCACAACCTCTCCTGCATGTGTTGTCATTTGAGTTTTTGATCTTAGCCATTCTGATGGGTATCAGGTTAAAGCTCTAAACAAGCAAGTGAAAGACTTGTTAGAGAAAAACTTCAAGTCTCTGAAGAAAGAAATGGAAGAAGATATCAGAAGATGGAAAGATTCCCCATGCTCTTGGATTGGTAGGATTAACATAGTGAAAATGGCTATTCTGCCAAAAGCAATCTACAGATACAATGCAATTCCCATCAATATACCAACACAATTCTTTATAGACCTTGATAGAAAATTATCAACTTCATATGGAGAAACAAAAAATCCAAAACAATCCTGTACAATAACAGATCGTCTGGAGGCATCTCCATCCCTGATCTCAAGCTGTACTTCAGAGCAATAGTAATAAAAAGTGCATGGTATTGGCATAGAAACAGAATAGTGAATTAGTGAAAGGAGTGAATCAATGAATAGAGGACCCAGAAAGAAACCCACACACCTATGGATACTTGATTTTTGACAAAAAAGGCAAAACCATTCAATGGAAAAAAGACAGCATCTACAACAACTGGTGCTACTCCAGCTGGATGTCTACATGCAGAAAAATGAAAATAGATCCGTATTTACCACCCTGAACAAACTAAAGTTCAAGTGGATCAAAGACCTCAAAATAAAACCAGAGACACTAAATTGGTTAGAAGAAAATGTGGGGAAGAGCCTACAACTCATTGCCACAGGTGATAACTTCCTGAACAGAACACCAACAGCACAGGTTCTAAAATCAACAATAAATAAATGGGACCTCATGTAACTGAAAAGCTTCTGTAAAGCAAAAGATACTTTTGTCAGAACAAAACAAGAGCCTACAGACTGGTATCTTCACCAACCCTATATCTAACAGAGGGCTGATATGCAGAACATATAAAGAACTAAAGAAGTTAAAAAAGCAACAAATCAAGCAATCCGATTAAAAAATGGGGTACAGAGCTAAACAGTAGAGGAATACATAATGGCAGAGAAACACTTAAAGAAATGCTCAACACTTAAAGAAATGCAAATCAAAACTACCCTGAGATTTCACCTGCAGTCTGTCTTAAATGAGTACTTTAATCAGAGGGACGGTTTGTATATCTTTCTCTTTTGTGTGACCAGTTTGGATTTTCTTTACATTGTGGACATCTCAGATGAATCAAAATTCTTACCAGTAACTGGATTTCTTCAGAATACAAAGAGAAATTAACTCCTTCATCATTTTCGGACAAGAAATTCAAGAATTTTTCTTCTTCTGCCCTTATTGGCCAAAATAATCACAAGGACAGGTCAGATTTATAAGACAACTGTGCAAACAATTTTTTGTTCAGATAAAGTCAAGTTTATATTACAAATGGCTTAGAGGTTAATGACTACTGTAGTGAAAATATGTAGAAACACATTTCATTGTGTATAATTGGACATTTGTATGGAATGCTATTAGAGAAGAAAGAGGTGTCAGTGACAGAGCTTTTGAGAGTGGCACATTACTTCCAGTGTGCAGACTGAAACACAGATTCATGAATCTGATTTAGTATTCATGAATTAGTATTAGTATTTATTTTAATTAGTTTTGGTGGGTACGTAGAATGAGAAGTTTGCTTTTGAGAATAAATTGGCTCCAGGATATGTGAGGAAAGTCCCAAAGCAGTTTTTGTTAGTTAGGTTTGTGTGTGTGTGTGTGTGTGTGTGTGTATTTAAGAGGCTACAAGATCCTCAGTTCAGTCTGTTTCTGAAAAAAAAATCAAATGGGACAGAGGTGAAAACAAGAGTGCATTTGGTATCTAAGAAACCAGGAACATATTGTCTTCTAGGGTATTGAAAATAATAGAAGATGTGGAGATTATTTCTCATCATCTCTTATTTCACACTTGCAAGCAGGTTCCTCTTAGAGGAAGCTAGATAGAGATGTGCATTTTTGTGCATGTACAATACTATTGACTCCAGGATGAGAGAATAGGGGGTTTTGTTCCTGTTATGCTTGCTCTGGAGTTGAGCCACATGAACGCTTGGCACTGCATCTGTAGGTCAGACACAGCTATGGATGGCATCACCAAAGTAATTATGAGAAAAATATGTTAATAAGCAAATGTCTGTGATTAATGTGCCTATTCTATTGCCTATCATTTGTTGGGAAAAGATAATTAAATTGGAGTCATATGCCTAAGTAAATATTTTGTTTGATGTCTTACAGAACAGAGAAAAGTGACATTGATATTTACTTTCACTTTTAATTTGTTTTAAATTATTTATTTATTGAAATGCATTCACTTTGTATCCCCTCTGTAGTCACCTACCTCATCTCCTCCTAGTCCCATCCTCCATCCCTCTTCTCCTCCTATGCCTTTTCCCTAGTCCCCTGATAAGGGAGAACTTCCTCTCCTTCTATCTCACCCTAGCCAATCAGGTCTAATCAGGTCTGGTTGCACCATCTTCTTCTGTGGCCTTGCAAGGCTGTACCTCCCCAAGGGGAGGTGAACAAAGAGCCTGCCATTGGGTTCATGTCAGACACAGCCCCTGATCCGCTTTCTAGGGAACCCATTTGGACACCGAACCCTCTATGGGCTTCCTCTGAGCAGGGGGTCTAGGTCCTCTCCATGTATGGTCCTTAGTTGGAGTATCATCTCTGCAGGACCCCCTAGGCCCTGGTTTTTTGGCTCTGTTATTCTCCTTTTGGAGGTCCTGTCCCCTCCAGGTCTTTCTATCTCCTTCTTCTTCTATAAGGTGTCCTGTATTCTGCCCAAAGTTTGGCTATGAGTCTCATTATCCCCTTTGATACTCTCGTGGGTAGAGTCTTTCAGAGGTCTCCTGTGGAAGGGTCCTGTCCTGTTCTTTGTGTTCTA
Organism: Pachyuromys duprasi; assembly: GCA_028658305.1. Lineage (NCBI taxonomy): Eukaryota > Metazoa > Chordata > Mammalia > Rodentia > Muridae > Pachyuromys > Pachyuromys duprasi. The sequence goes on along the minus strand of CM053758.1, from coordinate 39,493,616 downwards.
CTTCCAGTGTCTCTCCTGTTAGCCCTTCTGCATGAGGTTTCATTCTCTTTCTTATAGTCCTCCTTGTTGTTTAGCTTCTTTAGGACTATAGATTTTAGTATGTTTACCCTATATTATATGTCTAATATCCACTTAGAAGTGAGTATATATTATTGGTGTCTTTCTTCTTCTGGGTTACCTCCCTCAGGATGATCTTTTCTAGTTCCCACCATTTCTCTGCAAGTTTCATAATTTCCTTGTTTTTAATTGATATGTAATATTCCATCATGTAAATGTACCACACTTTCTGTATCCATTCCTCAATTGAGAGACATCTAGACTGTTTCTAGATTCTGGCTATTACAAATAAAGCTGCTATGAACATAACATAATATGACATAGTATATGTCCTTATTGAATGGTGGGGCATCTTTTGGGTATATGCCCAGGAGTGGTATGCAACTGTACATCTGACAGAGGGCTAATATTTAGAATGCACGAAGAACTGAAGTAGTTAAACTCCAACAAACAAAGTAACCCGATTAATTACAGAGCTAAACAGAGAATTCTCAATAGAGGACTATCGAAAGGCAGAGAAACACTTAACGAAATGCTCAGTGTCCTTAGTCATCATGGAATTGCAAATTAAAATGACCCCAAGATTTCACTTCATACCCATGAGAATGTCTAAGATCAAAAACTCAAGAAATGATGCATGCTTGAGAGGTTGTAGAGTAAACGGAACTGTTACTCCATTGCTGGTGGGAATGTAACTGTGTACAACCACTTTGGACAATCATTCTGGCACTTTCTCAGAAAATTAGGAAGAGTGCTACCTCAAAATCCAGTTTAATTTCATTTTTCACCTGTGTCTAAGACCTGCACTAGATCCATAGTTTGAGCTCAGTCTTTGCTCAAATGAGTTTCATGTTATACAATCAAATATTCAGTGGGACACCTGGGGCTTCTTAGATTGTCAGTGTTAGGCTTTTGTGGCCATGCTTATTTTCTCTATTAAGGATATGTGAGCCAGATCCACTAGCATTTTATCTTAGCCTCTCCACATACATCCTCATCAAGGTCTCCTTTGTGAATCTTTGTTATAGGATCCTTTGATTCTTGAGCATCCTTTCTCTGTGTGTGATCTTGGTCATTAGTATCTTCTATAACAGAGGGTTTCTCCTTGTAATATTATGACACTGATTTAAATACCTGAATGCTTGTTTTGGCCTCTCTTCTGGAATTTATTTCCTTGTTTCATCAAGTAGAGATCCTGGTAGTGACTTTTATGTGATGAGTACTTAGGAAAAGCCTGTCAAGTTTCTTTTTCTTGTGTGATATATTAGACCTGATACACCTTAGAGAAAGAGAACAGGGGAAAGTGTGAAAGAGGCATGTGGCTATTTATTTTGAGTTCAAATGATTGTTTTCCTCTAAGGACTTCATATGAATATAAGATTCCAGTGTAAACTGAAGACCAGTTAAGACATCCAGGCTCATGGACCACCTGATTCATGAATACACATGGGCACTCGCACACGCGCGCGCACACACACACACACAACACACATACACACATACACACACACATGTCAGCTTTTCAATAGACCTATGAAGAACTTATCTGCTGGATCTGGGATCTGAGGAGCTGGAAGAATGAGGCAGACTACAGTCCAATGCTGTAGGCAATCTTATTTCAGTTTCAGTGTTCTTTTATATACGAATATAACAAAGTAAGCAATGATCCAAGGAATGTTGTTTGAGTTCAGAAAAACATATAAATAAACACCAGTAAGCACATACTAAATATTAAAAGAGCAGCACTTTCCCAAAACTTGCTCAGGATAGACTAACTTTGACACAATAGCCTAGCACATATTATACAGATTATATCTGTGAAAGCACAAAAGCAAGGCAGAAGGTCATATACAGATTCAAGGTGCATTAAAGACAACACTCAGCATATCCTTTCACCAGACAGGTTTCTGTTCGGACACCCAGCATGGATGAGCATGTCTTATAAGTTGAATGTAAATGTTTGTCACAGGAGGCATGTAATCACGTCTGAGAACAATCCAGGGAACAAAATAAATCTGAGGCAAAAGGCCCTGTGCTTTTTTTTTTTTTTTCTGGAGCCTCTCTCACTGTTTCCCAAGATGTTCACCATGCATCATTCTTTTGATTGAATTCTGCCATATATACATGATATGTGTGATAAATATCATATATATGTATGTAAATTAGGACCATTGACTGGAGTGTCCTTTATGTGTCTAGCTGTAGTACTTGGAAAAAGAAAAGGTTGTGCCCAATTAGTAAGGTGTTCTATAATAATCAGTAAATATTTTAGTCAACTATTTCTGGACATTTCTATGAAGTCAACTTGGATAGACACTTGAAAAGAGTCTTTGTTTAGGAGGTGTCCCACCTTGTGTTTGTTTTTAAGTCATCTTCTTTTTTATCTTTTGGCAAGTAACATATCACACACACGTACACACACACACACACAAACACACACACGCACGCATGAATGCACACACGCACGCACACACCTGTTTAGCAATGGTATACAAACCATACATTTATAACATTTATATTGTTTTACATGCATCCTGAACTACTCAGTGACTTCCACTTCTATAAGATATACATTGTTTGCAGTCCAGTCTCTGGACAATTTGTGGCCTTTCTGATAAAGAGAAAAGTGACTTATCACCTTGGAGGACAAAGGCCAAAATATTCTTTTGACCACTTTCTTCTCATTGTTATAGGCTTGCAAGATTTGGTTGTTGAATGCCGAAAAGAGAGATTCACCAGTCTTATAATCTTGACTTCTGTGTGGCAATTAGATAAGGCTTGCCAAAGCAAATTAAATGGTTCCACATGAATTTTTATTTTCTTATGTTTTATTTTCCTAAAGTGATTAGAGCATAACATAAATACCAGTAATTGTCTGGATTAGATATACATTGTGTTCTTTCAAGCTAGTTCTTGTAAATGGTACTGTGAGAGATCAGTATAACTTTTAATAATCAAACATATGTAATTATTAAGTTTTATCCTTCACAAACCTTAAACAACTTACTTAGACCCTCTGTACCTTAGATTTAAGATTTTGTGGTGGTTTTTTAATCTTTTCTTTTCATAGGACAAAATGTTATTTTGTCAAAATGCTAATCTTTTCTAAAGCTTATCTAAAATATCCTCTTTTCTTTTTAACCCTTTGCATCAAAACATATCTATCTCAACAATTTTCTCATTTATCTACTAATTATTCTTTTTCTATTTCATTTTCTCAACTAAGGACATCCCACTGGAGCATAGGCACAATTTCAGGAGCTGCATTGTTGAAGAAACCTTTTCTTTTTTCTTTTCAGCATCAATTTTTTTCAGCCATCAATTGCCAGTAGCATCCACATAGAGATTTGATTTCTTAGTCCTCTCCTCTATCCATCTTATGGCTTTAGATAGCTTGATAATGTGAAGTTCTAATTTTTTTAAAGAAAATACAGTGGCTATAATAGATGCCCTGGTTTAATGCATTGCCTTTATGGCCAGTCTAATTAATATAGGCAAGCATAAGAGAGTTATAAGATAGCCAGCAGAGGACCAAGGAAAGGAAATTAGAAAGCCATATTAGCTATGATGCTTACTCAAAGGTCACTTGAAAGATTTTGTTTATCTATTTATGCAAATCATTCATTTGATTATCAATAGCATGGAAAAAATCTGACACAGCAAAGAAATATGTGTCAGAAAACTGTTGACAACCAAGATTATACTTGAGCAACAAATTATTTATAGTGGCTTTATTTTGTAAAACTATGTTCCTTAATTCACTCATCTCTTGACTGATTTTTGCTAATATCTTTACTGTAATTTTAGTAGTTTTATTAACTATGCAGGTCACTTTTGAGACTCCTTTTTTTATTCCAGTAACTATTCTTGGGATAAGGAATTAAAAAGCCATCGTGGCTGCAATCATTACAGGATACAATAGATGCAAAGAATCACCAGAATTCATGAGGAGCATCCTCTTAATTCTATTGATTGCAAAGATTTACTGAGCAAAATGAGTATAATACTGCCTATCCCACATAAATCTTAACAACCTGAAGGAAGGAGATTGTAAGTAGCATGTTCACAGAATATTGTCTATCCCAAAGACAGTTGTTAACCAGATTTAAGAAAGGTATAATTTTTAAAAAATTGAAAAGAAGGGTATAATTAAAGGAGGAATTGCAATAATAAGGAATATAAGTACTTTAACCATAAACAATATGATAAAAAACACCATTGATATCAGAGGAATACTTATGAATATGGGTAAATTAATACGGGTGTGGATGTATACCATTTTGCCCCCTGTTATTTGTTCATAGTCTTTATGAGTTACTCTTATGCAATATAAATTACATTTTAAGAGCTTGGGAATAGACAGGTCTCCTTTGATACAAATAGATGTACTTGTTGACTTCCATGTGCCAAATGAAGCCATAGGCTATTTTCTAAACCATTGTCAACAGAGAGTACTAGTCTAGGTACAATAATAATCAAATTTGGTAAGCAATACATCAGATATTCCCTTTAACATCTTCATATAATTGAAGTGTCTACTATCAGAGCCTTCTAAAGAGTGTTTAATTACATTAAAAATCCATATTATTGTGTTTGGATAAATCAGTCAGATTAATCCAAAATACCCCTCATTCATGTGTCTACCTTTTGTTCATGTATACTACCTTTTATCCACATAACTGGTCCTAAAGGAAAAAGACAAATCGTAGCATAGCAAAGCCATATCACACTGTCTCCTATCACAGGTGTGCCTTTGACAAAAAGATTTGGATTCTGTGAGTTAACATGCAATACATAAACACAACAGCCTATTTGGGGGGTTGGTAGTATAGTGTCCTTGCTGTTTCCTCAAAGTTCAGCTTGATGAGTTAAAGTCTTGATGACTCCCCAAGTTGGCTGCTTACTTTTCCTTTTGGGAACATCTCCTTTTTATGAGTTAGTCATCTGTCTCTAGATGTTTTTTTTTTGTGTGTGTGTTTGTTTGTTTTGTTTTTTTGTCTGGTGGTTTCTGGGATACTGTCCTGGATGGAGGCATCAATGTGGGAATCATCGAATCATCTGGGACTTTGCTTATTCAGGAAAGACACAAGCATAAATTTGCCCCAATGTTAAAAGAATATCATACCCTTTCCATTGATTAGTTTCTAGAGCTCTCCATTTAACATGTACTTTAAGCTGTGTCATGCTTAGGGCAAAATGCTTTGGGGCAGCAGAAAAGCCATTATCTTTTAAATTGATTTTTTAAATTAAAACTAGCATAACTAAATATAGAATACTATGTGAGACTGTGGATGAGTATAGCAGCCTATGCCCCTTTTTAATTTTTTAAAAATTTCCATTTAATGGAGTATATTTAATGGGGTTATAATTATGTATAATGTGGATTATTAGGGGATTTTAGTAACATAATTAATATTATAACACCTTAAATCATTTGCTAGCATAATCAGGAACATTATTAGCATTTAGTTGTAATGAGAGTCCCAGGAAGGAAGTAACAGAGTAATTTGACAAAGTCTAGTTCCAAATTTGACATGGTGGTTATTTTCCTGGGACTCCCAGAGTGTCATGCCATATTTGGGGTTGTGCTCTGTGGCTGACTAGCCAGAGAAAGGTGCTATATATGTTGCCATGTAGTGAATTTTAGCACAGACTTCTACATACCTGGCAGTAGACAAAGTTTCATACACAGATAGCTGTAGTTTCAGATATCAAATTGATGTCTATTCATTACTAATTATGCATTAGAAGCTCAGAAGACAGTATAAAATAGTGCCTTTAATAGAAGATAGGCTCTCATGAACCTTTGTAAATTACCTCCTTTGCCAGAGTCTGATCATTTATCAGACTAAGAGGAAGTACAAAACTAGAAAAACTAACAAAACTTATTGAATTAAGAGTGGTAATTAACTTTAAAAAATTATACCTAAGGCTTTATTAATTTAGAATTTAGGATCTTTAGATTTTAGTAAAATTTTAGTTTTGAGCTGAAGAAGACCTGTTTACTAGATAACAGAGTATTTGGATGTACATGAAATATACTCATAGAAAAATCCTGAGAGTGAAAATAATTCTATTTTTTCATAGTATAAAAGTTTATATCTAGCTGATACTGTAAATGCAACAAAAATGTGAACAATATCAATGAATAACAATTTCATGGAGGAAAACCTACTTGGAAGTCTTTAATATGTATTATATTCTGCAGACAAGATATTTATGATGTATCAAAAATAACTGTAGGAGAATACTTCCAAATAATTTAATTTTTACGGATTCTGCTTTTGGGTTAATCCTTTTCTGGGCTCCAAGAGAATTTGAGAAACATGCAATTATGTGTGAATGCTTAGAGACCATATTACCCATAAGAAATAATATAAAGAATAAATTATTATTCCATTTTACCCCTATTTTTTAGAACACATATCAAGCCTGTTTACATTATTATTATTACAAAGAGCCTGCCACAGAGGACCTTTGAAAGGTTCTACCCTGCAGGGTATCAAAACAGATGCTGAGACTTATGGCCAACCTTTGAGCAGAGTGTAGGGAATCTTATGAAAGAACTGGGAAATATATGTCTCTATGAGTGAGTATATACCGTGTATGTCTTTCTGCTTCTGGGATGGCTCACTGAGGATGATCTTTTCCGGTTCCCACGATTTACCTGCAAATTTCATGGTTTCCTTGTTTTTTATTGCTGAGTAATATTCCATTGTGTAGATGTACCACAATTTCTGTATCCATTCCTCAGTTGAGGGGTATCTTGGTTGTTTCCAGCTTTTCTGGCTATTACAAATAAAGCTGCAACAAACAGGGTTGAGCAAATGTCCTTATTGTGTACTTGAGCCTCTTTTGGATATATGCCTAGGAGTGGTATAGCTGGGTCTTGAGGAAGCGCTATTCCTAGTTGTCTGAGAAAGTGCCAGTTCCAGAGTGGTTGTACAAGTTTACATTCCCACCAGCAGTGGAGGAGGGTCCCCCATTTCTCCACAACCTCTCCAGCATGTGTTGTCACTTGAGTTTTTGATCTTAGCTATTCTGATGGGTGTAAGGTGAAGAAATCTCAGGGTCATTTTGATTTGCACTTGCCTGATGACTAATGATGTTGAGCATCTCTTTAAATGTTTCTCTGTCATTTGCTATTCTTCTGTTGAGAATTCTCTCTTTATCTCTGTGCGCAATTTTTTAATTGGATTACTTGATTTGTTGCTGTTTAACTTCTTGAGTTCTTGAAAGATACACATGATATATACTCAGTCATATAGACATATAATATAGGATAAACCTGCTAAAATCTGTACACCTAAAGAAACCAATCAAGAAGGAGGATTCTGGCAAAAATGCTCAATCCCCATCCAGAAAGCAAAGAGGATGGACATCAGAAGAAGGAGAAAACAGAACAACATAGGAGACTGCCACAGAGGGTCTCTGAAAGTCTTTGCCCTGCAGACTATCAAAGCAGATGCTAACACTTTTGGCCAACCATTGAACAGAATTCAGGGAATCTTATGAAAGAAGTGTGAAATAGTAAGATCTCGAGAGGACAGGAGCTCCACAAGGAGAGCAACAGAAGCAAAAAATCTGAACATAAGAGTCTTTCCTGAGACTGATACTCCAACCAAGCACCATGCATGGAGATAACCTAGAACTCCTACACAGATGTAGCCCATGGCAGTTCAGTGTCCAAGTGGGTTCCATAGTAATGGGAACAGGGACTGTCTCTGACATGAACTGATTGTCCTGCTCTTTGATCATCTCCTCCTGAAGCCAGAGCAGCCTTACCAGGCCACAGAGGAAGACAATGCAGCCAGTCCTGATGAGACCTAATAGATGAGAATCAGAAGTAAGGAAAAGAAAACCTCCCTTTTCAGTGGACTTGGGGAAAGGTATGAGGAAGAAGGGGGAGGCAGGGTGGAACTAGGAGGGGAGGAGAGAGGGGTTTATGGGGGATACAAAGTGAATAAAGTGTAATTAATAAAAATTAAAATAAAAATATAAATTAAATAAAATTTTAGTAATAAAAGATAATTTTTGTACTTTTGTTTCATTAACGCTGCTGTTACACTAATAAATCTGCAGTTAGTAATCAACACATCAAAGGTCTAAGAAGAATATATTAGAGTAGGAATTATAATCTAAATGGCTTCTGTATCAATCATTAAACACTTTAAAGGCCACGCAGCATATCTCTGAGGATTTTGAAGACCATCGATTTAGTATATCTGATTTTAAATAAACTTTGTTTTTCATCATTTGCTTTAGGTTGCTTGAAAACACATACAGAAGGCTAAATAAAGCTTGTGCTTGTGAATGAATGATGTTTGTATTTAGCGTGATTTGAGCACATTAAAAATTTGATCATTCAAAGGTGACTAACCAGTAACTTACATATCCTAATTATCTACAATGGTTTACAAGTTAGTAGCTTTTATACGATTCGAATTTTACAGTTTTGCCTTCTTAAGTTTGAGCCTTAAGAATTTGGATTGAAGATGTAGTTGAAGACATTTTTACCACAAAATGTCTTTTAACAATAAACACAGAGGGAGACATGCCGATGCCAGTTCCAAGATGGCGGTGGCTAGTGTGCACCTTATCTGAGGGTCAAAGGACCTAAAATGCTGAAATTGGTGAGTGATGGGGCTACCAAACCAGAACAGAGTTATCTAGGCTTCCAGGAAGAAAGAGACTAACCATGAACTGAGTTCATCTAGAATCAGTTCACCAGCAGACTCCTCAGGGAGGAGACACTCTAGGAAGGTGATCCCTAGGCACTTCCCCATACCCAACTCTCTATTCCTTCTTTGGAGGAAGCAGGAGGAGGCCAGCAGAATCAGTCATGGATCTCACTGCCTGAGCCCCAGCCCCAGCAACAGCAGGGGCTTCTGTCAAAGAAACCCAGGTTTGAGATCTGGGCTTAAGAATACCTAACCCTCTCAGGCATTCCCCTGAGACCGCCAACATAAACCTTCCCTGGCAGAGCAGGAGAGAGGCACACTGTGGCTTCAGCCACAGCTTACAGAGCCCAGGCCCCAGAGCTGCTGGCTGCGCTTAGCAAACAAACCCTGGCTTGGAATCTGGGTCTGAAAACACCCAATCCTTTTGGGCATTCCCCTGAGAATGCCAACATAAGCCTGTCCTGGCTGATCAGAAGGATAGAGAGGGACACTGTGAGTTCTGCCACAGCCCACAACCCCCGGGCTCCAGCATAGCCTGCTGCTTCTAGCAAACAAGGCCCAGCTCAGGATCTGGGACTGAGGTCACTCAACACTTCCTAACACCCTCCTGGGTCCAGGCACAATAAGGTCTAGCACCAAGCTCTAGCACCAGTGGTCCCTGGCAGAGAAACCCCAGCTCAGGATCGGGGAATGCGAATACCCAACCCTTCCTGGCACTCTCCTGAAACCACCACCATAAGCTTGCCCTGGCAGAGGGGAAGGAAAGAGAGGCAGCCTGTGGTTTCCGCCACAGGCCACAGCGCCTGGGTTCCAGAGCATCCAGCAGCCCCTGGCAGAGAAACCCCGGTGCTGGATCTGAGATTGAGGACACTCAACCCTAACAGGTACTCCCCAGAACAGGCCAACATATGCGCTAGCTCCTGGCAACTTCTAGCAGAGATTTCCGGCCCAGGATATGGGTCTGAGAACACTCAACTCAAGCCTCTCCAGTACTTCCCAGGACCAGCCACCATAAGCCTTCCCTGGTGGAGGGGAAGGGCAGAGCGGCAGCCTGCGGACTCTACCATAGTCCATAGCGCCTGGACCCTGGCTTTGAGATTCTGGAGAGAGGAGATTCAGTCCCCACTTCCCCCTCACACCCCCACCCCAGCACTTCCCTGGGTCCAGTCACCAAAATTATTCCCTGGTGGAAGTGTATGATACAGAAGGGGCCTGCAGAGTCCGTCACAGATCATACTACCTGGGCTCCAGCACGAGCTGCACCCAGCACAGCACACTGTGCAGGTGGACACCAAGACCTGCTGCTACAGTGCCACTGAGCTGACTGTTAGCCTACATCCACATTTGCCACAGTAGGACCAAATCAGAGAGTAGAGAGCAAGGGGAACTCATGTGCTTTCCAACTGACCCTGCAAGGGAGCGATTGTGCCTTCAAGGGAGTGTTTGCCCCAGATCCAGAGCCCCTCTATGCAAGCCACCAGACAACAGATCCCTATCGCCCACACCCCTAGTGTGGGCATCATAGGAATTCTTGGGATAGCGATCCCAACACTGAAGCCTGTGCTCTGCTCTGCAGGACTACCAGCGAATTCCAGGCAAGCAATTCCTGGATCCCAGACAGAGCTGCATACCAGTGGCCTTCAGGCAATGACCAATGATAGTCAGGGAACCCGCATATGCACACTGCACCTGCTAAAAGCATCTGGGAATAGAGCCAGCATTCCACACTCAGGTAAAGCTAAAACCACAATGCACACTCCCAAACCAGTGAACCTCTCTCATTTTCCTGAAAAACAGTTCAGAAAATAGAAAGAGACGGTCTTAGCCTGATCTACAGACTCCAGGAACAAACAGTGAGGGGTACAGATAAGGAGATAGCCAGACGCCTACGTAAGAACCCTCCCCCCCCAAATCTCAGGAAATCATGACTTCACCAGTAATGCCCCAAAGCAATGAACACTTCAATTCACTAGATACATAAGAAAATGACTTTAAAACTGTGTTTTTCCAGCTATTAGAGGCTCATAAAGAGGAAATGAACAAATCTCTGAGAAATGGCTACACAAATTGAGGCAAACAAAGAGGAAATGAACAAATATCTCAGAGAAATGGCTACAAAAATTGAGTCAAACAAAGAAGAAGTGAACAAAGCTCTCAAAGAAGTACAGGCAAATACAGCCAAACACGTAGATGCACAATTAGCGACATATAGAAAGGAAATGGACAAAAAAAAAAAATAGAAGCCATCATTGAGAAGCAGGACTCCACATTCGATCAGATGAAGGAAATGGTGTAAGACATGAAAACAGAATTAGAATCAATAAAGAAAATACAAACAGAGAAAAACCTGGAGCTGGAGAACATAGAGAAAAGATCAGGAACTAAAAAGTCAAGCATCACCAACAGAATACAAGAGATGGAAGAGAGAATCTCAGGTGTCAGAAATAGATACATCTCTCAAACAAAAAATAAAATCAGAAAAGTTCCAAAACCAAAACATCCAAGAAATCAAGGACACCATGAAAAGACAAAATCTAAGAATAATAGGAGTAGATGAAAAAGAAGACATCAGGCTCCAAGCTCCAGAAAATATTTTCAAGAAAATCATAGAAGAAAATTTTCTCAACCTAAAGAAAGAGATGTCCATAAACATACAAGAAGCCCACAGAACACCAAATAGAGTATACCAGAAAAGAAATTCTTCATGTCACATCATAGTCAAAACACTGAACCTACATAACAAAGAAAAAAATTTAAAAGCAGCAAGGGAAAAAGGCCAAGTAACATGTGAAGCTAGACCTATCATAATCACACCAGATTTCCAACAGAAACTGTGAAAGCCAGAAGGGCCTGGGCAGAAGTCATGCAGACCTTAAGGGACCACAGATGCCAACCCAGACTACTATAGCCAGCAAAAATTTCAATCAACATAGAGAGAGAATTAAAAATATTCCATGACAAAACCAAATTTAAGCAATACCTACACAGTAACCCAGCCCTACAGCAGTTACTAGATGGGAAATTCCAACGCAACAACAACTAAAACCAAGGAAACATAGGACATAAATAACTACACAACAACAACAAACCCAAAAGAATACAAGCAATGAAACACAGCAACACCAGGAACCCCACCTCAAAAGAAAGTAACATTTGTTGGTCATTAGTATCTATCAACATCAATGGACTCAACTCTTCAATAAAAAGACACAGACTAGCAGAATGGTTGCAAAAACAAGATCCAACATTCTGTTGCATCCAAGAAACACACCTATGCAACAAATATAAACACTACCTCAGAGTAAGGGCTAGAAAAATATTTTTCAAGCATATGGATCCAGAAAACAGGCTGGAGTAGCTATCTTAATATCCAAGAAAATAGACTTTCAACCAAAATTAATCAAAAAATGATAAGGAGGGGCACTACATTCAAATCAAAGGAAAAATGCACAAAGAGGACATCACAATTCTGAACATCTATGCCCCTCATACAAGAGCACCTACGTTTGTAAATGAAACATTATTAAAGCTTAAATGACACGTTGATTCCAATACCATAATAGTGGGAGATTTCAACGCCCCACGCTCACCTAGGGACAGATCAACTAGACAGAAACAAAATAGGGAAATAAAGGCATGTACATTGTCCCTAAATCAAATGGATCTAATAGACATCTAGAGGTCTTTCACCATAACTTAAAAGAGTATTCCTTCTTTTAAGCACCTCATGGAAACTTCTCCAAAATAGACCTTATGGTTGGTCACAAAGCAAGCCTCAACAGATACAAGAAGATTGAAATAATACCTTGTATTCTACATGACCACCATGGACTGAAGCTGGACCTCAACAACAATGGAAATAATAAAAAGCCTGCGTGCACATAGGAACTGAACAACTTGCTACTCAATGACAGCTGGGTTAAGGAAGAAATAAAGAAAGAAATTAAGGACATCCTAGAATTCGATGAAAATCAAGGTGCAACATACCCAAATTTATGGGACACATTGAAAGCAGTGCTCAGAGGAACATTCATACCACTAAGTGCCTTCAAGAAGAAATTTGTACCATCACATAAAAGCAATTTAATGGCCCAACTGAAAACCCTAGAAAAAAAAAAGAAACAGATACACATAAGAGGAGCAAATGGCTGGAAATAATCAAACTTAGGGTTGAAATAAAACAAGTAGAAACAAATAAAACAATTCAAAAAATCAATGAAACAAAATGCTGTTTCTTTGAGAAAATCAACAACATAGACAAACCCTTAGCTAAACTAACTAAAAGACAGAAAGACACTATTCAAATCAACAAAATCAGAAATGAAAAGGGGGACATAACTACAGACATCGAGGAAATCCAAACAATCATTAGGTCATATTACAAAGGCCAATATACCTAAAATTTGAAAATCAAAAGAAATGGACAATTTTCTTGATAGACTACATCTACCAAACTTAAGTCAAGATCAGGTATAAAGATTGAATAGACCTATATCCCCCAAGAAAATTGAAGCAGACATCAACAGTCTCCCCTCCAAAAAAAGCCCTGGGGCAGATGGTTTCAGTGCAGAATTCTACCATACCTTCAAAGAAGTGCTAACACCAATACTCCTCAAAGTATTCTACAAAATAGAAAGAGAAGGAACATTACCAAACTCATTCTATGAAGCCACAGGCACCCTCGTACCTAAACCACACAAAGACCCAACAAAAAAGAAACTTCAGACCTATATCTCTTATGAACGTTGATGCAAAAATACTCAATAAAATAATGGTAAACCAAATCCATAAACATATCAAAGATATAATACAACATGACCAAGTAGGCTTCATCCCAGGCATTGAAGGATCATTCAATATATGGAAATCCATCAATGTAATCCACCATATAAACAAACTGAAAGAGAAAAACCACATGATCATCTCCTTAGATTGTGAAAAAGCATTTGACAAAATCCAACACCCATCCATCTTTAAAGACTTAGAGAGATCAGGGATACAAGGCACATACCTAAACATAGTAAAGGCAATATACAGCAAGTCTACAGTCAACATCAAACAAAATGGAGAGAAACTTAAATCAATCCTGCTGAAGTCAGGGACAAGGCAAGGCTGCCCACTCTCTCCATACCTCTTCAATTTAATACTTGAAGTCCTAGCTAGAGCAATAAAACAACTAAAGGAGATCAAAGGAATACACATTGGAATGGAAGAGGTCAAAGTTTCACTCTTCACAAATGATATGATAGTATACATGAGTGACCCCCAAAATTCAACTCCTTCAGCTGATAAACACATTCAGCACAGTGGCTGGATACAAAATCAACTAAAAAATCAGAAACCTTCTCTACCAAGGACAACATGGTCAAGAAAGAAATTAGGGAAACAAAACCCTTCACAATAGCCACTAATAACATAAAGTACCTTGCTGTGACTCTAACCAAGCAAGTGAAAGACCTGTTTGAGAAAAACTTCAAATCTCTGAAGAAGGAAATTGAAGAAGATATCAGAAGATAGACAGATTTCCCGTGCTCTTGGATTGGTAGGATTAACATAGTGAAAATGGCTATTCTGCCAAAAACAATCTACAGATTGAATGCAGTTCCCATCAAAATACCAACACAATTATTTCTAGACCTTGAGAGGAAATTTCTCACCTTCATATGGAAAAACAAAAAACCCAGAATTTCCAAAATGATCGTGTACAACAAATCGCCTGGAGGAATCTCAATACCTGATCTCAAGCTCAACTACAGAGCTATGGTAATAAAAAGCACATAGTATTGGCATAGAAACAGAATAGTGGACCAATAGAACCAAACAGAAGACCCAGAAATAAACCCACACACCTATGGAAACTTGATTTTTTGCAAAGAAGCCAAAACCATTCAATGGAAAAAAGACAGCCTCTACAACAACTGGTGCTGGTCCAACTGGATATCTACATGCAGAAAAATGAAAATAGATCCATATTTATCACCCTAAACAAAAGTAAAGTCCAAGTGGATCAAAGATCTCAATATTAAACCAGACACACTAAATTGGTTAGAAGAAATGTGGGGAAGAGCCTACAACTCATTGCCACAGGTGACAACTTCCTGAACAGAACACCAACAGCACAGGTTCTAAGATCAACAATCAATAAATTGGACCTCATGAAACAGAAAAGCTTCTGTAAAGCAAAAGATACTTTTGTCAGAACAAAACAACAGCCTACAGATTGGGAAAGGATCTTCACCAACCCTATATCTAACAGAGGGCTGATATTCAGAATATATAAACAACTAAAGAAGTTGAAAAGCAACAAATAAAGCAATCCGATTAAAAACTGGGATACAGAGCTAAACAGAGAATTCTCAGTAGAGGAATACATAATGGAAGAGAAACACTTAAAGAAATGCTCGAGATCCAAGACGGCTGCCACGAGAGGACACTGTGTCTGAGGAGTAGGACAGCAGAAACAACGCAGGGACCAGGAGACTGAACTTTGGGACCTAAAACGCCAACATTCATGATTGCCAGGTAAGCAGAACTCGCACGGTGAGAAAATCAAGTGGGAAAACCCTAGGGACACCAAGTTATTCGCTGGAAAAATTTCCGGGTGACCAGCAGCACACAGCTCTGATCTGAACCGATCTCCGGAACCACCCCAGTCTGAGAGGATCAGGGGACTGTCTGACCAGTCTGCACTCTGCGGGCGTGCAGCACTCTTCCCCCAGCAAAACCTCAGCCCCTGTGCCAGTCCGCGGGTAAGTCTGGGAGGGACCTGAGTTCTACTTCAACCCACAGGTGTGCGGCGGACATGCACCAATCGCCGGAGACACCACAGACTGAGAAGGTCCGGGAACCATCTTGACCAGACCACACACTAAGGGCGAACACGTCATGCATCCACCAGCAAAAACCTCAGTCCCTGTGTGTGTCCACAGGACAGACAGAGAAGGCCTCGGGCATCATTTCAGACAGGTCTGCATGCAGCGGAGGCACACCAACCCAAACCCATTGTGTGTGCCCCAAATATCATCTCAGACCGTGGTGCACAGCCCCTGGCCCAGAAGGGGGCGCCAAATCTCCATTCCAGGGGAGAGCCGTTAGCAACAAGCCCAGGGCTAAGCGCAAGACCCCCAGCTGACATCACAAAAGACTGAGGAGCTAGACGTCCAGACCAGAGGGGTGACCAGCCTGCAGTGCTCGCAGCTTCTAGCACAGAGCACGAAGACAGGCACACAGAGCCCACAATAGAGTTCAATTGAGACACAATAAACAATAACAAACCACCGGAAATCCCTGACCTTCTTGAAGAATACTTCTGACATAAGAGACTGACAGTTTCAGACTGAAGTACAGCCTTAAAACACAAACAGCTCCCTGATTATATATAAACAAATGCCCAGAAATCGGCGAAAGAACTCACCCAACAAAAATCAGGACACCATGGCCCCACCAGAAACACCCAAAAGCAGTGGAGATTTTAATTCAGCGGAGACACAGGAAAATTATATTAAATCGTTGATTATGCAGATATTGGAGGAACAAGAGGAGAGACAAGAAAAAAAGGAAATGTACAAGGCCCTCAAAGAAATGGAGAAGAAATTAACCGCCTGCATAGAGGAACAACCAAAGATAGACAGAGAGGAAACAACCAAAATAGGAGACACAGTCAATCAGTTGAAGGAAACAGTACAAAGCATGAAAATGGAATTAGAATCTATAAAGACACAAAGGGAGAAGAACCTGGAACTGGAGAACTTAGAGGAAAGATCAGGAACCACAAAGGTAAGCATGACCAATAGAATACAAGAGATGGAAGAGAGAATCTCGGGAGCTGATGATACGCTGGCTGAAATGGATTCCTCACTCAAGGAAAATAAAAAATCGGAACAATCCCAAGCACAAAACATCCAAGAAATCAAGGATGCCATCAAAAGACGAAACCTAAGAATAATTGAAATAGATGAAAAAGAAGACTCCAGGCTCCAAGGACCAGAAAATATTTTTAAGAAAATCATAG
>CM053758.1:39455421-39476367 GCA_028658305.1 Pachyuromys duprasi | reverse complement strand
AAGCTTATGCTCTCCCTCTCAAGATGCATTAAAGCTTTAAAAAGCAAAGGAGAGAGAGCAAAAGATATTTAAAAAATAGCTTGTCTATGGGAAGAATGTCTGGTTGAGCCAGGAAGGCGAAGCTAAAAACCTGAAGGTATATAGAATGTTATAGAGGGTCTGTGTATGTATGTGGGGCCAGGGGGCATATAAATGGTGTTTGCTTTGGTTCTTTATACCTGCAAATACGATTTAAAAACTGTAAAAGATGTTGTACTTCATTTAAAAGGCTGGTGATTCTTCATTGCAAAATGTTTTCTTATGTTCTTTTTAAAAAAATTCTGGGGCTGGAGAGATGGCTCAGAGGTTAAGAGCACTGGCTGCTCTTCCAGAGGTCATGAGTTCAATTCCCAGCAACCACATGGTGGCTCACAACCATCTATACTGCAATCTGGTACCCTCTTCTGACATGCTGATGTATATGCAAACACAACATTGTATACATAATAAATAAATCTTAAAAAAAAAAAAAAGCTTTACTGCAGAAGGATCCTGTGTGTTCCGTGTCGTTCTTGCTGGCGAGACGGTAACGCGCGCCACAGAATCACTCCTACCACAGTCTGTCTCTTTAAAACTGGCACGGTGTTTACTACCTTTTTGCAATTCTTTAAGCCCACCACTGAGAGATAGCCTTGGCAGTTTGAAATTCCCTAAATAAACCCTTTTTTTTTTTCCTACTCATGGAATGGTCCAGTTTGGTGGTTTCATTTTGCCCACATTTACAGTGTTCTAGGCAACTCTTTGAATTCCATGGTTTTAGTTGAGTAAAACACATATTCCTTGTCCAAAATATTTAGAAAAGAGCATTAGAAAAGAGCATAGACAAGTTCACAGGGTAAAGATGTTTCATTCTTTGTTTTACATTGATTTTACAATTAAAAAGACAGTTTAAAAAGAGATCTCATCATGTGATTGCTTCAATTATAAGCATCACATTTTCAAAACAATTTAATTGCAATTTTTAATTTAAAAATAGATTTGTGGAGAGATATCACCTACAATGAAGGGTGTCTGTGTGCCCCTGTGAACCCTTATAAAAAAATAATCCCACAGGATGAGATGTTGTTCCTCACACTCATGAGGATGTAGAATAGCAGAAAAACACTTAAAGAAATGCTCAACATCCTTAGCCATCAGAGAGATGCAAATCAAAACGACTCTGAGATTTCACCTTACACCCACCAGAATGGCTAAGATCAAAAACTCAAGTGACAACACATGCTGGAGAGGTTGTGAAGAAAGAGGAACACTCCTCCATTGCTGGTGGGAACACAAACTTGTACAACCACTCTGGAAATCAATTTGGCGCTTTCTTAGACAATTAGGAATAGTGATTCCTCAAGACCCAGCTATACCACTCTTAGGTATATATCCAAAAGATGCTCAAGTACACAATAAGAACATTTGCTCAACTATGTTCATAGCAGCTTTGTTTGTAATAGCCAGAACCTGGAAACAACCCAGATGTCCCTCACTTGAGGAAAGGTTACAGAAATTATGGTACTTTTACACAATGGAATACTATTCAGCAATTAAAAAGGAGGAAATCATGAAATTCACAGGCAAATGGTGGGACCTGGAAATGATCATCCTGAGTGAGGTATCCAAAAAGCAGAAAAAAACACTATATATATACTTACTTATACAGACCTATAGGATAGGATGAACATGCTGAAATGTATACACTTAGGGAAGATAAGCAAGAAGGAGGACCCAGGGTGGGATGATCAATCCTCGCTTAGATGGACAAATGGGATGGACATTGAATGTAAGAGAAAACAAGCAACAGGACAGGAGCCTACGACAGAGGGCCTCTGAAAGACTCTAACTAGTATGTATCAAAGCAGATATTATAACCAAGCCTTCAGCAGAGTGCAGGGAATCATATGAAAACAGGGGGAGTTAGTAAGACTTGGAGAGGGCAAGAGCTCCACAAAGACCAAATAGATCAGGGCACAGGGGTCTTTTATGAGGGTGTTTCTCCAACCAAGGACCATGTATGGATATAAACTAGAATCCCTGCTCGGACGCAGTCCATGGTAGCTCAGTATCCAAATGGGTACCCTAGTAAGGGAAACAGGGACTATTTCTGTCATGAATTCAATGGCTGGATCTTTGACTCCCCCCCTCCCATCCTGAAGGAGGAGCAGCCTAGCTAGCTCCCAGAAGAGGACATTTCAGCCATCCCTGAAGAGACATGATAAGCTAGGGTCAGATGGAAGAGGAGGAGGTCCTCCCCTATCCGTGGACTTGGTGAGGGGCAGGCAGAAGATGAGGGAGGGATGGGGAGAGTGGGAGGGAATAAGAGAGGGGGCTATGGCTGAGATACAAAGTACATAACTTGTGATTAATATAAAAATAAATAAAGTACTTAAAATATTTTAAAGCTTGCCCTCTCCAGTGTGTTCTGCATACTCAAACAGGATGTTCAAGGGACAAGTAACTACTGTTACTTCAAGTTTTAAGATTTCGCCTTGCCTTGGTAACACAGTATCCAAGTGGGTTTCACTAGTAAGGGGAACAGGAACAATTTCTGACATGAACTCAATGACTGGCTCCTTTACCTACCCCCCATCCACCCTGAAGGAGGAAGAGTCTTGCTAGGCCACAGAGGAGGACATTGCAGCTAGTCCTGAAGATACCTGATAAGCTATGGTGAGATGAAAGTGGAGGAGGACCTCCCCTAGCAGTGAACTTGGAAAGGGATAGGGAGGAGATGAGGGAGGAAGGGTGGGACTGGAAGGGAATGAGGGAGGGGTTATGGCTAGGATACAAAGTAAACAACCTGTGATTAATAGTTTAAAATAAAAAAAAAAAGATTTCTCCTTGTCTCTGGCAGCTGATTCGTTATGTTGATAGTATTTTCTACAGGGAAATGAAGGTAAGAGGAGTGAGGAACTAATGATCATTCCCTTTCTAAAGGCCTCACCTTGATTTTCATTGACTAATGATACTAACAGCATGATTACCTTAGGGAGCTAGAGATATAATGCAGAGGATGTGGACTAATTGGCATATATATGAGCAAACCATCCACTGCCTGTACCTTTCCAATAGCATAAAGAAAGAATAGAAATCAAAAGGAAAAGGATTTTAGGTTCTTTTCAATAAGAGGGACTAATGAAGAACAGTGGTAGAAGCTATGACAGCATTTTACAGCAAGAGTCAATGAGACCAGAATACCACAACATTTTAAGCAATGGTACCAAAAGTTAAGCCTTTAAATTTGAACATAGACAGTGAGTTTAAATAACAAATTATAGAATTATGAAAAATAATCAACTCTATAATAATGTGCTTAACACAGAAAGAGAAGAAAATCTTTAAGAAAGGCATTTAAGGTTCAGGACAAAAGCTTATGTGCACCACAAAGAAAACAGCTGAGCCCTGCCATCTGGTGACAGTGTGGACAAAGCCATTAGTGCAACTAAGAAAAGTGAGAGACAGAGCTGACATCTGGAGACGATCCATACATAAGTGCCAAGAACTCCAAATACCACACATCCCACTCATCTTCCTGAGCTAGTCCTGCACACTGAGAACCTACAGGGTTTGCTCAGGCTTTAAATCTTTAAATCTGGCCCACAGCTCTCCCTGATGCTAGCCCATGCTGCTAAAGGACTGCAGGTTTCTTTTCTTCTCACCCCAAGACAGTAAGTACATTTTGAAACTTAAGAAAAGAGCTTCTAATCCAGAGGCACTTAGCCAGCTTTTTTTTGACACTTTTTGAAAGGACAAAAACAAATAGGATGAAATAGGCCCAGACAGAAAGCAGAAAGCAGAAGGCTTATCCATCATGCCCATTCTCTCTTTTTGACGGAAGAGTTTTCAAATACCTTCCTAAAACAAGATTATCTAGTATGTGGAATTAATGTGTTTTAAGGGCCAATTTAAAATTCTATATCCACATGAAAATGTAAACAGAAAAAAAATCTTCTTTTCCTTCAAACACTATCCCATGCTTTCTAACCACATTTAAGTGAGAGGGCACACATTTGTTTCTGAAAGTTCAGCAATGATGAAAATCACTGAGAATCACCCCAAACACAGATTAGTAGGAAACAGACTATAAATAGATGTTCTGTGTAGCATCCTGCCTCTAAAAAATGCAAATACATGCCTTACCCTTAGGTCATAACTGTCTAATGATATCTATCTAAGCTGAGTAAGACCCAGAAACATACTAGATTCTGAAGATGCCTAGCAACATGAGTACAAGACAGTAGCTAGGAAACAAGGACAAGATGTCATAAAAACGATGTGTTGTGCTTAGTCATCCAGGCCACTTTCATTTTCCTGTTTTTGCCTGAGGTTCCTAAAATGCACTACAAGGCTGACTCTGTAAGGTCAGTAACCCTCTGGTAAGAGTTACTACAGAAGAGTCCCCCAACCTAGCCATGCAGGCTGCTGCTCCCTCAGTTCACCTCCACTGACTCTTCTCATCCCATTCATGTATTGGACAGCCCATGCATTTATTCTTTTACTTCTTTTCCCTCATACTTCCTGCTTTTCATATTGTTGAAAGGTTTTTCATTCTCCTGGTTTGGCTCCAATTTGTTTGGAAACTGTACATTCTACTGACATTCTCTGGAAGGTTATTCTTAAATATTTAATATTGTTGGGAGTTAATGAATCTCTCCATTTTCACACTGTAGCTTTTAGGATTTTCAGAATATGGTTTTTAATGATTTCTTGTTTTTATACATTTACTCTTCTTGGTATTTTAATTCTAACCTCTTACAACCTACCCAGATCTCCTATTAATGTCATTATTTATAAATGAATACTATGAATGAAAATTTCTGAAAATAATTTGTGTCTGGCTATGAACAAAATTCTTGGAAGGAGTCTGTGTCTGCAGAGATTGAGGGACCTATTGGAAATTCAGTGCTGTGGAGAAGCAGTTTTGCAGATTCAGAGATTAGTTATCTTATCTTGGGCTTGTTTTTAGACTTCTGGTACAGCATTCACTGGCCAGTTCGGTTTTGGAACCAACATCTCATGATAATAAACAAACAAACTTTTAAAAATTTGTTTTTTTTTAAATTTGTTGACTTAGCAGAACACTACCTTCTTCTCTCCAATACAAAAGATCAGAATGTCATCAGAGCATTGTCGGCCTACAGAATAGAACCTGCTACTCTGGTATACCCACCAACGTATTTTAAACTTGCCTTGATTAATGGGTGTCATTGTTTTGTAAAAATGTAAAGACCTCATGAAACTGTCTCCACATTGGAACATGGAATTTAGGGTAACCTGTATCTACCAGATAGATGTTAGCAGGCAATGGTCACTGAAAGTGGCTCTAGACCAAACTGTGTCTTATTCCCTTTAAAAAGAGAGCTATGGCTTTTGTACTGACAGCACTAACTTGAATTTACCAGCATGTTTATGGAGGTCTTTTTTCATTATTGTTTTCTACTGCTCTTTCTTTACATTTTTGTTAATTTCCCTTTTACTGAAATTCAAGCTTCATTGTTTTTACATATGAGTGAAGATCTGTGTCTAGCATAGAAATTTTCGGAATCCCTGTGTGCCTGAAAAATGGCTATGTGCTCAACAAATCGTTTCATTTTCTTCATTTACCCCAATTCTGATCCACTACCAGCTGCAGCCCTTGGAAGATCACCTTCTTACTTCCTTTATCTGTTCACTCTCAGTTGGTCTTTACACTTCCTCTTTGGTTTTTGAGGTTCTAAAAATTCATTTATGATATTTAGGAATGGATTGTTTCTTTCATTTTTTTCTTCTCAGGACCAAGCAAAATTCAACAGAGTGCCTTGAGTTTCTTTGTGTTTTTTTTTTATGTTTAACACTCAGTGATTAAGATTATTTCCTACTCTTGCAAAGATCCTTAGTTCAGATCCCAGCACCCACGTCGGGGTGGCTCACTACCACCTCCACCTATGCCTGTTGCTCCAGGGAATCTGACAATATTTTCTGGATTCTGTGGATATCTGCACTCACAAGACACATAGGTGTTACTTCCACCATGTACATACAATTTTAAAATTAATCTTTAAAATATCTCTCTATAAATGATCTCTCATTTTTTTGCTTACAAGAACTGTTTTAGATCTTAAATCTGAGTATTGCGATGCAAAAATTCTCCTAATTATGTTCTCTGCTCACCCTCCTCCACAGAACGTAATGCCTACAACAGTTTATAACTATGTTTAGTGTTAGTTCATCTTCATTCTATTCCTGATAGCAAAGGCAGTGCCTACAAGATTTTCTGCATCTGCTCTGGAGTCTCACAGTCCACTGCTGTCCACACCACCAAATCCATTCTATCATTTTCACCACCTTAACAACCTCTGCTATGTCTACCACCATCAACACCTCAAATACCACCGTATCACCAGTATCTCTGACATCAATACCCCTATTTCCACAACTACCATCAGTCCACCTAAGCATTTCACCTTGTGTAATTTCAGTGAAAACTCTGATTTAGTGAGTTGGGTGGCTCAAAAGCCACATGAACTTGTTGGGGAGGAATGTCATCTACTATGGTGGTAGGAATAGAGAGAAATCTGAAAATGGATGGGTTGGTCCATAACCCTGAGCAATGAATGATGTTAACATAAATAGGAAAAAGGAATAAGTGCTCCCTAGGGGTTTGAGGGAATAAATATCACCTATGCAGTACCAGTAACACTAGATAGATTCTTGACCAAGGGAAAACAAAAGTGAATAGACACACATGTGTCTGTAATATAGAATTAAATGGTAAATAACTTTTCTTAGAGTTTTTTTGGGGGCAGAGATAGGGTTTATCCTTGTAGCCCCAGCTATCCTGGAGCTTGCTTTGTAGATTTGGCTGGCCTTGAACTCAGAGATCTTCCTGCCTCTGCCTCCCAAGTGCTGGGACTAAAGGTGTATACCACCACTGCTGGGCTGACTTTTTAAATTTTTAATTAAGGAAACTAGAATTTGTCAAACATACCTGTAATCAAGACAGAGCTTTCAAAATACTAATGCCAGAATCAGTGAGGATTCTAGCATCAGAAAATCTTTCTTGTTTTTTAGATTATAAATCTATATTACTAAAAGAAGAGCAAAACCATTTTTGTAAAGATGCTGAAATAGTTCTTTCCTTCCACCCAGGGTTACAAGAAGAAATTTCAACTTCACCATCTCAGCCAAATAAGGGAGGCTTCTTGGATATGTGAAAGGCATGTACTTTAGACTCTTGGAGCAAAGGATCACAGTGTTTATGTTGGGGACATCCCTGGAACAATTCTCCTTTGATGTGTACTTTTCATAGAGGCTACTTATTGTCGCTGCAAAGGAAAACAACCTGAAATTTCTCAAAGAAAAATGTTCAAATGGGCAACCTGCAGAGGCAAGTTGCTCCCACAAAGACACAGAAAAGACTGATGACAAGTCAAGAGGACAAATAGCTGAAAATGACGCACTTAAGAAAGCACATCTTGGATTCAAAGTGTCCTAGAAGTTCTCCAAAGCGATTCTCCTCCAATACTTTTGGTTCTTCTTCAATAGTTCTAACGGCATTTAGTCACCCAGAATGTGCCACACTAAAGGTGATAGAAGCCTGGAATAGGCACGTTTTTCTGCCTCAGAAGAAATCCTGAGAGCTTGGGAATGAGAGCATGCAAAAGTAGAGATGGGCCCTACTCTTTCTGAGCAGGTATCATGAAGTATGGGCCTGGCTCAAACAGAGTTTTCTCAGGACTGATTTCTACACATGAACTGGGAGATTTAACTCAGTAGAGTTAAATAGAGTTGTAGCCAGAGACTATTCCTGACAGAAATAGGTCCTTCTGTTCTCAGCATGAGAGGTGTGTGGGCAGTGAGTGTTCAGAACTCATTATCACACTTGACAATCACACTCCCAGAAACCAGCAGTCACAGGCAACAGTTAAAGTAGAATCTCTTGATTTGGATATTATGATTTGCTTTATTGGTGAAAGTTGAGCAACAGTATTGACTGGAATTTCCATATCTGTTGGTTTCTTTCAATTTTTTCTGAAAATAAAGAGCACATAACATGCATGTGAAATGTTACATGTGTTATACATTTAATTTTTGTTATGTCAATCAAAAGAAATATTGAAATATTTTTCTGACCTCTATGTAAATGGCTTTACAAAAGTGACCACAGCATGTCTAGTTGAAAGAAGTTGGAAACTTTTATGAGAGGGACATAAATGTCTAACAATAATATTTTTCTTGATCTATGACTTCATTTAACTTTTTAGAAATTGTGACTTGTTGAGATTTATCTTCTCATTTTGAAAAAGTTTTATTTTTTTCATGTATTTAGTTAGTTATATTATTAATTACTATCTATTAACTTTGTATCCCAGCTGTAGCCCTCTCCCTTGTTCTCTCCCAATCCTGCCCCTTCCCTCCCTCTTCTCCATCCATGCCCCTCCCCCAGTTTTCCTCCCTTCCATTTGATCCTAGTCTATCAGCTTTCATCAGGACTATCTTTATTGTCTTCCTCTGTGGCCTGGTAAGGCTGTACCCCCTGAGGGGGAGGTGATCAAGGAGTAGGCCACGGAGTTCATGTCAGAGAGAGTTCCTGTTCCCATTACTAGGGAACCCACTTCAGCACTGAGCTGCTATGCATGACACAGATGCCCTACATCTGTGCAGGGGTTCTAGGTTATATCCATACATGGTCCATGGTTGGAGTATCAGTCTCAGAAAAGATCCCTGTGCCCAGATTTTTTTCTCTCCTTGTGGAGCTCCTGTTCCCTCCAGGTCTTTCTATCTCCTCCTTCTTTCATGGGCTATCCTGCGCTCTGCCCAAAGTTTGGCTATGAGTCTAAGCCTCTGATTTGATACCATGCAGAGTAGAGTCTTTCAGAGGACCTCTGTGGTAGGCTCTAGTCTGTTTCTTGTTTTCTTCCACTTCCGATGTCCATCCCATTTGCCTTTCTGAATGAGGATTGATCATCTTACCCAGGAACCTCCTTGATTAGCTTGTTTAGGTGTACAGATTTTAGAATGATTATCCCATATTATATGTCTAATATCCACTTATAAGTGAGTACATACCATGGGTGTCTTTCTGCTTCTGGGATACCACACGAAGGATGATCTTTTCTAGTTCCTGCCATTTGCATGCATATTTCATGATTTCCTTGTTTTTTATTGCTGAGTAATATTTCATTGTGTAAATGTACCACAATTTCTGTATCCATTCCTCAAGTGAGGGACATCTGGGTTGTTTCAGGCTTCTGGCTATTACAAATAAAGATGCTAAAAACATGGTTGAACAAATTTCCTTGTTGTATATTTGAGCATCTTTTGGATATATGCTTAGGGGTGCTGTAGCTGGATCATGGGGTAGCACTATTCCTAATTGTCTGAAAAAATGCCAGATTAATTTCCAAAGTGGTTGTACAAGTTTACATTTCCACCAGGAATGGAGGAGGGTGCCCTTTTCTCAACACCCTCTCCAGCATGTGTTGTCACATGAGTTTTTGATATTAGCCATTCTGATGGGTTTAAGATGAAACCTCAGAGTCATTTTGCTTTGCATGTCCAAGATAGCTAAGGATTTTGAGCATTTCTTTAAGTGTTTCTCTGCATTGAACACTCCTCTATTGAAAATTCTCTGTTTATCTCTGTACCCCAGTTTTTTTAAAAATTGGATTACTTGATTTGTTGCTGTTTAACTTCTTGAGCTCTTTATATATTCTGGATATTAGACCTCTGTCCGTATAGGGTTGGTGAAGATGCTTTCTCAATCTGTAGGCTGTTGTTTTGTTCTGATGACAGTGTCCTTTGCTTTACAGAAGATTTTTAGTTTCATGAGGTCCCATTTATCAATTGTTGATCTTAGAGCCTGTTCTGTTAGTGTTCTCTTCAGAAAGTTGTCTCTTGTACCAATGAGTTCAAGGTTCTTTCCAACTTTTTTTTCTAACATGTTTAGTGTGTCTTGTTTCATGTTGAGGTCTTTGATCCAGTTGGACTTTAGTTTTATGCAGGGTGATAAGTATGGATCTATTTAAAATTTTCTACATGTAGATATCCAGTTAGACTAGCACCATTTGTTGAAGATGCTATCTCTTTTCCATTGTATGGTTTTGGCATCTTTGTCAAAAATCAGGTGTCCATAAGTTTATTTCTGGGTCTTCTATTCGATTCCACTGATCCACCAGCCAGTTTCTATGCCAGTACCATGTCGTTTTTATTACTGTTACTCTAAAGTACAGCTTGAGATCAGGGGTGGAGATACTTCCAGAAAACCTCTTATTGTAGAGGATTGTTTTAGCAATTTGGGGTTTCTTGTTATTCCATATGAAGTCTTTTTCTTTCAAGGTCTGTAAAAAAATTGTGTTGGTAATTTGATGGAATTGCATTGAATAAGTAGATTGCTTTTGATAAGATGGCCATTTGTACTATGTTAATTCTGCCAAGCCATGAGCATGGGAGATCTTCCATCTTCTGACATCTTCTTCTATTTCTTTCTTCAGAGATTGGAAGTTTTTTTTTTTCATACAAGTCTTTGACTTGTTTGGTTAGGGTCATGCCAAGGTACTTTATGTCCTTTGTGGCTATTGTGAAGGGTGTTGTTTCCTGAATTGCTTTCTCAGCCCATTTGTCTCTTGCATAAAGGAGGGCTACTGATTTTTTTGAGTTGATTTTTTAGCCAGCCACTTTGCTGAAGGTGTTTATCAGCTGAAAGAATTTCCTGGAAAAAATTTTGGGGTCATTCATGAATACTATCATATCATCTGAAAATGGTGGTACTTTGAGTTCTTCCATTCCTATTTGTATACCCTAAATCTCCTTTAAGTGTCTAATTGCTCTAGCTGGGAGTTCAAGTACTATGTTGAAGAGATATGGAGAGAGTACCCTTCTTCCCAATTTCAGTGGGATTGATTTAAGCTTTTCTCCATTTAGTTTGATATTGGCTGTAGGCTTGCTCTATATTGCCTTTACTATATTTAGGTAAGTGCTTGTGCCCCTGATCTGTCCAAGACTTTAAACATAAATGAATGTTGGATTTTATCAAATGTTTTTTCAGCATATAAGGACATTTTCATGTATTTTTTTTCTTTCAGTTTTTTTACATGGTGGATTATGTTGATGGATTTGTGTATACTGAACCACCCCTGCATACCTGGGATGAAGCTTACTTGATCAGAGTGGATGATATATTTGATGTGTTCTTGGATTCAGTTTGTGATTATTTTTTGGGTATTTTTGCATAAATTTTCATAGGAAAGATTGGCCTGAAGTTCTTTTTTGTGTCTTTGTGGGATTTAGGTATCAAGGTGACTATGGCTTCATAGAATGAGTATGGTAGTGTTCCTTCTGTTTCTATTTTGTGGAATAGTTTGAAGAGTATTGGTGCTAGCTCTTCTTTGAAAGTGGTAGAGCAACAGGACAGGAGCATATCAAAGAGGACCTCCGAAAGAATCAATACAGCAATGTATCAAAGCAGATATTAAGACTCACAACCAAGCCTTTGGCAGAGGACAGGAAGTAATAATAAAAATAGGGGAAGTTAGTAAGACTTGGGGAGAACAAGAGCTCCACAAAGACCAAACTGAGCAGGGTACAAGGGTCTTATATGAGACAGTTTCTCCAACCAAGGACCATGTATGGATATGTCCTTGAACCCCCACTCAGATGGTAGCTCGGTCCATGGTAGC
The DNA here is from genome assembly GCA_028658305.1 of Pachyuromys duprasi. Taxonomy (NCBI): domain Eukaryota; kingdom Metazoa; phylum Chordata; class Mammalia; order Rodentia; family Muridae; genus Pachyuromys; species Pachyuromys duprasi. The sequence continues at coordinate 39,464,686 of CM053758.1, read as the reverse complement.
TCAGTGTCCAACTGAAGACCCTAGTAAGGGGAACAGGGACTGTTTCCATCATAAACTCGATGGCTGGCTCTTTGACCCTCCCCCATACATGCCAGGGAGTAACAGCCTTGCTAGATCCCAGGGGAGGACATTGCAGTCAGCCCTGAGGAGACAAGATGATCTGGGGTCAGATGGAAGGGGAGGAGGTCCTCTCCCATTTGTGGACTTGGAGGGGGCGTGGAGGAGATAAGGGAGGGATAGGGAGAGTGGGAGGGAAGGAGGGAGGAGGCTACGCCTGGGATGCAAAGTACCTAACCTGTGATTGATATAAAAATAAATAAATTACATTAAAAAAAGAAGCATAACCAACCCATTGGCAGAGTGCAGGGAATCATATGAAAGAAGGGGGAGTTAGTATGACCTGGAGAGGACAGGAGCTCTGCAAGGACCAAATATATCAGGGCACAGGGGTCTTTTATGAGACTGTCTCTCCAACAAAGGACCAAGTATGGTTATAATCTAGAACCCCTGCTTGTATGTAGCAAATGGTAGCTAAATACCCAAGTGGATACAGCAGTAAGGGGAACAGGGACTATTTTGGACATAAACTCAATGGCTGGCTCTTTGACCTCCCTGCCCCTGAGGGAAGAGAAGCCTTGCTAGGCCACAGAAGAGGACATTGCAGCCATTCCTGAAGAGACCTGATAAGCTAGAGTTAGACGGAAGGGGAGAAGGTCCTCCCCTATCAGTGGACCTGGAAAAGGGCAGGGAGGAGATGAGGGAGGGAATGGTGGAATAGGGAGGGAATAGGGGAGGGGGCTATGGATGGGATACAAAGTATATAACCTGTGATTAATATAAAACAAAAATGTTTAAAAATTAAAAAAAAAGAAAGTGGTAGAATTCTGTGCTGAAACTATCTGGCCCTGAGCTTTTTTGGGATGGGAGACTTTTGATGACAGCTTCTATTTCCTTAGGGGATATAGGACTATTTAATTGATTTACCTGATCTTGAATCAGCTTTGGTAATTGGAATCGATGAAGAAAATTATCCATTTCAGTTAGATTTTCAACTTTGTGGTGTATAATCTTTTGAAGTAAGACCCAATGATTGGATTTCCTCAGTGTCTGTTGTTATGTTCCCCTTTTCATTTCTGATTTTGTTGATTTGAATAGTGTCTTCGTGTCTTTTAGTAAGTTTGGCTAAGGGTTTGTCTATCATGTTGATTTTTTTCAAAGAACCAGCACTTGGTTTTATTGATTCTTTGAATTGTTTTATTTGTTTCTAATTTATTGATTTCAGCCCTGTGTTTGATTATTTCCAGCCATCTTCTCCTCTTGGGTATGTCTGCTTCTGTTTCCCCCCCCCCCCCTAGGGCTTTCAGGTGAGCCATTATGTTGTTTGAATAAGATGTTTTGAATTTCTTCTTGAAGGCACTTAGTGCTAGGAACTTTCCTCTTAGCACTGCTTTCATTGTTTGGGTATGTTGTCCCTTCATTTTCACTGAATTCTAGGAAAATTTAATTTCTTTATTTCTTCCCTGACCCAGCTGTCATTGAGTAGTGAGTTGTTCACTTTCCATGTGAGTGTATGCTTTTTGTTATTTCTATTCTTGTTGAGGCCCTGATTTAGTCGACAGTGGTCAGATAGTATTATTTCAATCTTCTTGTATCTATTAAGGATTGCTTTGTGACCAACTGTATGGTTTATTTTGCAGAAGGTTCCATGAGGTGCTGGAAAAAATGGTAATTTTTTTGTGTTTGGGTGAAAGGTTCTATAGATATCTGTTAGGTTCATTTGATTCATGATCTCTGTCAAAGTTGTTTCTTTCTTTAATTTCAACACCCTTTTTGAGAGTGGGGTGTTGAAGTCTCCCATTATTAATATGTGGGGGGTCTCTGTGTGGTTTAAGTTTTATTAATGTTTCTTTTACAAAAGTGGATGCCTTTTATTTGGGGCATAGATGTTCAGGACTGTGATGTCTTCTTAGTGAAATTTTCTTTTGATGAGTATGAAGTGTCCTTCCCCATCTCTTTTGATTAATTTTATCTAATAGTCTATTTTATTAGATTTAAAAATGGCTACTCCTGCTTGCTTCTTGGGTCCATTTGCTTGGAAAACTGACTTCCAGTCCTTTACTCTCAGGTAATGGCTATCTTTGTGACTTAGATATGCTTATTGTATGCAACATATTTTTTTGTCTCGTTTACGCATCCATTCTGTTAGCCTGTGTCTTTTTATTGGATCATTGAGTCCATTGATGTTGAATGAGATTAATGACCACTGGTTGTTAGATCCTTTGATTTTGCTGTTGGCTGTGGTAATGTGTTTCTGTGTTTTCCTACTTTTAGTTTTGCTGTAGTGAGGATATTTCCTGTGTTTTCCTGAAAGCCGTTAGTTTTCTTGGGTTGTATTTTTCCTTCTGGTATCTTCTGTAATGCTGGATTTGTGGGTAGATATGGTTTAAATTGGTTTTTGTCATTGAATATCCTGTTTTCTCCATCTGTGATGACTGAGAGTTTTGTTGGGTATAGTAGTCTGGGCTGAACTTCTGGCTTTTGTAGTATCTTCTGAGAAGTTAGGTGTGATTCTGATGGATTTGCCCTTATATGTTACAAGGCCTTTTTCTCTTGCAGCTTTTAGTATTTTTACTTTTTTCTTACTGTTTTGATTATTATGGGGCAGGAGGATTTTTTCTGGTCTAATTTATTAGTTGTTCTGTAGGCCTCTTGTATGGTTATAGGCCTCTCTTTTAAAATGGGAAAATTTTCTTCTGTGATTTTGTTGAAAATATTTTTGGGCCTTGAAGACAGGAATCTTCTTTTTCCACTATTCCTATTATTTTTAGGTTTTGTCTTTTCATGTTGACTTGGATTTTTTGGATTGTTTGTGTCAGGAATTTTTCAGATTGAACATTTTCTTTGACAGACACACTAATTTCGTCCATTGTATCTTCCACACCTGAGATTCTTTCTTTCATCTCTTGTAGTCTGATTATGCTTATCTTTGCAGTTCGTCTTTTCTTCCCTAAGTTCATCCTCTCCATGGTTTCCTCCATTTGTGATTTTTTTTTAATTTTTCAAATTCTATTTAAGATCATGAGCCATTTTGTTGATTTCCTTCACCTATGATTGTATTTTCCTGGTTTTCCATCAATTCCTTTGTCTGATTGTTTGAACATTCCTCTATTTCTTTTATTTCTTGCACAGATTTAATCATTTCCTCTCTGAAGGTGACAAACTCTTTGCCTGTATTTTGCTGTATTTCTTTACAGATGGCCATAATCTGTTTGACTTTATCTTCCTCTATTTCCTTATGAATTTAATTTGTTTCCTCCAATATCCTCTTCATAATCATAGATGTAAGTTCCTCTTCTTGAATTTCACTTATGTTAGGGTGTCCAGGGCTCCTTGCCCCTGGATAACTGGGTTCTGGATATGCCCTATTTCTTTGCCTTTTATTGGTTGTTCTTTTACACTGGCCTCTACCCATCTGGCTGTCTCAGGTGCTGGCTGTTAGTTTCTGGTGCCTGCTGGAATCCTGGGGTGGGGAGAATCCTCTTGCCCAGATTCTGAAGGAGGCCTCCTCAGCTTTTCAGGTATGGTCATCTGAGTGGTGGTGCATCTCAGGAATTGCCATAGCTTACCTCATGTGTATGGGCCTGTGTGGTAACTATGGTCATTGGTAATAAGGGGGTCTGTCCTCTCACCAGGAGATGTCCTGGAGACAGCTGCCCTGCCACTGGGTTTCTTGCTCTGAATTTAGTGAACTGCTGCTGCTGGTCTTACACTGTGTTTCCTGGGCATAGCCCTCTTGAAGAACCAGAGCACCTTGCAGTTTGGTCAGTTTAGCCTGGTTGCACCTTGGAGCAGTATCTGGCGGGGGTGGGGGGGTGGCTGATCCAGTGACTCTGAGGCTTCTGTAGGTCTGAGGTTGTAGCTTTGTGCCCTAGTAGCTAAACGGTAATTAGTGGCAAGTGAGTGCAGCACTCCTGTGTGCAACAGGAGGCTAGGGTCTGGAGCCTGCAGGAACCCAGAAACTTTTCTGGAGCAGGGTGTCCTGAGGTTAAACCTGTTGTTTCTCCCATTGTGGGGTTTCCTCCTGGTAGGGAGACCCAGACTGTGGTGTTTTGGGGTCCACAATTCCATCTGGGATGGTGAGTAGAGCAAACAGGCACAGGCAAGTGTCTCTGCACTGGCTACTGGACACCTGAAGGAACCTGAGAACTTTTCTGAGAACTTTTCTTGGCTGAGTACCTTGAGGTTGGTCCTGATGTTTCCCTCACTGTGGGCTTTCCTTCCGACAGGGAAACCCAGGCTCTTGTGCCCTGATGCCCACAATTCTGTCTGTGACAGAGAGTCGGGCATGCAGGCAGGTATCTGGGCTGGCAGCTGAGCACCAGCTGGATCCTGGGACCTTTTCCAGGGACTGTCTGTGTGACCTGAGGCCAGTCCCAATTGCTTCCTTCACCGAGGGTTTTCTCTCAACTGGAAATCTCAGTCTCTGGTATGTGGTGCCCACGGTTCAGGCTGGGATGGTGATAAGAGTATGCAGGCATGTGGATCTGGGCTGGTGACCAAGCTCCTGCCAGGACCGGGAGCTCTTCCGGGGTTTAACTGGGTGACCTGAGCCTGATTGCTTCCCACACCATGGGGTTTCCTCTCAACTGGGAAACACAATTGCTGGTGTTTTAGGGCCCAGAGATTGGTCTATTGGTCACTGTGCAGTCACTGTTGTCCTGTTCCTCAGACACAGTGTCTTCCTGGTGCTTCCATCTTGAATCTCCCCCCAACAAACATGTTTTATTCTTGTACCTCCCTAACTTGATCCTTGTAGTTTCCCATTTATTCTGTTTGTACCCTATTAAATCATGGTAGCAAAAATGTATGAGCTGTAAGCCTCTTTACATCCAGGTCCTTCTGCATATACACAATATAAAAATGTGAAGCATTATATTATAAATATTCAAATAAATGAAAGCAATTTCCACTTAATGGAGGTACATGCCCAAAGAGTCTTTCATCAAAACATATCCAGTGTTCTAGGCAAGAGATAATGGTCATCATCCATGACACAGATGATCTATACCTAGAAATTGCTGTTGTAGTAGGGTGTGTCTTTTGTATCTCAGGTCCACCGGGACAAAGCACATGGGCTAAATGATTAGTTCTTTTTTTGTTCAACTTTTAAAAAAATATTTATATTTTTATAAATTACACTTTATTCACTTTGCATCTCTGCGGTAGCCTCCTTCTTCATCCCTTCCTAATCTCACCCTCTCTCTCTCATTTCCTCCCACCCCTTCCCCAAGTCTACTGATAGAGGAGGTCCTCCTCCACTTCCCGCTGACCCTAGCCTCTGAAGTCTCATCAGGACTGGCTGTGGGAATATAAACCTGTACAACCACTTTGGAAATCAATCTGCTGCTTTCTCGGACAATTAGGAGTAGTGCTACCTCATGATCCAGCTATACCACTCCTGGGCATATATCCAAAACTTGCTCAAGTGTACAAGGGCATTTGCTCAACCATGTTTGTAGCAGCTTTATTTGTAATAGCCAGAACCTGGAAACAACCCAGATGTCCCTCAGCTGAGAAATGGATACAGATATTGTGGTCCATTTACACAATGGAATACTACTCAGCAATTAAAAACAAGGAAATCATGAAATTTTCAGGCAAATGGTAAGGATTAGAAAAGATCACTCTTAGAGAGTATCTCAGAAGCAGAAAGATACACATGGTATATACTCATTTATAAGTGGGTATTAAACATATAATATAGTATGTACATTCATCCTTAATGCTCAGCCATGCATTCCATGCTACAAAACAGTTTCATGTAATGTTTTATTTAGAAATATATGGGTAGTTTCTCCTGTGAAATCAGCATCATTTTACCTAGTTTTTCTCTAATTATTATTTTTACATGTACATATACATACAAATATATATATGTATATATATATATAACCTGTTATGTTTTAATGTTGCTTGTATTTACATGTTTTTAGGGATGACCACTTGATATTAGATAACCAATTAACAGGAGCATTCCAAGAAAATACTGGTTCTTCTTCTCCAGACAATTGTTAATTTTCTATAGCTTTTCATCTAGGCCTTGTCAGATTTCTCCATTCATGCTGGCATATCACCAGGGTTGTCATTTTAGGGTAATAAAATGGCCACCCTGTCATAAATAGAAGACAGTTTTTTCAGTAGACATCCTAGTCCTCTGGTTCTTACAGACTTCCCTCCCCATCTCCCATGAGGTTCCAAGAGCCTTATGTGTAGGTTTTATTGTAGATGTACCAGTTGGAATTGAATATTTCATCACCAGTTGTTCTCTATATTTTGACCAGTTGTGGTTGTCTGTAATGTTTTCCACATGACATAAAATGACGTTTTGTTGATTGGAGGTGAGAGCTACACTTATCTATATCTGGACTACATTTCTTAGCACATTTAAAAAATAAATTTGTTAAATTTATTAAAATGGATGAAATTATTTTCAGATAAAGGTAGAGGAATAGATTGGCTGATTTTCCTTGATTTTTTTTCTGGACATACTTTCCCATATTGCTTCTAAAGCCAGGGACTACTGTACAGTCCCCAGTATCAATTCTCTACAGTCACCAGAATAGAAGGCAGATTTCTCATTGTGGTTCATAATGATAAACAGATCTAGAAAAATTCTACTTCAAAAAGGCAAAAATGATCATGAGTCATGACAAACCTTCTAATCGGATCTACAGGGGCAAATTCCAGAGAAACTTGGACGCCAAGGCACATTAAAGCATCTCTTTCTCTACCAGGACACCTCAGCACATTTTTGTCACTTAACTCCACCAATCAAGTAACTTTCTGCACATTTATTCAGTGCCAGGGGCTAGAGTAGGGAGGCAAGAAGGAGGAAGGAGTGACTTCCATCCTCAAGAAGTTTAGTTTTTCAGTGTTCCAGGTTCAGTGTATTAGTCACATAGTAAACAAGGCTGAGCTCCAGTAAAAACATTTTTACAAATGGATATTTATCAAGGACCATGCATGGAAATAACCTAGAACCCCTAAAACCCCTGTACAGATGTAGCTCATGGCAGCTCAGTCTCCAAGTGATTTCCCTAGTAAGGGGAACAGGGGTTGTCTCTACATGAATTTAGTGGCTAGCTCTTTGATCACCCCCCCCCATGAAGTGGGAGAGATAGCCTTGCCAGGCCACAGAGGAAGACAATGTAGCCAGTCCTGATGAGACCTGATAGGCTAGAGTCAGAGGGAAAGGGAGAAGGACCTCCCCTATCACTGGACTTGGGAAGGGGCACGGGAGGAGATGAGGGAGAGAAGGTGGAATTGGGACGGCATGATGAAGGGGGCTGCAGAGGGGATACAATGTGAATAAACTGTAATAAATTAAAAAAAACATTTTTTCCAAATTCAGATTTTATTTTTAAATTGACCTTACATTGTATGTATGGTTTTAGAAATAATGTCAAATCAAAAAGTAAGCTGGCAAGCATCCCAAAGCAAAGTGTTCACCTAGTTAAAACTACCTTGGCATGGAAGTCAGTCTTCCACATCTAAAACAGTGGTTAAGAACACATAAACTTGCATCAGTTTGATATTGGGAAATTAAGATGTAGCCTGGAGCTCCTAACAAGCCTATATAACTATCTTTCTGAAATATCTTGCTGGTGTGAGTGTGTGTGTGTGTGTGTGTGTGTGCCTGCGTGCTTATGCATAACTGAGTGAAGAGGGAGAAAAAAATTGTTAAAAGTATTAGCATTTTTGAAGCTCACCAGAAATCATTGAAGTTTGATGAATGTATAAACAGAAAGATATATACTGTGATTAAATGACTGGAGGATTCTGTGCCTGGAAACTGTTTGAAGATGAAAATTAGCTTATTCTGCACTTCCCATGTCCAGGTTCTACAAAGTCTTTGCCCCTTCTTCTTGGGAGAAAACAAGAAAGCTCCCAAATCCATTCTAGAGAATATAAGTAACTGTTAGACAGTTTGCCTGTGCTTTATATGGTTTGTCAGCAATTGGAGCATTGGTTAAGAACTGCAATGTCAAAGCTGTTTATGTAGAAAATATGTACAGGTCACAGGTGCTTTCCTAAAAAGATGCACTTTGCAAAGGAGTGTCAAAGCAGCCATGACAAAAACTTTGTTGTGGTGATTGTGACATAGAAACTTTTTTCTAAACTTTTATTGTGTTTAAATGTATAAGAAATACGTCATTTAGGAGCAGACTCGGAAATTTAGATCCAGCACCTGCTAAGTTGTGCTGAGCCAAGTTTTATTCTTAATCTCACATGGATCATTTCACTGCCACTGTGATGCTTGCAAGCATCTGTCACCTAACATGAGACTCAGTCATGGAGAAGGTAAATAAAAAATATATTTTATATATAAACAGACAATTTGATTAGATTTGGATAAGTCACAAATAAAATAATGTATTTGTAGATTCATAAAAGACAGTCTTTAAATCTATATTGGGAATTTAAACAAATCTTTTCTCACATGACCAATGAAGAAAGTAGTATCAGCAATTGTAGAAGTGGTAATAAGAATATTAATATTTGCATAGAATTTATTATGAATACACTATTCTAAGTGCTTTGAACAGATAAATTCATTTCAATCTTTAATTGAGGAAATGTAAAATATCTATGAGAACAAATTTGATCATCTCTGTAGTCACACCTACTAGAAATAGTGCTTATGTTTAATAATGACCTCCCAGTCAACATTTTATCTGAGATTTGTCCTGATATATTATTTCTTCATACTTGGCTGTATACTTCAACTCTAATTAGGAAATCTTAATTAACAAGACAAAGTGATAGTCTGAATTTTCCATTGGTAATGTTGGGACTCTAGTAAGAGTTGTTTTACCCTGAATAAAGAAAACACATAATTTTTGTAGATGGAGAGGAAAGAGAAAGCAAAGAAACCAGAAGTTGAAACAAATTGGAGGCTGTGAGTGTCAAGGTAATGTGAATTGAGGGATGATCGGGTCCCCTAGTTGCTGAGTAGCACATTCTGTGCACAGAGCGCTAGCTGACATCAATCAGATTAAATGGCCTCAATGGGAGCACTGCATGCAAGATGAGTACAACACAGGCCCTAAGATTTGTCATGCTTCCAAAAGAAGCTTCTCCCTTCACAGTGAGAGTAAGGAGTGTCTATGAATGAAAAATGAGACGAGTCATGTTTTTGCTTAGAAGAAAGCTCTCCTGGCTTGAATAATCATTGCAGTTGCAGGCAAAATCTGAAAACATGTAA
>CM053758.1:39433521-39454921 GCA_028658305.1 Pachyuromys duprasi | reverse complement strand
CTAGGGCAACCTGTCCTTCCTCTACTACCTTTTTAAACAAGAGAAAGGCAACCAAAACAGTAAATATCACAGCTAAAATCAACCCAAGAATTTCAGAGATATGCATACCTCTCCAAACCTATCTGTCCCTGCAGTTCTGAATCCTCCTTAAAGTCAAGGGGTCTCCGGAGGTGCTGACGATGGTGTGGTCAATTTCCCGGGTTTCGGCACCAGATGTTGCGTGCGTTACTGTCTCGCCAGCAAGAACGACGCGGAACACACAGGATCCTTCTGCAGTAAAGCTTTAATGCATCTTGAGAGGGAGAGCATAAGCTTACAATGAGTAGAGACGGAGACCCTGAGCGGCAGAAACCCAGCCCTTATATAGAAAACTATCCTCCGCTTAGGATGTGTCAGCCTCTGATTGGCTGTAACTCATCAATCCCGTGGGGTGACGCCACGGGAGAGGCAGAGCGCAATGAGTGGAAATTTCCTTCGCACATGCGCAGCTTTCTTATTTATCAGTTTGGGACACAGGATATCAGCGCCATCTTGTAATGGCGAATGTGAGTGCGGCCCCTCACATGATTCTGTGAGCTGGAACAGCCTGGGAACTAGAGTAGTGGGAGGTGGGCATGTGAGCATGACAGCCTGGGAGATAGCCTGGAGCATTTGATGTCCTATGGCCTTGTCTGAGTTAATAAAGAACTGGATGCCTCATTGTGGAGGTAGTGTTCTGCAGGGGTAGGTAAGGGCATTAAGGGATTTTCCTGACAAATACAAATCCATTTCACAAGTTTTCTAAGAGATGCTGAGTGTAACCTTTTGTTTATCTGCTAGTAATCCGGCTATTTACCTAATCAGAGTCCAACTTGAGCTGACTCCAGGCTGCCATTTGTAATATTATTAGCAGTCCTAAAATTTTGGGGGCCACTTTGGACCTAATACCTATATTGTGATAGCTTAAATATTCTCCACTTTAATAACATTAGTGTGCATGCACCTTGCTCCTGAGTTTTTTCTTTGACAGTAAATGAGATAAATATTTAGGGATCATTACTCCCACAAACTTGTAATTAATTCACAGCAGTAACAATGGTAGAGGCACTACTGTTTGTGGATGCATGTACAGACATGCAGGAAGAGTGTAGGCATTCTTCATTGTAGATATAAAGACCCACTCCTCCCTCTTTTGTCTTCTGTAGAGTCATTTCCTTAATGAATTATGAGGAACAGACAGACTACTGGACCGTATAATCCTTTGATAGGCATCACTAATGTCTCCAATATTAATTATTTTTATTTTGAGTTTACATCAATGGACATTCAACCTTGACACAATTTCTACTAGGATATTTTTCATATGGCCATTTCTAGTTAATAAAAATGACCTGGCCTTGTACAGCTTGATTTGGTATTATCTTAGTTTCATTTGGAAGGAAAAGTTTATTTCGTTCACATTCCTGATTTTAGTCCACTACTGTGGGAAAATTCAAGGTGGCAGGAACTTGAAACAACTGGTCACAACACATGCACAATAAAAAGCAAGAAGAATGAACTAATGGATATGTGCTTTTGTTCAGCATATTCACTAATTTTTTTGTACACTTCAGAATTCAATTCCAGAGAATGATGTCCTTTGAGGACAGGTCTTCCCAACACAATTAACTGAATCAAAATAATCTTTCCCAAGACATGAATCTAAATTAACATGTTCTAGACAATTACTCACTGAGATCCTCTTCATAAATTATTATAGATTGTGTGAAGTTCACAATGAAAATTAACCATCACAGGTATCTTCTGCAAGGGACATGCATGAATCAAGTCAGTTTTACAAAGTAGGATTTTCTAAAATTAAAGTGCAATATAGTTGAGACATAAAGCTATGAGTACAATAAAAGATATATTCAGCCAAGCAAGGCATGAGTGCTGATCTCATATCCTTTGGGATCCTAAAACAAAACAAGCATCCCCAATTTCTCACATTCAGTGTGGGGCTTTAACATGTACATGTGTCAAGAACTTCACTAACCTTGTCTTCCACAGAGAGCACCTCATCAAGAAAGAAAAGACAATGTTCTAGTTATTCTTCCAATGTAATTTTTCTATGTGGGTAATGAAGGGAGGTGTATTAGCTAGCTTCTTCTATTGTGACAAAATGTCTGAGATAATCAACTTAAAATAATAGGAAAGGGTTATCTGGTTTCATAGTCTTAGAAGTTTCACTTCTGTTTCTTTTGGGGTTATGACAGCACATCATAGAAGAAGTAAGATGAAAGAAAAACTTTCTAAAAAATGTTATTAATTACACTTTATTCACTTTGTATCCCCCCAATAAACCCCTCCCTCCTCCCCTCTCAATCCCACCTTCTCCATGCATGCCCCTCCCCAAGTCCACTGATAGGGAGGTCTTCCTCTCCTTCCTTCTGATCCTAGTCTATCAGCTCTCATCAGGAGTGGTTGCATTGTCTTCCTCTGTGCCCTGGTAAGGCTGCTCCTCCATCAGGGTGAAGTGATCAAAGAGCAACCTATCAGTTCATGTCAGAGGCAGTCCATCTTCCTATTACTATGGAACACACTTGGACACTGAACTGCCATGAGCTACATCTGTGCAGGGGTTCTAGGTTTTCTCCTTGCATGGTACTTGGTTGGAGTATCAGTCTCAGGAAAGACCCCTGTGCTCATATTTTTTTGGTTCTGTTGCTCTCCTTGTGGAGCTCCTGTCCTCTTCCTATCTTACTCTTTCCCTCATCTTTCATAAGAGTCTATACACTCTGCCCAAAAGTTGGCCATAAGTCTCAACATCTGCTTTGATAGTCTGCAGGGCAGAGCCTTTCAGAGGCCCTCTGTGACAGGCTCTTAACTTGTTTCCTGTTTTCTTTTTCTTCTTCTTCTTCTTCTTCTTCCTCTTTTCCTCTTCCTCTTCCTCTTCTTCTTCTTCTTCTTCTTCTTCTTCTGCTTCTGCTTCTTCTGCTTCTTCACCTTCTGATGTCCATCTGCTTTGCCTTTCTTGTTGGGGATTGAGCATTTTAGCCAGAGTCCTCCCTCTTGATTAGTTTCTTTAGGTGTACAGATTTTGGTAGGTTTATCCTATAGTATATGTCCATTTGAGTGAGTATATACCATGTGTGTCTTTCTGCTTCTTGGATAGCTCACTCAGGATGATCCTTTCCAGTTCCCACCATTTTCCTGCAAATTTCATGATATCTTTGTTTTTTATTGCTGAGTAATATTCCATCGTGTAGATGCACCACAATTTCTGTATCCATTCCTCAGTTGAGGGGCATCTAAGTTGTTTCCAGCTTCTAGCTATTACAAATAAAGCTTCCTAGAATTCAGTGAAAATAAGATACAACATACCCAAACTTATGGGACACAATGAAGGCAGTGCTAAGAGAAAAGTTCATAGCACTAAGTGCCTTCAGGAAGAAATTCGAGACTTCTCATTCAAGCAATTTAATGGCTCACCTAAAAGCCCTAGAAAAAAAAAAGAAGCAGACTCACCAAAAAGGAGTAGATGGCTGTAAATAATCAAACTCAGGGCTGAAATCAATAAATGAAGAACAATAAAACAATTCAAAGAATCAATGAAACCAAGAGATGGTTCTTTGAGAAAATCAACAAGATAGACAAACCCTTAGCCAAACTAACTAAAAGGCAGAGAGACAGCATCCAAATCAACAAAATCAGAAATGAAAGGGGGGACATAACAACAAACACTGAGGAAATCCAAACAATCATAAGGACTTACTTCAAAAGTCTATATGCCGCAAAAATTGAAAATCTAAATGAAATGGACAATTTTCTTCATCGATTCCACTTCCCAAAGCTGACTCAAGACCAGGCAAATCAATTAAATAGTCATATATCCCCTAAAGAAATAGAAGTGGTCATTAAAAGTCTCCTATCCAAAAGAAGCCCAGTACCAGATGGTTTCAGTGCAGAATTCTACCAGGCCTTCAAAGAAGAGCTAACTCTAGTTCTCTTCAAACTATTCCACAAAATAGAAACAGAAGGATTACTACCAAACTCATTCTATGAAGCCACAGTCACCTTGGTACCTAAACCTCACAAAGACCCAACAAAGAAAGAGACATTCAGGCCAATCTTCCTTATGAACATTGATGCAAAAATAGGCAACAAAATACTTGGAAACCAAACACAAGAACACATCAAAGATATCATCCACTATGACCAAGTAGGCTTCATCCCAGGTATACATGGGTGGTTCAATATATGGAAATCCATCAATGTGATCCACCATATTAACAAACTGAAAGAAAAAAAAACACCACATGATCATCTCCTTAGATGCTGAAAAAGCATTTGACAAAAATCCAACATCCATTCATGTTTAAAGTCTTGGAGAGATCAGGGATACAAGGCACATACCTAAACATAATAAAGACATTATACAGTAGGCCTATAGCAAACATCAAACTAAATGGAGAGAAACTTAATGCAATCCCACCGAAATCAGGGACAAGGCAAGGCTACCCACTCTCTCTATACCTCTTCAACATAGTTCTTGAAGTCCTTTCTAGAGCAATAAGACAATTGAAGGAGATCAAGGGGATACAAATCAGAAAGAAAGAAGTCAAAGTATCACTATTTGCAGATGATATGATAGTATACCTGAGTGACCCCCAAAATTCTACCAGGGAACTCCTGGTTGTGGAGAACCAGGAACTTTGAATGAAAACCCAAAATGTACCTCATACAATCACAACTAGAATCATACGAATTCATATTTTAACACAGAGTTTTCATGGTTTTACAGAAAACAATAGTAAAAAGGATAGTATTTTAGCTAAATGGTATTGGGTGAACTGTACAACATCCCAAAGGAGGAAAGAGAGCTGAGCTACTTACATAAAAGTTAAGTATATTAATTATCCAGACACAAACAGAAAAAGGCATAATATATGAAGTTTGAAATAAAGGAAATAATTTCTTGTACATTAAAGGAGAGAAATATTTACAATTAAGATTTATTTTTTACTGGTTAATCATAAAATTTGGTACATCATACCAGTTCAAAGTAAGAACACCTGGTTGGCAAAAGGTACCATTCAGAAAGTGGAAAGGTCTAGAGATGTAGTTCAATGGAAATTCTCTTGTCTAGTATGCATGAAGCCCCAGGTTCCATCCTCAGTGTATGTGTGGAGACACACAAACAAGGGAGAGAGAGTGGAGAATGGTAGAAAAGCAAAGGAATAAGGAAGGAAAAGAAAAGAAAAATGGAGGAATAAAATATTACAAGCAAGTCAATAAGAATAATAGAGTATTCAATTTAAAAATAGCCATGTGCTCCAAACAAGAATTTTCTAATAGATTTCTTGCTCAAATGGGACAATGTATATAAATGAAAACCTGGTCTTGCTAGATGTTGGGAACTGGCCCTGAGAAACTTGTGACTTTTCCCCACCCTGCTGCACCTGGCTGATCAACATCCTGCTTGGCAGTTGCAAAGATGTGAGAACTGTACCATGACTTTTTAGGAGTAACTGCTTGGCAGTTGCAAAGATGTGAGAACTGTACCATGACTTTTTAGGAGTAACCATTGTCATGACCACAGAATGTTTCAGGCCCTGTGCCAAGAAGATTTTGTAACTTTCCACCCTCACTCACCTGCCTACCCTCACCCCTACCTAAAACCAGCTTTTAAAAACCTGCTTCTGCTCAATAAAATTAGACTCTTGACAAGTGCACATTTGCTTGAGTCCGTTCCTTCTCTCGCCCATCTATTTCAGGTTCTGGTCCTCCTCGCCCCCATGAATAACTAGGTCCTGCGGGGCGGGACAGCTAGATAAATTCAAACTGAAATATACGTGGGAAAAATGTGAGTGTGGTGTTGAGGATTGTAGAGCACTCTTGCTAGCAGTTCATAAATTCCCATCACTAAAAATTGTCTGACATTATTTCTGAAGTTCTAAATAAGAATCACAATGACAAGGGTAAATATGTTTTACAGACTGAATGGAGGCTCTAACTACATCTCAAAACAGGATAAGCCTGGACTATTTCTAGAAAACCAGAGCCTAGTATTTTACCAATTGTGATATATCTTCTCTCTCAGAAATGTGACCAAGACAGCAACCAGCAAAAACAAAATAGCACCATATGCAAAAGCCCCATATGAAACAACCCAAGTGTATAGCCTTTCAAAGTGTAAACCTAACTGCAGTTAATTTAGAAGATAAGGTATTATACAGTTCAGAATAAGTTAACTAGGGTTATAAGCATAATATCGTGCCTTTTATGGTACTGCTGTATGTGTGTGTGTTAGAGGGTGGCCAGACATGAAGAAATATAGAAGGCATAATTTTAGACAACATACATCATAATGCAATATCAGGATAGTGTTGTATTAGGAAGAATAGTGCAATCCCAAAAGGTAGCATGTCCTATGGAATGCTCATGGTTTTTACAAAGTAAAAAAGAAATACAAGGAACTGGATTAGCCCTAGAGCCTCTGGAAAGGCAGTAGCACTGTTGAAGGACATAGAGGTTCTTGAGGGTGACACCGGGACTCTGCCCTGTTCCTGTCTCTTTTAGTTTTTTTGGCTGCCATGAGGTAAAAAGTTTTCTCCAGCTTCTGGCTGTTACAAATAAAGCTGCTGCAAACATGATTGAGCAAATGTTCTTATTGTGTACTTGAGCCTCTTTTGGATATATGCCTAGGAGTGGTATAGATGGATCTTGAGGAAGCGCTATTCCTAGTTGTCTGAGGAAGTGCCAGATTGATTTCCAGAGTGGTTGTACAAGTTTACATTCCCACCAGCAGTGTAGGAGGGTTCCACTTCCTCCACAACCTCAAGTGGAGTGACCATGAGTTGTCACTTGAGTTTTTGATCGTGGCCATTCTGGTGGGTGTAAGGTGAAATATCAGGGTCGTTTTGATTTGCATTTCCCTGATGAGTAAGGATGTTGAGCATTTCTTTAAGTGTTCCTCTGCCATTCGATATTCCTCTATTGAGAATTCTCTGTTTAGCTCTGTTCCCCATTTTTAATTGGATTACTTGATTTGTTGCTGTTTAAGTTTTTGAGTTTTTTATATATACTGGATATTAGTCCTCTGTCAAATATAGGGTTGATGAAGATCCTTTCCCAATCTGTAGGCAGTCGTTTTGTTCTGACAACAGTGTCCTTCGCTTTACAGAAGCTTTTCAGTTTCATGAGGTCCCATTTATTGATTGTCGCTCTTATAGCCTGTGCTGTTGGTGTTCTGTTCAGGAAGTTGTCTCCTCTGCCAATGTGGTTTAGGTTCTTCCTCATGTTTTCTTCTAACAGATTTCATGTGTCTGGTTTTATGTTGAGATCTTTGATCCACATGGACTTTAGTTTTATGCAGGGTGATAAATGTAGAAATGCTCAACATCTTTAGTCATCTGGGAAATGCCAACAACCCTGAGATTCTACCTTATACCCATCAGAATGGCTAAAATCAAAAACTCAAGGGACATCACACGTTGAAGAGGTTGTGGAGAAAAGGGAACTCTCCTCCATAACTGGTGGGAATCTAAACTTGTACAATCACTTTGGAAATCAATCTGGTGCTTAATTTTCTGAGAAAGTACCTCAAGATACAGCTATATTATTCCTGGCCATATATTAAAAAGATGTTCAACCATACAACAAGGGCATTTGCTCAACTATGTTCGTAACAGCTTTATTGATAATAGCCAGAATCTTGAAACAACCTAGATGTTCCTCAACCAAAGAATGGATACAGAAATTGTGGTATATTTACACAATGGAACACTACTCAACAATTAAAAGCAAGGAAATCATGAAATTTGCAGTCAAATGGACATTACTAGAAAAGATCATCCTTAGTGAGGTATCCCAGAAGCAGAAAGACACACATAGTATACTCACTTATAAGTGGTGGATATTAGCCATATAAGATAAGATAAACATACTAAAATCTATAGTCATAAGGAAGCTAAACAACAAGCCTAAGGAAGAGGCTTAATCAATCCTATTTCAGAAGGGCAAATGGGATAAACATCAGAAGAAGGAGAAGACAGGGAATAGGACAGGAGTCCTCTATAAGGGGGCTTCTGAAAGACTCTACCCAGCAGGGTATCAAGCAGATGATGAGACTCATTGCCAAACTTTGGAAAGAGTGCAGGGAATCTTATGGAAGAATGGGGAGATAGAAAGAGAGGTCCTTGACCCCTGCTCAGATGTAGCCCATGGGGAGCTCAGTCTCCATGTGGGTTTCGTAGTAAAGAAAGCAAGGGCAGTCTCTGACATGGACTTAGTGGTGGGCTCTTTGACCACCTGCCGCTGGTGAGATGGCCTAACCAGGCCATAGTGAAAGACAATCCAGACAGTCCTGGTGAGACTGATAGACTAGGGTGCCTCCCCTCTCAGTGAACTAGGAGATGAACATAAGGAAGGAAGTGAGAGGGAGGGTGGGACTGGCTGGAGATGAGGGAGGGTGCTATAGCCTGGATACAAAGTGAATAAATTCTAATAAATAATAACAATAAAGAAAAATTAAAAAAATAAAATTAAAAAACATACAAAACAAAAAAGAAAACCTAAGGCATTGTTTATGTTCTTTATTTAAATCTATATTTTAGATTGCTTCACTGAAGATTTGCATTAGAAAAGAGAACAGGATTTCCTGGTGGTCAGGAAGTACAAAATCACTTGTGTTTGTGTCTGCAATTTGCTGTAAAAGCACATCTATTCTTCAGGCTGAGAAGAAAGTCAATAGACAAATATTGGTCTGATGTGATTTGTATAAAAGTAGGGCAAGAAATTATATATTTAACAGTAAAATAGAATAAAAATAGACATCAAGAAACATTAAAAGACTCGTGTAAAGTCATAGACCTAATGTGGATCAATTGCTTGAGTATCTATGTCTATCTCAGAGATTAAAGTCTTTGTGAAGGATACCATTTCTTTATGTTGGTCATTAACACAGCACCCTCTCCACCCCTTCTTCATTTAATCAAGAGTTTGGTCTCAGGAGTCGATCTGACCCAGCAGCATCAACTAATTCAAAGAATGAATCTTCCCCAAACACACAGAGAGAGGCAGTGAGTCTCACATCAGCTCTGTTGAGAATATGAATAATTCAGACTGCACATCCTTGGAATCCCAGTGCAGGCTTTGCTGCCAGAGGGACAAAGACAAGCTGAGTTTCCTTTCTATTAGTCTTTGTATAAGTGTGCGTGTAAGTGATAGTGCTGATCCAGAACAGAGCATAAATGTGTGATGAAGAGACAGCTGACTATTTTTAAAGGAAACAAAATATGATAAAAGGAAAAAAACATTAATATGGATTAGATTTGAGGGTACCGGGTTTTATCTTCTCCTTTTACCACCAGTTATAAAAAATGTAGATGGGTCAGCTCCATCTCACCAATGTCTGAGTGGAAACTGGGACAAGAAAGATTTCCTTTCTCCCTTTCTTTGCCCCTCTCTTCATTTTTTCTCTTATTTTTATAATGCCAGAGATCAAATCCAGAGCTTGTCACTAAGATAAGCCCTATGTCTTCTATACTACATGAGTTTAGAACAGGGTATATACATGTTCACATGGGCATGACCTCATGTGTCTGCCTGTGTGAGGAGGCCCAAATTGATATCAGGAATCTTCCTCTACTGTTCTTCCATCTTATTCATTGATCTAGGCACTCTCAATCAAATCCAGAGCTAGCTGATTTAGCTGGGTAGCTTATTTCACCTTGCTCTGTTTTCATGCCTCTGAGGCTGGAATTACTCTGGAACCACCACACAAACTGGTAAATTTGTGTGGGTCCTGGGTATTTGTTTCCCACAAAGAAACACATGATAAAACAAAAGTAACTCTGTAAGGCAATTTGTTTTATGCCAAAATGATGAACAATAGCACAAACTGAACTGGCCTGAACTGGCAAGTACGTTCAGGCAGGAAGTTACTTTAGTTTTTATTCCATTTTTTATACCCAGCCCTTTGGGCTTTGATAAAAACAAATAAACAATAACAACAAAACCCAAACATCATATTTCTTAAAATTCATCTTTAATGCACACACACACACACACACACGCACGCACATTCTGTTTCTTTTTCTTCAAATATACAGCATACTAGTTACTAGCTACTTTCATCTCTAGTAAGTAAATGCAGGTAATGACTATGTCTTTTTCTCATTAGCTGATGTCTGCCATCACAGTCTTTCATGATTGGCTAGCTTTAATATAACTCACACAAAAGAAATGAAGTAAAGGGAAAAGGAATGACTTTTCAATGGCAGCAATTTCTGGGAATGTAGTAAATGGGCTTTTGTGTCAACAATAGTTTTACTGAGACAGACAGACAGAGAAAGAGAGAGAGATTTGCATAGAAGTTTTATAAGACAGAGTGAATGAAAAGATTTTAATTTCTTAATGCTCAACGTCCTTAGCCATCAGGGAGATGCAAATCAAAACGACCCTGATATTTCACCTTACACCCACCAGAATGGCTAAGATCAAAAACTCAAGTGACAACACATGCTGGAGAGGTTGTGGAGAAAGAGGAATGCTCCTCCATTGCTGATGGAAATGCAAACTTGTAAAACCACCCTGGAAACCAATTTGGCACTTTCTTAGACAATTAGGAATAGTGATTCCTCAAGACCCAGCTATACCACTCTTAGGCATATATCCAAAAGATGTTCAAGTACACAACAAGGACATTTGCTCAACCATGTTTGCAGCAGCTTTATTCATAATAGCCAGAACCTGGAAACAACCCAGATGTCCCTCAGTGAAGGAATGGATACAGAAAGTATGGTACTTTTACACAATGGAATACTATTCTGCAATTAAAAAGGAGTAAATCATGAAGTTCACAGGCAAATGGTAGGACCTGGAAACGATCATCCTGAGTGAGGTATCCAAAAAGCAGAAAGAAACACATGGTATATACTCACTTATATAGACCTATAGGATAGGATGAACATGCTGAAATCTATACACCTAGAGAAGATAAGCAAGAGGAGGACCCAGGGTGGGATGATCAATCCTTGCTTAGATGGACAAATGGGATGGACACTGAATGTAAGAGAAAACAAGCAACAGGACAGGAGCCTACCACAAAGGGCATCTGAAAGACTCTAACTAGCAATGTATCAAAGCAAATATTAAGACGTACAACCAAGCCTTTGGCAGAGTGCAGGGAATCATATGAAAAAAAGGGGGGACGTAATAAGACTTGGAGAGGACAAGAGCTCCATAATGACCAAATAGATCAGGGCACAGGGGTCTTTTATGAGACTATTTCTCCATCCAAGGACCATGTATGGAGATAACCTAGAACCCCTGCTCAGATGTGGCCCATGGTAGCTCAGTATCCAAATGGGTACCCTAGTAAGGGAAACAGGGACTATTTCTGTCTTGAACTCAATAGCTGGCTCTTCGACCCTCCCTGCCCTGAGGGAGGAGCAACTTAGCTAGATCCCAGAAGAGGACATTGGAGCCATCCCTGAAGAGACATGATAAACTAGGGTCAGATGGAAGGGGAGGAGGTCCTCCCCTATCAGTGGACTTGGAAGGGGGCAGGCAGAAGATGAGGGAGGGATAGGGATAGTGGGAGGGAGTGAGGGAGGGGGTTACACCTGGCATACAAAGCACATAACCTGTGATTAATATAAAAATAAATAAATTACTTAAAAAGATTTTAATTTGTTTGCATGCAAGTTTTAGAAGGTGGGAAGTATTTATGAAATTTTGACCTTACATCTGCTTTGACACTGAAACGACAATGACACCTTTCTCTCAATTTCTCCTTATTACACATTTCTCTCTCTCTCTTTTCCTTCTTCTTCACAATCAGTCAGCATATGTTGACTTTCTGAAGTCTCTACTAACAGTAAATTATTCTTAGATAAGTGACTGGGATTGTATGGTTTTGATGAGCCTCTAGTTCTCCAGTACAGGTATTAACGTAAGTCTGCCTTCTTAGAAGTGGTCCCTTGGCCTGGTCAAATTGAAATGGGAAGTGTCCACCAGAGTAGACATTCTATTCTTTAGACTAGAAGTAATTTTAACCTAAACAGATTTTGGTTCTACTTTAACATAGTTCTCCCTTTTAAAAGTTAACCATAGAATCAATAAGTAACTAGATAAGATATCAGAGGTAAACCTAGAATGAATTAGTAACCAGATCAGAGGTCAGAGCCGCATCCCCCATCACATTTGACATCTCTGGCTTCGGCCAATGATAAGGCTTCCAAGAGACCCAAAGATATTTCTGGCTTTTAGCTAAGAGATAAACTGGTTATTTTTCTTTGATCTCATTGTATCCTAAACTGTCTAACCAAATCTTACCTCCTGTTTTTATCTTCCCACTCCCTGATGACGTGACCCTGAGTACTAAGTGGTAATCAATCTGTTTACTTCCAGATGGATAGGGGGCATTGAGTACAGTAGAAAATGTTATTGGGCCTATCTTAAAAAAACAAAAACAAAAAAATATGTCAGCAGTTCCATTTGCATAACAGCCAGTTGCAGGAAGGAAATGAAGCCTGGTGCCTGAAAAGAGAAGTGAGGCAGAAGTAAAGACACAGTTATTAGTGTTACAAATTCTACTCAGAGAACTAGGAGAACCCAGAAAAGAAGGTTGTTTTGTTTTATTTCCAAATCAAAATCCACTAGTATCTCTTGATGTGTTCACAAGGGCATCCACCTAGTGAGTGGCTCTTCCTCTTTTCCTTTTCCCTCCAAAGCTGATCTCCAGAATGATGAACCCAGGGTCTTATTTCAGGAATTTGGGTAGCCATTGGTATTGCTAGAATCAATGTGATGTTCCTCCCAAATGACTTCTGGATAGGGATATAAGTGAAATTTAGCCATCATTTAATTTTTAGTGGGTCTGACTTCTTGGCTATAGGTAGGTGCTGCAATGAGCAAAAGTGTGAAGTCTAATACCTGGACACTGCTTTTCTTGTGAAGAAGAAAATTATTAGTGAGAAAGTTTTTGGAGTATTTTATGTGAATTTAAGTCTAATGTGGGGAATGTAAATCCCTGGAGAGTTCAACAAACACACTAATCATTTGAATCTTGGTTATGTTTTTTGTTGTTGTTGGGTATTTAAGACTATTAAGATGGCCAAAGAGAATTATTTTGTGTATTTCACATCCAAGTGAGGATTTGGTCTTTAGGAGTCATTTGGGCTTGAGAGAAATGTCCGGCTCCTCAAGCGAGCCTTCCTTTTACCAGTTGTACAAATATGAGAGTATGTCAAAGGTCCTGCTTGGTTGTGTTTCATTTGAAATCATTGAGGAAGTTTTTTCTTTTAATTAACCCTCTTTGTAGGCTAGACACTGGTAAGAGTTTATGGGGTGGGGGGTCTCTAAACAAGAAAACTGCTGAATCACCACAGTTACTGTGCATTTCCAGAAATTCTTCATGGTTTCCTTGTTATAGAAACACTATGCTTATTAGTAAGAAATCACTGGTCACACTTACAGATGAAGGAAAAACTGCATAAACAACCTGGCATCCTGGAGCTAATGCCCAAGTAAGAACTGACCCCTAACAGAAAATTTCCTTGGCTTATGCATTTTACAGACAGTGTCATAATCTCTTTCCAGTACTGGCACAGGTTATACTTTGAAATTTAAACAAAAACAGGGAACTGCTTGTCTGGCTGCTTAGGCAGACAGGAGATTTACACAGCAAGCATACTACGTATTGACAGAATTATTTTAACTATACCAGTGTTGTTATTGTTCAGATAGTTGTTTCCGAGGTTCATCTTCCACCTGGCAGAGTTATGGGTTTTTTTTTTTTTCCTTATAAAAGCAAGGGGACTTAATGGCAGACCTGAACTTAATGATAGTTGTCACCTTAAACTGCTTCTCTTGAGCTGCTCTTTGAAGGCGTTTCAGGTATAGGAACCAGAGACTAATGGCTGATTGTAAGCTGGGCCTATCACCTTTGTTATGAGAATGGAGTCTGAGGGCTACTCAATCCTGGTAAATAAACATTTACATCCTACCACCATAAATTTCTTTTATTCCTAACAGGCCTGGTTAGCAGACTACTCATCTCTGAGGGTGTTGTGGAGGCAGTGGTCTCTTAGCTATATAAATTCTATTTGTATGACTTAATGTTCCCTAAGTAAATATATTAGTAAGTCTATTATAATACCAATTCTATCACTTCAGTTTCTTCTGAACCTGGGTTCTAGTAGACCTTGGGAGGCAAGAGACAACTTATTGTCTCTTTTTAATCCCTCTGACCATATCAGTATAGGCTTCTAAATGTGGTTATTGAATTTCCAGAAGGTTGTTTACCAGTCTGGTGTTTCTAATTACTCTGGAGTGTTTTGTGTATGTATATGTAATATATATATATATATATATATATATACAGTATATAATTTATATATGTTTTGCATATAAATATATAAAACTTAGAGAAAACCCGTAAACTTCAGTTAAGCATACATTTTTCTTTTTTTTTAACCTAGCTCTTATAATGACTTATGAGGAGCATACCAATAACTGTTGACTTAGTCAGATGTCTGACAACAATATACTGAACTTTGACATTGGAGATTTTAATATCATACTTAAATTCTCATGTTTGATGTACCTTATTTAGTTTTCTCAGATTTTTATAACTGGCTTAAGCTTTTCAGCATTCTTCTCCATTCTAGAAAATCTTCCAACCATTTTGTAATTTATCTTAAATACTTCTTTACGAAATATTTCCATTCTTACATCTTCTAATATTTTCTTTTATTTACTGTTTTTCTTTCTTAAGATCTTGAGCCATGAGAACATTCACAACTAAATTTATCATCTTTTGTGAGAATTTTCTCCTTGGGTATAGTGGGGGGTAATTAAGTAATATTCATTCCCTCCATATTCGCTCCCAAAGTTTGATTTCATGAAAGTGCATCATAAAGAACCAATGAAGTTATTTATAGAGTTTGGGTGAGGTGTTACTGACAGGAGTGTGAATGACCTAAAAGTAATCATACTGGAACATCTGTCATCCAATATGAGTCATGGCCTTCTCATAGCTGCATAGGTGGCATCTCCTCTTCCCCATCTTCTCCAGACCATATACTATACGTCCCCAAGACCTGAAGGCTGTATTTTATTAGGGCAGAACTGCATACAATTAGCTGGAAAGAGTGGTTGAATAACTCAGAGAGGGTCTCGTGGCCCTCTTCATCTCCTCCTTCTACAAAGGAGCAGCAGTAATTAATAATCTCAGTTGTGGTGACCTTGTACAAGCAGGCCAGATGGTCTTACTAAGATGGCAGTTGTTTGCTTAAAGGATAGTGTTGCACTTTAATAAAAGAAAGCTGAATCCAAAGTATATACATGGGATAATGTAACTTGTTCACATATTGGTAAGTTATAGGGCTTTGTAAGTTTCCTGAAAAATAATAGAGAATTTTTTTTTACTGTCTTGTGTTTTCTATGTCATACAATTGAGAAAATGATCTACCATATCTACCATAGCCTTGCTTTTCTTTTGGATGAGTCTGAGTAGCAGAGAGGGAAACCAGAATACATAGTAAAACATCATCAGATTAATGTTTACAAGAGCCAATAGAACTCAACTAGGAAATCCCTGTTGAAGCTTTGATGTTAGAATTACGATTGCCAGATTATTTTAGGCAGAGGGTCCCAATGCATAGACTGATTGTCAACAGTTTTTTTTACATTAGTAATCATAATAGTAGTAGTAGTAGGAATAATCTATAGTATATAGAACACAGAAGTCAGTAGCATAAAGAACCTAGAAAGATATGACATCAGCCTCTTCTTTTCCTTAACCTATTTACATCATTGTAACTAAAGTAAAAATAAAAGTAAGACATCCCAGAACTTGATATGGCAGAAACAACAGCAGTTAAAAAGCATGGAGCAAAGGAGTCTGCAGAAAGGAAAGATTTTTTTTTTGAAAGATTTTTTTTTTCTCAAAGAAAAATAAGCTAGGAGATTCTGGGCATGAACAACAGGCTTTAAGGCTCAGCATGGCCCAAGTCTCCAACTGCACATCTATAGGAAATAAGATTCTCACTGTAAACTAAGAAATTGAGAGATTAGTCAAAATGATGCAGTTTTAACATACCATTCTGAAAAAAGTGACACTGGCATAGAGAGAAGGCCAAACATATCTGGTGTGGCTCATTTGGCATAAGATGGCAGTCATTTTAATATCTCTCATCATGAAAAATGTCTAACCTCTTTTTCCATAACCCGAGCTTGCCTTCTTCCCATATTCCACCATCTACTTGGTTTAGAACACAAATCCTTATCTAATGAATAAGCTGGGCCTTGAGACTACTCACTTTTCTTATTGTAGACTCAGTCAATTAGCAGACTGCCAGTAACAATCTAACTCTCAGAATTCTGGGACAAGTAGGCACCAGCTGCCAGCTAGGGAATTTAGGGGATCTAGGGCTTTAGTGCTTCTTGGTTATCTGTAATTCTGATGAACACTAAGTGCACCTCATAATAAAATTAGACCATATAATTTTATTTCATATGCGTCCAAGCAAGTTAACGCCTTTTTGCTTCTAGCTGTTACAGGTTGCTGCTAGTATCGACTTATCTGATAGTCAATTGTTTGGGTCCCTGTTGGGATCTGTGCTCCTCCAGGTCTTGGCCCTAGATCGCTGCAAATGCCCATAAGTTGCCCCAACCTAACCATCACAGCATCAGCTTCCATTGGCAGATGCTAGTGTTGGAGTCACATACCCAGAAAAACTGGTAAACTCTTTATAGAGACCAGTACATGTATCATGTCAAACAATTGTTAAAAATAAAAGAAAATCACACTTGGAAGCCTGGCTTTGCCTCCTAAGTTTGAAATAAAAATGAACTAAACTTTCACTTAGCAGTACAGCCCTTGGTGTCTCCTTCCCCTCTCTCATTTCCAGTTTCACATTAGACATCTCAGAAGGTGAAAACAAAAACAAAAAACAAAAACTAATTTAAAAGAGTAGAGAAAAGTATTAGGCTATGTGACTGAATGTCTTCACAAAGCCATATAAATCTTTCTTTCTCTATGTTGTCTTAGCCATGGTATTTTATCACAGCAACAGAAAAGTAGTTAAGACAAAGAGATAGTACATGGAACATAGGCTTATAGGCCCAAAAAATAGCAAAAGAAAGAGGAGTAGAAATTTTATTGTGTCAGTGCAAGAAAGTTGAATCCATGCATCTTTAGTACATAGACTGTAACTGTGATCACATGGAGGTGCTAGCCTTGGGGTTTTGAGGAATCTCCACACTGTTCTCCATAGTGGCTGCCCTAATCACTTTTACACTAACAATGAGTTTCTTTTCTGGGGCCTTAGGACATTCTTCATGACTGTCTTAGGATAGTGTTTTCTGGCCTGGATTGACAACTCTGATAGCTGTATTTTATGCCCCTGGAGCATGCTCAATGTTCTCCTTATCTGTGAGCTGCATTGCTTTATCAAAGATGACCTACTTCTGAGGTCTGGGCTGAAAGCCAAGGCATGGGAATATGTAACTGAAGAAGAAAAAAAAAAGAACCTCATTTCTTTTCTCAGTTTCATTTGGTTCCAACTGTGAATGGCATCTAGAGAAGGGAGGACACATTTGTCTATTATTTTGAACTAGGGCTGCTATGGGCTTTAATATGCGTACTACCCGAAGGGACATGCCCAGAGGTCAATCCACACATGTTCTTCTCCTTCACATTTCACCTTCTTCCCCACCTTGCTCAGAGTTCAACCTCCCTTTCAAGTCAGTGTCTATCTCTTTTCTTATTCCTCCTCTTCCCACCAGTTTCTTTATAGGCACCCCCTTTTTTCCTTTCCCTGCTGTTCTTTTCCGCCTCCTTCCTCACCATCCTTCTATTTGAATATTTTCTTTTAAAAATTTTCTTCTTTGATGTTTCTTTGCTTATGTCTTAGGATACCTACAGTGATATTTGGATCTTAAATGAAATGTAGACTCTTAGTATACACAGAGTCCTCTAAATCCTGTAAAGTCACACTCTACTTGTTCCCAGGGATGATATTTAATCACTTGACAAAACAGCCTAGCAACATGAAAATAAAAAATAATGCATGATGAGAAATTATGATCATGAGGCTGGAGATACATCTCAGTGGTACAGTATTTGTTCAGTGTATGTAAGGTCCTAGGAACAATCCCCTGCAGCACACACACATGCACATTCAGATGTACACATATTCACACACTCAATTAGTGGCAGTTATGATCATAGGATACCCAAGTGGATGCCAGACACTGAGGACATAGAAATTAGAATACTGCTTCTATCATTAGGAACATAAGTTTATATCTATGGCCTATCTCTGGAGTTGTTCAGTTAGATTTTATTCTCTCACATAAAGAAGACAACAGGAATGGGACACAGCATGGATGCATTAAGTGAGGTAGCTAATGTCCAATGACTTGATCATGACCCCAAGCAAAAATTACCTGTTTTAAGCATAAATGTTTGTAGTTGAATTGTGGCAGACAAGTTCTGGATAGGATCTCAGTTGAATCACATTGCCTAACAGGTGATTTAAGGCTACCTTTACAAGCTTACATAACATTCTTTGAATGATTTTGCCTGGTCAATTAAACCAGAAGCATTAAGCCCACACATGTGATATTGCCCTTATTTATTTTATTTTTGAAATTGGGATGGAAATAAGGTCTGGCATGAGCTTGGGTTTTCATGGTTGAGGTATTATAGAGAAAACAACTTTGAAACAATTTCATTTGTTTATGAATTGTAGCTACTTTTCTACCTGTACTGAGGAACACATGGTGTCATGCTCTGTCAAATTAATTGAGTTTCTTAATGAATTCAACACCAGCTCTGTGGGGCTAGGCATTTGTCTAGGATCCATAGTGTTATTGGATTCTGCTTGAAATGTCTAATTATAAATATCCTTCAACTGTAACCTCTAAATTTTACACAGTGCAAAAATTATCACAACTGATCTCAAATACCATGTGTTTTTGACACTGTGATCATGTTAAGGCTTGATACGCTTTGGGATTTATATCTCCCGAGAGTATATTGCAATGCTCACCTCCTATCAAACAAGTGACTAGTTAATATTAGTGGATAGTTTACTTGATCTGGTAAAAACAATACAAATCAACCCTGAGATTTCATCTTACACCCATCAAAACAGGTAAGATCAAAAGCTCAAACAACAACACATACTGGAGAGGTTGTGGAGAAAGGGGATTCCTTCTCTATTGCTGGTGGGAATGTAAACTGGTACAACCACTTTGGAAATCAATCTGGCGCTTTCTTAGACAATTAGGAATAGTGCTTCCTCAAGACCCAGCTATACCATTCCTAGACATATATCCAAAAGATGCTCAAGTACACAACAAGGATATTTGCTCAATCATGTTTGTAGCAGCTTTATTTGTAATAGCCAGAAGCTGGAAACAACCCAGATGCCCTTCAACTGAGGAATGGATACAGAAATTGTGGTACATCTACACAATGGAATACTACTCAGCAATTAAAAACAAGGAAATCATGAAATTTGCAGGCAAATGATGGGACCTAGAAATAATCATCCTGAGTGAGGTATCCCAGAAGGAGAAAGACACACATGGTATATACTCACTTATTTAGACCTATAAGATACGATAAACATAATGAAATCTATACACCTAAAGAAGATAAATAAGAAAGAGGAACCGGGGTAAGATAATCAATCCTCACTTAGAAAGACATATGGGATGGTCATTGGATGTAAGAGAAAACAAGTAACAGAACAGGAGCCTAACACAGAGGGCCTCTGAAAGTCTCTACCTAGCAGTGTATCAAAGCAGATACTGAGACTCAAAACCAAACCTTAGGCAGAGTGCAGGGAATTGTATGAAAGAAGGGGGAGTTAATATGACCTGGAGAGAATAGGAGTTCCACAAGGACCAAATATATCTGGGCACAGGGGTCTTATATGAGACTGTTTCTCCAAGAAAGGACCATGTATGGATATAACCTAGAACCTCTGCTCGGATGTAGCCCATGGTAGTTCAGTATCCAAGCGAGTACCCTATTAAGGGGAACAGGGACTATTTCTGACATGAATTCAATGGAAGGCTCTTTGACCTCCCCACCCAGCAAGGGAGGAATAGCCCTGCTAGGCCACAGAGGAGAACTTTGCAGCCAGTCCCGACGATACCTGATAAAACAGAGTCAGATGAAAAGGGAGGAGGTCCTCCCCTATCAGTGGACTTGGAAAGGGGCAGAGAGTAGATGAGGGATGAGGGAGGGGGATACAGCTGGGATACAGAGCTAATAAAATGTAACTAATAATAAGACTCATCAGGATCAATGTCTAATTACAGGTTGGGAAACAACAGCAATAAGAATATTTTTATCATGCCATCAGCTATTTCTCCTGTACCTGAATTGACTTAATCAACACTCCAATAAATCTCTCAACCTTTGAACTATGAACCTTCTTTGCAATCTGTCAAGACTTGCTGCAATTGCAACCAATGACAGAGCTGTTTGGATAGATGTGTTTTTAGCTCAGCAAACTGTACTAAAAGATGCCTACCAGGAAATCTGCAAAAGCTGGGCCAATAATGATTTTATAGAGGGGATTCCAGAAACTGCTGCCAGGATCATTATTAGAATTCACAAGGGTGAGGTGAAGCTGTGGGAAAGAAACACAGCTTTTAATAGAGCTTTTGGTACTACGTTCACCAAGCATTTCTTATCTCATAAGAAAGCAGCAACTGTGTCTGGGCAGAGTTTGTCTTGGTTTGCCACAGCCCACATGACAGTCAAGAAAACTTCACACATGAGGAAATAGGGGATAGGAGCCAATAAGAGAATGAGACTGGTAAAAATCCCCATAGAGTATAGCCTGTACCAGAATCAGGGAAACGAAGTAGCAGATCCACCAAGGAAATAACATTTAGGTGAGTGATTTTATTTCCTTATGTCTCCACCCAGAATGCATTACATTCCTGCAGCTATTTTTTAAAATTAATGTCTTAAAGTAGGGCATTGTAGCAGGCAATACTCCCCTACTGTTTATATCTATTACTGGTTTCTTTTCCTCTTATTTTTCTTCCTTTACCTTTCCCATACCCACACCTCTTATTGCTACACCACTGAAAGCCCAGAGATTGAGCTGATTTATGATACCTGGGTACATATTTTTAACTCCTCTTTTTAGTCTTCCATTAGTCAAAACTGACATATATTTATCTCATTTCCCCTTTTTCTCATTTTTTCACTTTTATGTGTGTCCTCTTCTCTACTTCCAATTAAAAAAAAAACCCTTTTTCTTCTAGAAGGTTTAGTGTGTCTGGTTTTATGTTGAGGTCTTTGATCCACTTGGACTTTAGCTTTGTGCACGGTGATAAATATGGATCTATTTTCATTTTTCTGCATACAGATATCCAGTTGGACCAGCACCATTTGTTG
>CM053758.1:39416922-39433021 GCA_028658305.1 Pachyuromys duprasi | reverse complement strand
TTTCCATTGAATGGTTTTGGCTTCTTTGTCAAAAATCAAGTTTCCATAGGTGTGTGGGTTCATTTCTGGGTCTTCTATTCGGTTCCATTGATCCACTATTCTGTTATTATGCCAATACCATGCAGTTTTTATTACTATTGCTCTGTAGTACAGCTTGAGGTCGGGGATGGAGATACCTCCAGATGATCTGTTGTTGTAGCCATGCCCTGTCTCTATGGTTCTGGGTTACCTCACTCAGGAGAACTTTTCTAATTCCATCCATTTTTACCCACAAATTTCATGTTTTCCTTGTTTTTAATAGCTAAGTAATATTCCATTATGTAAATGTAACACAATTTCTTTATACTTCTACAGTTGAGGGACATTGAGGGTGTTCCTAGATTCAGGCTATTATGAATAAAACTGCTATGAATATAGTTCAACAAATGTCTTTGTTTTGTGGTGGAGCATCTTTTGGGTATATGCCCAGGAATGGTATAGCTGGATCTTTTTTTTTTAATGTCTTTTTTATTTTTAAATTTTTAAAATTTATTTATTTGTTATTTATTATAATTTATTCACTTTGTATCCCAGCTCTAGCCCACTCCCTCTTCCCTCCTGATCCCACCCTCTGTCCCTCTTCTCCTCCCATGCCCCTCCCCTTCCATCTAACCTTAGCCTATCAGGTCTCATCCAGAACTGGCTGCATTGTCTTCCTCTATGTCTTGGTAAGGCTGCTCCCCCCTCTGGGGGGGGTGATCTGGGTCTTGAAGTAGCACTATTCCCAATATTCTGTAAAAGCAGCAGAATGATTTCCAAACTGTATAAGTTTGCACACCCACCAGTAATAGAAGACTGTTTCCCTTTCTCCACATCCTCACCAGCATGTGTTGTCACTTGAGTTTTTGATCGTTTTAAAAAATTATTAACTTATTTTTTGTTAATTACAATTTATTCACATTGTAACCCAGCTGTAGCCCCCTCCCTCGTTGCCCCCTCCCAAGCCCACCCTACCTTCCTCTTTTTCTTACTTGTCCCTCCCCACTGTCCACTGATAAGGACAATCCTCCTCTCCTTCCTTCTGATCCTAGTCTGTCAGGTCTCATCAGGAGTGGCTGCATTGTCTTCCTCTGTGGCCTGGTAAGGCTGCTTCCCCCTCAGGGGGAGGTGATCAAAGAGCAGGCCAATTAGTTCATGTCAAAGACAGTCCCTGTTCCCATTACTTTGGAACCCACTTGGACACTGAACTGCCATGGGCTACATCTGTGCAGGAGTTCTAGGTTATCTTCGTGAATGGTCCTTGGCTGGAGTATCAGTCTCAGAAAAGAACCCCTAGGTCCAGAATTTTTGGTTCTGTTACTCTCCTTGTGGAGCTCTAGTCCCCCCTCCAGGTCTTTCATCTCCCGTTCTTTCATAAGATTAGCTGCATTCTGCCTGAAGTTTGGCTGTGAGTCTCAGGATCTGCTTCGATACCCTGCTGGGCAGAGCCTTTCAGGGGCCCTCTCTGGTAGGTCTTGTCCTTTCCCCTGTTTCCTCTCTCTTCTGATGTCCATCCT
Organism: Pachyuromys duprasi; assembly: GCA_028658305.1. Lineage (NCBI taxonomy): Eukaryota > Metazoa > Chordata > Mammalia > Rodentia > Muridae > Pachyuromys > Pachyuromys duprasi. The sequence goes on along the minus strand of CM053758.1, from coordinate 39,431,486 downwards.
GCTTACATTTCTGAATGGACACATCTTTCCCAGGGTCCTCCTTCTTGCTTAGCTTCTTTAGGTGTACAGATTTTAAGTATGTTTATCCTATATATGTCTAATGTCAACTTATAAGTGAGTATTCACCATGTGTGTCTGTTTCCGGGATACCTCACTCACGATGATCTTTTCTAAGCCCCACCATTTGCCTGCAAATTTCATTATTTCCTTGTTTTTAAGTGCTGAATAGTATTCCATTATGTAAATGTACCATAATTTCTGTGTCTATTCCTCGGGGTTGTTTCCAGATCCTGGCTTTTACAAATAAAGCTGCTATGAACATGGTTGAGCAAATGTCCTTGTATACATGAGCATAATTTGGATATATGCCTAGGAGTGGTATAGCTGGATCATGATGTTGCACTATTCCTAATTGTCTGAGAAAGTACCAGATTGCTTTCCAAAGTGGTTGTACAAGGTTACATTTCCATCAGCAATGGAGGAGGCTTCTCCTTTCTCCACATCCTCTCCAGCATGTATTGTCACTTGAGTTTTTAATCTTAGCCATTCTGATGGATGTAAGGTTAAATCTCAGGGCTGTTTTGATTTGTATTTCCCTGATGATTAAGGATGTTGAGCGTTTCCATGGTACTGACATAGGAACACAATGGTGGATCATTGGTATTGAAAAGAAGAACCAGAAATAAACTCACACACCTGTGGATACTCTCTGTTTAGCTCTTTACCCCATTTTTAATTGGATTACTTGTTTTGTTGCTTTTTAACTTCTTGAGTTCCTTATATATTCTGGATATTAGCCATCTGTTGGATGTAGAGCTGGTGAACATCTTTTCCTAGTCTATAAGCTCTTATTTTGTCTGCTGACTGTGCCCTTTGCTTAGAGAAGCTTTTAAGTTTCATGAGGTCCCATTTATTGTTGATTTTAGAGCCTGAGCTGTTGTTGTTCTGTTCAAGAAGTTGTATTCTGTACCCATGAGTTCAAGGCTCTTCCCCAATTTTTCTTCTAACAGATTTGGTGAGTCTGGTTTTATGTGGGGTCTTTGATACCGTTAAATTAAGTTTTATGCAGGCTGATAAATACAGATCTATTTGTATTTTTCAACATGTAGACAACTAGTTAGACCAGCACCATTTGTTGAATGTATTATCTTTTTTCCATTGTGGAGTTTTGCTTTTTTTTGCCAAAAATAGAAGTATCAGTGTGTGGGGGGTGTTTCTTGGTCTTTAATTCCATTCAGTTGACCCACTATTCTGTCTCTGTGCCAGTACCATTCAGTTTTTATTACTATTACTGTATAGTACAGCTGGAGATCAGGGATGGAGTTACCTTCAGAAGATCTTTTATTGTACAGGATTGTTTTAGCTATTCTGTTTTTTGTTTCTTTGTTTGTTTTGTTTTTCTTATGAAGTTGAGAATTTTTGTTTCATGGTCTGTAAAGCACTATGTGTGTTTATTGTTGGGAACTGCATTGAATCTGTAGATTGCTTTTGGTAAGATGGCCATTTTTACTGTGTTAATCCTACAGAGCCATGAACATGGGAGATCTTTTTATCTTCTCATATATTCTTCAATTTCCTTCTTCAGAAACTTGAATATTTTTCAAATAAGTCTTTCACTTGTTTGGTTAGAGTTACACCAAGATACTTTATGTTATTTATTGCTATTGTGAAGGGTGTTGTTTCCCTACTTTCTTTCTCAGCCCCATGGTGTTACATTTACAGACAACTGATTTTTTGTTTGTTTATTTTGAGTTAATTTTTTATTCACCCACTTTACTGAAGGTGTTTATTAGCTGTAGGAGTTCCTTGATAGAACTTTTGGAGTCACTTATATATACTATCATATCATCTGTGAATACTGCTACTTTGACTTTTTCCTTTCAGATTTCTATTCCTTTGATCTCCTTTAGTTGTTGTATCACTCTCTAGGACTTCAAACATTATGTTGAAGAGATACCAGCAGAGTTGGAAGACTTGTCTTGTCTCTAATTTCAGTGGACTTTGTTCAAATTTCTCTCCATTTAGTTTGATGTTTGCTATAGGCTTGTATATTTCCATTACTCTATTTATGTATGTGCCTTATATCCCTGATGTCTCCAAGACTTTTAACATGACTCAGTGTTGGATTTTGTCAAATGCTTTTTTGGAATCTAAGGAGACAATCACATGTTTCTTTCTTTGAATTTGGTTATATGGTGGATTACATTGATGGATTTCTATATTCTGAATCTGCCACTGCATGCCTGGGATTAAGCCTACCTAATCGTGGTGGATATCTTTAATGTGTTTTTGGGTTCGGTTTGTGAGTGTTTTATTGAGTATTTTTGTGTCCATGTTCATAAGGGAAATTGGTCCAAAATTCTCTTTCTTTGTTGGGTCTTTGTGTGGTGAGTGGGGCCTCACAAAATGAAATGGAAATGTCCCTTCTGTTTCTATTTTGTGGAATAGTTTGAAGTGTATTTGTATTAGATCTTCTGTGAAGGTCTGGTAGAATTCTGCTCTGAAGCAGTCTAAACATGGCCTTTTTCCCCCTATGGGAAACTTTTAATGACTTCTTCTATTTCCTTATGGGATATAGGATTATTTAATTTGTTCAACTTTGATAAATGGAATCTATAGAGAAAATTGTCCATTGTTTAGATTTTCAATTTTTGTTGCATATTGGCTTTTGAAATAAGACTTAATGATTAGTTTGGGTAAGTTGTGTCTTTATTTTCATTGAATTCTAAGAAGCCTTTAATTTCTTTATTTCTTCTCTGAGCCAGTTGTCACTGAGTAGAGAGTTGTTCATTTCCACATGTGTATAGGCTTTTCTAATTTCTTTTGCTGCTGAGTGCCACCTTTAGTCCATAATGTTCTCATGTTTCATAAGGGATTATTTCAATCTTCTTTTATCTATTGAGGCTTGCTTTGTGGCCGACTATATGGTCTATTTCTGAGAAGGTTCTTTTGTGTTTGGGTGAAAAGTTTTGTGGATGTCTGTTAGGTCCATTTGACTCAAAACTTCTGTTAGTGTCTTTATTTCCTCTGTTTAGTTTCTGTTTCATTGACTTTACCTTTGGTGAGAATAGGGTGCTGAAGTCTCCCATTACTAATTTGTGGGGATTGATGTGTGTGTTAATCTTTATTGATGTGTCTTTTAATAAATATAGTTGCCCCTGTATTTTGTCCATAGATGTTCAGAATTGTGGTTTCTTGGTGGAATTTTCTTTTGATGATTATGAACTATCCTTTTTCATCTCTTGATTAATTTTGGTTGAAAGTCCATTTTGTTAGATATTAGAATGGTGACTCCAGCTTGCTTCTTGGATCTATTTGCCTCGAAACCTTTTCCCAGCTGTTTATTCTCAGGTAAAGTCTACCTTTGTGGGTGAGGTGTGTTTCTTCCTGTGATGGTCACCATTTGCAGTAAAGAGAAGCTTTTTCATGACAGATGATAGTTTTATTTATTTATTTATGGGTGTTTGTGTACGGATAAAATTTAGAATGTTATTAGGAATTTTACTGGTCTAGCAAAGTGGCAGTAGTAGATTATCTTCTAAGGTCCATGACCCAGTTAGTTGCTAGGTTTCTAGTATTAGGCTTGATTTCCATACTGTTGAATAGGATTTAAGTTTAGTTAAACAGCTGATCATTGTTGTGGTTCATGGGTGTGATAGGTAGGTAGGACTGTGAATGCTTTTTAATCAAATTATTCTGAAAGGACACCAACCCACAAACTTGATCTATAATTCAGGCCAGCTCCACACCTCTCCTTACATGTTATAGACACAGCTCCTTCTCTCATGGGTATGTTCATACACTGAATCAGACACATTCTGACACACATATTTATAAACATCCTCAAATACACCTAAACTCACTTATTTTCAAATGCACATTCATACATAAAATCATGTAATCATGTATATCAGTTAACATTCACACACATGTATAAACATTACCATGTGTACACACACACACACACACACACTGCGCTTGGAACATCCATCCCTTGGGTTGAGTATGTTCACAGGATGTGTTGTCTACTGATCAGTAGTCCCTGCTTTCTCCTTCAGATTTCCCCTGATCCGAACCCTCATAATACCTCTTTCATTGAAACATGCTCACTTTTACTCAATTCACATTCCAGGCCTTTGGCTTCACTCTGGTTTTGTGCATTCCCATTATTATGCATTCCCCTTGACCTATTCTTGCCTTCCTCATCCTGTGACCAGGACTCTGTTGGGTACATCATCTACTTTTCCTTACAAAATGAGAAGATTTAGGCATCATAGTCAAAAGGATAATATTGAGTGGGAATGAGATGTAATTTTAGCTGACACTCTGCTCCAAGCACTTCCTTGAACCTCTTTAACTTAATTTGAAAATTATTCTCCAAAGCCCAGACAAGACCCGCTAAGCATGTGGGACAGAAAGAGCCATCTTCTGGGGCTCACTGTGGCTGTGCTCTGCACATTCTCCAAGCTCATTATTCCACTCGAGATGTTTATTCTTAGCACATATCTCTGCCTTTACTAACTTGCCTGTGAGATTTTGGAAACGTTCCTGCTTAGAAGGCAATTTATATGAGCACACAGGGACTTCAGCAACCACGGAGATGGACACCAGTAATGAAAAGTGGTTCATCTGGGACTCCACAGCAAATTTCATGAAGCAAAGAAGATGAAATGTTTCTCCACTCCATTTGGAAGGTCAGCGTGCTGAATAGGAAGGACTTAGAGGTTCATTGACTCTGGGTGGTGGATGGTTATGTTCAATTCATGTTAGGGATGAAGAACTTTATAAAACACAGTATTTTTTAAGAAATAAAATATACTAAAATAAAAAAAATCATCACATCAAGTTAGACAAGGCAAAGTAATAGAAGGAAAACAGCACAAATGAAGACACTAGAATCAGAGACTACCTTGTTCATACATTTAGGATTATCATAAAATACTAAACCAAAAGCTATAGTATATATGCAGAGAACTGGATGGAAACCATGTAGCTCCTGTGCTTGCTGCTCCTGTCTGTGAGTTTATTTGAGCTTTGTTCATGCTCCTCTGTTGTCTTCTGTTTCTTTGGATTTTACTTTCTTTCCACCTCCTTTTTCATGGGGTTACCTGAGCTTAGAAGAGAAATTAGAGACATCCCATTTAGAGCTGTATGTTTCAAGTTTTCTGTGTGTGTGTGTGTGTCTCTGTGTGTTTCTCTCTCTGTCTGTCTGTCTGTCTGTCTCTCTCTCTGTCTCTATGTGTATGTGTTTGTGTGTGTGTGTGTGTGTGTGTGTAATGTCTGGGTGTAGTTTACTGTTTCCATCTACTGAAAAAGGAAACTTCTCTAATGATGGATGACACTGATCTATGGGTATAGCAGAATAGCATCAGGAATCACTTTATTACTTCTGTTTCTATTGTGGTTAAGATAAGTAATATTTGGCTTTACCCTAGATGTATGAGCTATCTAGTCTCTTGTTTTTGGTCATCCAAGCAGTGCTGAGTATGGGCTCCATCTTGTGGAATGGCCCTTAAGTCAAATCAGACATTAGTTGGTTATTCCCACAAGCTTTGTGCCAAATTTTCCCTAGCATATTTTGCAGGACATCTGGTAGATCAAAGGTTTGCTTGTTTGTTTGTTGGCTGGAGTGGTGTTTGCATTTATCTTTTGGTAGTCTACATAGTGCCTTCCCATACCAAAGACACTAGAAAATAGGAGTAAATATTCTATGTAGGCACCAGCATGACATCTTCATGTTCAGTGAGTTGTGTGGGTATTGTCTTCAGCAATCGGGCCTTACTGTCATATTGTGGAGAGTACCCTTTTATCTTTGCAACAACCTAGATTGTCTAGGAATTTCCATGAGATCCTTTGGACAAAAACTTAATTGACTGTATTCCAGTCCCTCTAATGGAAGCTTCATTTGGTGATAAGAGATGGCAAGTTGGGACTCTGTCTCCCTCATTATTTGGAGACTCATTAAGACTGTCTTCATATATTTTAGGAAGTTTCCAATGCACTAGGTTTCCATACCACCTTTTAAGTACACCTCAATTTTAGATGCCTCTACCCTCATTCTGTCTCTCAACTCCATTTCCCTTCTTTCTGCCTACCTGGTCTTCCCATTCTCATGTCCCCTTTTTAAGTCCACCTGTAAAATTCATTCTCTTTCCCCTCCCAGGGAGATCCACATATTCTCTCAGTACCCTACTCTCTGGTTCTACAGTTTGTAGCTTCCTTATCATTTACTTAATAACCAATATCTACATATAAGTAAATACGTACTGTATTTATCTTCCTGGGTCTGGGTTACCTCAGTCAGGATGATTTTTTTCTAGTTCCATCCATTTGCTTACACATTTCATGATGTCATTTTTTAAAGAGATGAGCAATAAATCTTCCAACATATAGGCAAGAATGTCCAGAAAGCATGCATAGCTCAAGTGAGGAAAAGATTGCATATCTACCCTGCAATCCAACTGTCTAAATTCTTTGGCCTTAAAATGAGCACTTCCAATGTCCATCCTTTTGGCTTTTCTACAGGACAGGAGCCTATCACAGAGAGCCTCTGAAAAACTCTACCTTGCAGGATATCAGAGCAGATGCTGAGACTTATAGCCAAACTTCGGGCATAGTGCAGGGAATAAGACATGGGGGAGAGAATAAGACATGGAGAAGACAGGAGCTCCACAAGGAGAACAACAGAACCAAAAAATCTGGGCCCAGGGGTATTTTCTGAGACTGATACTCCAACCAAGGATGATTCATAGAGATAACCTAGAACCCCTGCACAAATGTAGCCCATGACAGCTCAGTGCCCAAGTGGGTTCCTTATTAATGGTAATAGGGACTGTCTCTGACATGAACTGATTGGCCTGCTCTTTGATCACCTCCCCGTGAGTGGGGAGCAGCCTTACCAGGCCACAGAGGAAGACAATGCAACCACTCCTGAGGAGACCTAAAAGAAAGAAGGAGAGGAATAACTCCCCTATCAGTGGACTTTGGGAGGGACATGTATGGAGAAGGGGGAAGGAGGGTTGGATTGGGAGGGGAGGAGGGAGAGAGCTACAGGGGGGATACAAAGTGAATAAACTGTAATTATTTTAAAAAAAGAAAAGAAAGAAAAACACCAAAATAAATTTAAGTGTAGATAAAGAATGAAGTTTTTCTTTGGAGAGGCAAAAAAAGAACACCTCCCTCCTTCTTCAACTTAGAGATGTTTAAAATGTACATTATTTATGGTCACTATGAAATACAATATTTGTGCAGATTTTGTGTGATCAGAGCCCATTATATGTCAATGAAAATGTAAAATGATATAACCATTATTCAAGAAAACATGAAGGACCTAAAATATAAATAGAATTGCTATATTCTTCAATAATGCCATTCTGAGTATATACCCAAAAGAATTGAAAGGAGGACAATAAAGAGAAAAGTGCAGTCCTGCATTTATCTCAGCATTATTCACAATAGATCGAAGATAGTAACAATTCAAATATCTATCTATGGAAAAAATGGGATAGGAAGAAAGGCACCTGTATATGCAAGGCTGTATTATTTATCTTTAAAGAGGAATAGTAAATTACTTTTAAAAAAGAGGAACAGAATTCTGATGCATACTACAATATACATGGACCTTAAGGACACAATTCTAAGTGAACTTATCTCACATAAAAATTTCCCTGTCTAAATGAGATCCTTCGCATATTTATGGTCTTCCTGGTGCTCAAGACAAGTCCCCCTCTTGAGGACAACTGTCTAGAACCCTGGATACGCTGCATAAGTCACATTAGGGTAAAAGCCATCCAGACAGGGGGGTATCTCATTCCCACCAGTATCTGACTTCCCTGTTCTGGACCTCAGGTATGGTGAGTTCCTCACACATACATGCACTCTCAGCTCCTGTAATTTCTTTCCAGCACTTAGTGACTGATGTGGGAGGGGAGTATTCCCATGCCTGGGCCCAGAGAATCTGTAGCTGGCTTTGTGTTGATCCAAAACTTGGGCCTGCTCAAAATGACCTGCCATTTTCTTTATTGGTTTTTTGTCTATTCTAGATCTCCTATCAGCAGTAGACACCCCAGGAAGCTATTAGGGAAGATTAATTCTTTCCCGTCTCTGGTCAATTCAGTGTCCACTCGTGCACAGGAATCAAACCCAGGCCCTAAATCTTCATTCTTCAAATGTCCTCATTCCCTTACATGTTGAGCCTTGGTGATGTGTCTCTATAAATATTTCTTACTCATATATATATATATATGAGTAAGAATATATATATATATCCTTTCCCTGATGCATGGAGCATGACTAAGAAACCAGTGCAGCTTAGAATGGAGTTATTTGGAAACAGAAATGCATGGAATCAACCCTTAATTGGCCTGTGTTTATGAATTGTGACTGAAGATTAACCTAAACTCTTGGTGCTTTGACTTTCTTGTTGGTAGAGTAGACCTGATAAACACTTAATACAAGCAGATGTTTATAAATGTCCTATCTCCTCTCCACCTCAGTGTGAAGGTTAGAGTAGGAACTGGTTGGAAGGTGTCTTCCAAATATGTCCACCTTTTTCTGTAGTAATTCATATCCTAAGAGGGATGCCCTTTCTAGTGTTATACATAGGTAGATAGGTAGAGAGAGATGGTAGTTTCCAAAATTCACCCTAAGTCTTGGTTCTAGTGACTAAGCATTTCAAGAAAAACCTGAGCCCAGACATTCAGAGAAGGAAAGATGGGTGCAAGCAATGATGAAGAGAGAAAGACTGAAAACATTGTATCTCAGAAATGTTGCTGACCACCTGGCCAGAGGGGAAAGACTATATTTAAGAATAAATACCTTAGATCCAAGATGGTGGCCCCAGGAGGTCACTGTGTCTGAGTCACAGTGTTGGCACAGCGACCAGACTGAACGCTGGGACCTAAAACACCAGCGTTTGTGATTGCCAGGTGAGAGGAAAACCTACGGTGTGGAAATCAATTGGGACGGACCTCAGGTCACCCAGTCAATCTTTGGAAAAGGTCCTGGGGACCGGAGGGTGCACATCTGCCAGCCTAGATCAGAGCACAACAGCCTCCCGCAGCTCCCCCAGCTGCCATCCCGGACCAGGACACACAACCTCTAGCCCAGAGTGAGGTGCCCAGTCTCAGGACCAGAGCGAAGACCTTATTTGCAGCCCCCCAGAGGAGGGTACAGCCTCTGGCCCAAAGCTAGGCACATAGCTACCATCCCAGACCAGGGTGCACAGCCTGTGGCTCAGAGTGAAGCGCCAAGCCTCCAACCCAGAGCAAGCCCTTAGTTGCCAGCCCAGAGAGGAGCACACAGCCTCTGGCACAGAAGGGGACACACACCTGCCAGCCCAGATGGGAGCACAGAACCTCCGAACCAGAGGGGCACCCCCAGCTGCCATCCCAGACCTGAGCCCACAGTCCCCGGCCCAGAGCAGAACACTTAGCCTCTGGCCGAGAGACTTGCTGTGCACTGGACTCACCTTCCCTGACAGAACTGTGTGCCCCAGGGTACCATACTGAGTTTCAGTATTGGGAGAAAACCCCACAGCTAGGGAATCAGCAGATTCTTAAAGAGAGTTATACCTGGAAAACAGTGTAACAGCAGCAGCTCACTAAATTCAGAAGGAGAAACCCAGCAGCAAGGCAGCTATCTCCAGGACTTCTATGGGTGATAGGAAAGCCCCCACCCCCGACTAACAAAGACACAGTTACCACTCAGGTCTATAAGCCTGAGGTGAACAGTGGCAATTCCTTAGAAACACCAGCCATTCAGTGAACATACTCAAAAAAGCAGAGAAGGCCTCCTTCAGGAAAAATCAGTTTCCTGCCAAGGGGATTCTCCCTACCCCAGGATTCCAGGAAGCACCAGAAACTAACAGCCAACACCTAATATAGTCCAATGGGTAGAGGCAGTGTAAAATCTCAACCAACAAAAGACAGAGCAATATGACATCTCCAGAACCAAGTCATCCAGGGGTGAACAGCCCTGGACACCCCAGCATAATTGAAATTCAAGAAGATGACCTTACATCGATGCTTATGAAGAGGATAATAGAAGAAACAAATAAAAAGCATAAAGAACTAGAGAAAGATAAAGTCAAACAGATTATGGCCATCCGTAAAGAAATACAGGAAGATGCAGCCAAACAGTTTGTGGCTTTTAAAGATGAAATAATTAAATCACTGAAAGAAATAAAAGAAACAAAGGATTGTTCGAACAAACAGTTGAAGGAACTAAAAGAATAACAGGAAACTACAATCAGACAGGTGAAGGAAATAAACAAAACAACTCAAGATCCGAAGATAGAATTGGAAAATTAAACACACACACGCACACAAACAGAGGAAATCATGGAGAGGAAGAATTTAGGGAAGAAAACAGGAACTACAGAGGTAAGCATAACCAACAGATTACAAAGATGGAAGAAAGAATCTCAGATGTAGAAGATACAACGGAAGAAATCGATGTATCCGTCAAAGAAAATGTGAAATCCAAAACTTGCTGATACAGACCATCCAAGAAATCCAAGATAACATGAAAAGACAAAACCTAAGAATAATAGGAATAGAGGAAAAAGAAGATTCCCTCCTCTGAGGCCCAGAAAATATCATCAACAAAATCATAGAAGAAAATTTCCCCAACTTAAAGGAGAGGCTGATAAGAATACAAGAGACCTACAGAACACCTAATAAATTAGACCAGAAAAAAAATCCTCTAGCCGCATAATAATCAAAACAGTAAGTATACAAAACAAAGAAAAAATACCAAAAGCTACAAGGGGAAAAGTCCTTGTATCATAAAATGGCAAACCTATCAGAATCACACCTGACTTCTCAACAGAGACTATGACAGCAAGAAGGGCCTGGATGGACATAATGCAAACCCTAAGAGAACACAGATGTTAACCCAGGCTAATATATCCAGCAAAACTCTCAGTCATCATAGATGGAGAAAGCAAGATAGTAATGACAAAAACAAATTCCAACAATACCTACCCACAAATCCATCATTACAGAAGATATTAGAAGAAAAAATAGAACCCAGGAAAACTAACTACATCCAGGAAAACACAGTAAACAACCTCAACCCAGCAAAATTAAAAATAGCCAAGCACACAAACACACTACCATAGCCAACAGCAAAATCAAAGGATCTAACAGTCACTGGTCATTAATCTCCCTCAACATCAATGGATTCAACTCTCCAATAAAAAGACACAGACTAACAGAATGGATACATAAATAAGACCCAACAATCTCTTGCATACAAGAAACACACCTAAGTCACAAAGATAGACATTACCTGAGAGTAAAGGGCTGGAAGATGGTTTTCTAAGCAAATGGACCCAGGAAGCAAGCAGGAGTAGCCATTCTAATATCTAATAAAATAGACTTTAAACCAAAATTAATACAGAGATGGGGAAGGTCATTTCATACTCATCAAAAGAAAACTCCACCAAGAAGACACCACAATTCTGAAGAGCTATGACCCAAACACAAGGGAACCCACATTTGTAAAAGAAACATTAAAACTTAAACAACACATAGATCTCCACACATTAATAGTGGGAGACTTCAACACCCCACTCTCAACAAAACACATGTCAACAAAACAGAAATTAACAAAGGTAATGAATCAAATAGACCTAACAGACATCTACAGAACCTTTCACCCAAATACAAAAGAATTTGCATTCTTCTTAGCACCACATGCAACCTTCTCCAAAATAGACCATACAGTTGGTCACAAAACAAGTCTCAACAGATACAAAAAGACTGAAATAATCACATATATTCTATCTGACCACCATGGACTAAAGTTGGATGTCAACAACAGAAATAACAAAAAGCCTATACACACAAAGAAACTAAACAAAATAAGCCTATACAACCAAGAAACTAGCTACTCAATGACAGCTGGGTCAAGGAAGAAATAAAGAAACAAATTAAAATATTCCTAGAATTCAATGAAAATGAAGACACAACATACCCAAACTTATGGGACACAAAGAAAGCAGTGCTAAGGGAAAGTTCATAGCACTAAGTGCCTTCAAGAAGAAATTCAAGACTTCTCATTCAAGCAACTTAATGGCTCACGTAAAAGCCCTAGAGGAAAAAGAAGCAGACACACTGAAGAAGAGTAGACAGCTGGAAATAATCAAACACAGGGCTGAAATCAATAAATTAGAAACAAATAAAATAATTCAAAGAATCAATGAAACCAAGAGCTGGTTCTTTGAGAAAATCAACAAGATAGAGAAACCCTTAGCCAAACTAACTAAAAGGCAGAGAGACACCATCCAAATCAACAAAATCAGAAATGAAAAGGGAGACATAATAACAGACACTGAAGAAATTCAAACAATCATAAGGACTTACTTCAAAAGCCTATACACCACAAAATTTGAAAATCTAAATGAAATGGATAATTTTCTTGATTGATTCCACTTCCCAAAGCTGAATCAAGACCAGGTAAATCAATTAAATAGTCCTATATCCCCTAAGAAATTAGACGCAGTCAACAAAAGTCTGCTATCCAAAAAGAAGCCCAGGATCAGATGGTTTCAATGCAGAATTCTACCATACCTTCAAAGAAGAGATAGTTCCAGTTCTTGTCAAACTATGCCACAAAATAGAAACAGAGGGAACATTACCAAACTCATTCTATGAAACCACAGTCACCTTGGTACCTAAATCTCACTAAGACCCAACAAGGAAAGAGAATGTCAAGCCAATCTCCCTTATGAACATTGATGCAAAAATACTCAACAAAATACTTGCAACCCGAATACAAGAACACATCAAAGAATATCATCCACTATGACCAAGTAGGCTTCACCCCAGGTATGCAGGAATGGCTCAATATACAGAAATCCATCAATGTGATCTACCATATTAACAAACTGAAAGAAAAAATCCACATGATAATCTCCTTAGATGCCGAAAAAGCATTTGACAAAAAACAACATCCATTCATGTTTAAAGTATTGGAGAGGTCAGGGACCTCCATAGGAAAGGCAATATACAGCAATCCTAGAGCAGAAAGCAAACTACTTGGAGAGAAACTTAAAGCAATCCCACTGAAATCAGGGACAAAGCAAGGATGCCCACTCAATCCATATCTCTTCAATATAGTTCTTTAAGTCCTTGCTAGAGCAATATGACAATTGAAGTAGATCAAGGGGATACAAATCATAAAGTAAGAAGTCAAAGTATCACTGTTTACTGATGATATGATAGTATACCTGAGTGACCCAAAAAATTCTACCAGGGAACTCCTTCAGCTGAAAAACACCTTCAGCAAAGTGGTTGGATACAATATTAACTCAAAAGAATCAGTAGGAGATCCAAGATGGCTGCCATGAGAGAACACTTTGTCTGAGGAGTAGGACAGCAGAAACAACGCAGCGACCAGGAGACTGAACTCTGGAACCTAAAACGCCAGCATTTGTGATTGTCAGGTGAGTGGAACTCCTACGGTGAGAAAATCAAGTGGGAAAGCCCTAGGGACACCCAGTTATTACCCAGAAAAATCTCCGGGTGACTGGCGGCGCACTGCTCTGATCTGAACAGGCAGCCACGCTGGGCGCCCCCATCCGCCATGATAGACTGGATCACACAGTCTCGCGGGCAGTCTGAGAAGGAACCCGGCACTGTTTTCACTGAACTGCACTCTGCGAGCACAAACTGCACCTGGGTTTTGCTTCAACCCGCAGGTGTGCTGCAGGCTCATACCAATCCCCAGAACCACCCCAGACTGAGAGAATCCAGGGACCGTCTTGACCAGACTGCACACTGAGGGCAAACGCTGCACGCATCCGCCAGCAAAGACCTCAGTCCATCTGTGTGTCCACGGGCCAGACAGAGAAGGCCTCTGACACCATTTCAGAGAGGCCTGCATACAGCGGATGCACAGCAACCCAAACTCACGGTGTGTGCCCCAAATATCATCTCAGACCGTGGTGCACAGCCCCTGGCCCAGAAGGAGGCTCCAAATCTCCATTCCAGTGGAGAGCCCTTAGTAGCAAGCCCAGGGCGGAGCACACGGACCCCAGCTGACATCTCAAACCTGGACACTCAAACTCTAGCCTGCAGTGCTCACAGCTTCTAGCACAGAGCACGAAGCCGGGCACACAGAGCCCACAACAGAGTTCAACTGGAACACAACACACACTAACAAACCACCTGAAATCCCTGATCTTCTTGAAGAATACTCCTGACACAAGAAATTGACAGATTCAGACTGAAATACAGCCTTAAAGCACAAACAGCTCCCTGATTATATATAAACAAATGCCCAGAAATCGGCGAAAGAACTCACCCAACAAAATTCAGGACACCATGGCCCCACCAGAAACACCCAAAAGCAGTGGAGTTTTTAATTCAGCAGAGACACAGGAAAATTATGTTAAAGCATTGATTATGCAGATGTTGGAGGAACAAGAAGAGAGACAAAAAGAGGAAATGAACAAGGCCCTCAAAGAAATGGAGAAGAAAATAACTGCCCACATAGAGGAACAATCAAAGATAGACAGAGAGGAAACAACCAAAATAGGAGACACAGTCAATCAGTTG
>CM053758.1:39375740-39416422 GCA_028658305.1 Pachyuromys duprasi | reverse complement strand
CTGAGGAGACAGGATAAGCTGGGGTTGGATGGAAGGGAAGGAGGTCCTCCCCTGTTGGTGGACTTGGAGGGGGCGGGGAAGAAGGAGATGAGGGAGGGAGTGGGAGGGTAGGAGGGAATGGGGGAGGGGGCTACGCCTGGGATTCAAAGTACCTAACCTGTGATTGAGATAAAAATAAATAAATTAAAAATAAATAAATAAATAAATAAATAAATAAATAAAACACAGGAACAAAAAAAATGGGGAACAGTGCTAAACAGAGAATTTTCTGTAGAGGAATATCAAATGACAGAGAAACACTTAAAGAAATGTTCAACGTCATTAGTCATCAGGGAAATGCAAATCAAAACGACCCTGATATTTCACCTTACATCCATCAGAATAGCTAAGATAAAAACTCAAGTGACAACACATGCTGGAGAAGTTGTGGAGAAAGGGGGACCCTCCTCCACTGTTGGTGGGAATGTAAACTTGTACAACTACTCTGCAAATCAATCTGGTACTTTTTCAGACAAGTCAGAATAGCTTCCTCAAGATCCAGCTATACCACTCCTAGGCATATATCCACAAGAGGCTCAAGTACACAATAAGGACATTTGCTCAACCATGTTCGTAGCAGCTTTATTTGTAATAGCCAGAAGCTGGAAAAAACTCAGATGCCCCTCAACTGATGAATGGATACAGAAATTGTGATATATCGACACAATGGAACATTACTGAGCAATGAAAAACAAGGACATCATGAATTGTGCAGGTAAATGGTGGGAACTGGAAAAGATCATCCTGAGTGAGCTATCCCAGAAGCAGAAAGACACACATGGTATATAATCACTCTTATAGACATATAATATAGGATAAACCTACTAAAATCTGTACATGTAAAGAAACTAATCAAGAGGGAGGACTCTGACTAAAATGCTCAATCCCCAGCCAGAAAGGCAAAGAGGATGGACATCAGAAGAAGGAGAAAACAGGGAACAAGTCAGGAGTCTGCCACAGAGGGCCTCTGAAAGACTCTGCCCTGCAGACTATCAATGCAGATGTGAAGACTTATGGCCAACCTTTGGGCAGAATGCAGAGAATGTAATGAAAGAAGTAGGAAATAGTAAAATCTGGAGAAGACAGAAACTCCACAAGGAGAGCAACAGAACCCAAAAATTTCAGCACAGTGGTCTTTCCTGAGACTGATAATCCAACCAAGTGCCATGCTTGGAGATATCCTAGAACCCCTACACAGATGTAGCCCATGGCAGTTCAGTCTCCAAGTGGGTTCCATAGTAATGGGAACAGGAACTGTCTCTGACATGAACTGATTGGCCTGCTCTTTGATCACCTCCTCCTGAGAGGGGAGCAGCCTTACCAGGCCACAGAGGAAGACAATGCAACTACTCCTGATGAGAGCTGATAGACTGGGATCAGAAGGAAGGAGAGGAAGACCTCCCCTATCAGTGGACTTGGGGAGGGGCATGTGTGGAGAAGGGGAATGAAGGGAAGGTTTGGGAGGGGAGGAGGGAGCTACAGAGAAGATACAAAGTGAATAAAGTACAATTAATAAAAAAAAATAAAAAGAATAAATACCTTTATCCCTTGCTCCAAAACCTTTTTTTTATAGTCTGGGAGCTAATAATTAGATGTAAAGCAATATTAGGGAGTATTAATCTGTTACCTTCTTAGATCAGTGAGACATAAATCCCTCATTCCTACAAATAGCATTTTCTTCCAAACTGGCCAACCCTCCTAACCTACCTACCTTTTCTTTACATGACTTGCTTTATACTTTGAATATGCTGTTCAGAAACTCAGCCAAGCAATATTGCTATCATAAATGGAATCCTCACTTCAACAGAAGGCATGATGTGATAACTAATTTGAGCTTATTTTAGAACTGTCTTTAAAGAGCCTGTAGTCCACAGTTGAGTGTCTTTGGCATAGAAGAAAAGAGCTGAAGTCTTTCTCATTCTGTATCCCTCAGTATTTTATCTACTGGATGGTTTGGGATTCTGCAGTCAAAGAATTGTCTACAAGAAACCTCACAGATACTAATTTTTCAAATTAAGGAAGATACTAAATATTACCATCAAAATAAGAAAAAATGTGCAGCAAATTAATATAATTGTTTCTGTGAGACATCAGAAGAAAACCAGCATTCTTGGGAATAGAAGGAAGAAGTGTTGGGAACTGGCCCTGAGAAACTTGTGACTTTTCCCCGCCCTGCTGCACCTGGCTCCCACCCTGCTGTACCTGACTGATCAACATCCTGCTTGGCAGTTGCAAAGATGTGAGAACTGTACCATGACTTTTCAGGAGTAACCATTGTCATGACCACAGAATGTTCCAGGCCCTGTGCCGAGAAGATTTTGTAACTTTCCACCCTCACTCACCTGCCTACCCCCCACCCCTACCTAAAACCAGCTTTATAAAACCTGCTTATGCTCAATAAAATTTGACTCTTGACAAGTGCACACTTGCTTGAGTCCGTTCCTTCTCTTGCCCATCTCTTTCAGGTTCTGGTCCTCCTCGCCCCCATGAATAACTAGGTCCCGCGGGTCGAGCAAGCAGGAAGGAAAGGAAACAAAAAGAGGTATTAGTTATGGAGACACCATGTTCAAGAGCACCAAGGAGCAGCATCCATCTGATTCAACTGCAAGGTAGAAGGAAGCTAGGTCTCAGCTTCCTAGTGACCATCAGCCTGAAAGCACCAACCAATGAAGAATAAAAGGAGCATTGTATGTTGAAGAACTATTCTGAAAAGCTCTCTTACTGTATAAGAGATTGGAACTTTTTGCTAGACCTTACAGCCTTAATAATACACTTTGAGGTCACTTGTCACTTAAGACTCCTGTCCTAATAAGTGTGCAAACTGTTTGTTTAATCTCCTTTAAAAGGACAATGTAAAATCCATGTTACTTGCCTTGAATCTCCCATATAATCAAATTTTATAACCTAATGCATAGCTGCAATCTTAAGGATTTTTCTCTTTCATGTCCCTGACCCAGACAATGTATGTGTAGCATTTGCTGTAAGCATTACATACAGAAGTTTAAAGCAACCTCCAATCAACCATAATCAACAATGATGTGTTTTATCTGGTTTGATTAAAGCCAATGACTTAATCACTTGAGAAATGGTTAAAAGATTTCTGTAAAGTATCCCATTCCTTTCTCATGTGATGCTTTCTATGCTGTTCCATAAAGATAGTGTGAAGCCCATTTTTATGGACAGAGACAGACACACACAACAACACACACACAAGTCAGACAAACACACAGTACACACATAGATAGACACACATAGGGATAAATACACACAAAAACAGTGACAAACAGATTCATAATGCAGCATTCAGGCAAGCACAGATTCAGGCTCATACAACAGACAGGGAATGGAAGACGTGGAGTTTGAAGTAGATGATTCAAATCTTGATTCATTTTTGGTTAAATGACTCCAAAGGGAGGCATTTTTAATGTTTTTATGTCTTTTCTTAATGCTACAGCAATAAATTATTGGTAACTTCAACTTAATCACTAACACGTTATAATCCAAACACCAGTGAAGGCAGGAGGGAGGATGAAAACAATGAAGATGGGAGAGTCCTGCTCACCAGAGCAGAGACTGGAGATGGATAATAGGAGGACCTCTAACCTTCTTTCCTTGGAACAAAGAGCAGCTTGGTGAGATGATGTCATCCTCCCTCAGTCTTCAGTTCCATTAAATATTGCACCCCACAGAAAGGCTGCATTCAGCTTGCCAGTGCCTTTCTTTCACAAAGTCCCCTCCCACAGAGGCACAGCATCCAGAACTAAGTAACTGCAGGTGAGCATTTCTCAGTATTATACAGGCTGGGACCAAAGATGACTTTATAAGAATAGAAGGAGACAAGCAAGCACAGGGGCCTTTATAAATAGATTATAAGGCCGTGGTAGATTTATCTTAGCTTTCACAAAATGGCTAAGCTTTTCAGGTCCAAATAGTTGGAATGGAAGAAGTCCTGAAGATTTATTGCAAAAATAATACATTTTTATGTCTCACTTTTTTTTTTCTTTTTGGTTTTAAAAACCAGAATAAGGTCTGGTAGAATTCTGTGCTAAACCATCATGCCCAGGGCTTTTTTTTCGATGGGAGACTTTTAATGACAGCTTCTATTTCCTTATGGGATATAGGGCTATTTAATTTATTTACCTGGTCTTGATTTGGCTTTGGTAAGTGAAATCAATGAAGAAAATTTCCCATTTCATTTAGATTTTTAAATTTTGTGGTATATAGGCTTTTGAAGTAAGACCTAATGATTGTTTGGATTTCCTCAGTGTCTGTTGTTATGCCCCCCTTTTTATTTCTGATCTTGTTGATTTGGATAGTATTTCTTTGCCTTTTAGTTAGTTTGGCTAAGGGTTTGTCCAGCTCTTGGTTTCATTGATTCTTTGAATTTTTATTTTTGTTTCTAGTTTATTAATGTCAGCACTGAGTCTGATTATTTCCATCTACTCCTCTTGGGTGTGTCTGCTTCTTTTTTCCCCTAGGGCTTTCAGGTGAGCTGTTAAGTTGCTTGTATGAGATGTTTTGAGTTTCTTTATGAAGACACAGTGTTATGAACTTTCCTTTTATCACTGCTTCCAGAGTACAGGGAGTCTTATGGAGGAAGAGAGGGGTGGGATTAGAGGGACATGGAGGTGACAGGAACCTCACAAGAAGACCAGCAAAACCAAAAGATCTGAGTTTTTGGGGGTCCTGCAGAGACTTGTGCACCAGTGGATGACCATGCATAGAGAGGACCTAGACCCCCGGCTCAGATGTAGCAGACTGTCAGCTCAGTCTCCATGAGGACCTCTGAGGGAGGCGATCAGGGCCTGAATCTATCAGGAACTCAGTTGACTGCTCTCTGATCACTTGTCCCTGGTGATGCAGCCTTGCCAAGCCACTGAAGAAGAGGATCCAAGCAGTTCTGTGAGACTTAACAAGCTATGTGCAGATGGCAATAGTGGAAAACTCCCCTTTTCAGTGGACTGGGGAAGGGCCTGAGAGGAAGAGGCAGGGAGAATGAGACTGGGGGAGTTGAGGGAGGAGGCTTTAATCTGGATAAATAATGAACAAATTGTGAAGAAAAAATATAAAATTTTTTAAAAAGCAGAATAAGCAAGGTATAAATATTCAGAGTTTACATGTTGAAAACAGAACTCATTTTTGAAAGATTCTAAACTGAAAAGAAAGTTTTTTGTATGTTTGTCCAATATGTCTAATATCCACTTATAAGTGAGTATATACCATGTGTGTCCTTCTGCTTCTGGGATACCTCACTCAGGATGATCTTTTCTAGATCCCACCATTTGCCTGCAAATTTCATGATTTCCTTGTTTTTAATTGCTGAGTAGTATTCTATTGTGTAAATGTACCATAATTTCTGTGTCAATTCCTCAATTAAGGGACATCTAGGTTGTTTCCAGGTTCTGGCTATTACAAATAATGCTGCTACGAACACGGCTGAGCAAATGTTCTTGTTGTATACTTGAACATCTTTTGGAATGTGCCTAGAAGTGGTATACTTGGATCTTGAGAAAGTGCAATTCTTAATTGTCTGAGAAAGAGCCAGATTGATTTCCAAAGTGGTTATACAAGTTTACATTCCCACCAGCAATGGAGTAGAGTTCCCTTTTTTCCACATCCTCTCCAGCATGTATTGTCTCTTGAGTTTTTGATCTTAGCCATTCTGATGGGTGTAAGGTTAAATCTCAGGGTCGCTTTGATTTGCAGTTCCCTCATGACTAAGGATGTTGAGCATTTCTTTAAGTGTTTCTCTGTCATTCGATATTTCTCTGTAGAGAATTCTCTGTTTAGCTCTGTACCCAATTTTTATTGGATTACTTGATTTTTTGCTTTTTAACTTCTTTAGTTCTTTATATATTCTGGATATTAACCCTCTGTCAGATATAGGGTTGGTGAATAACCTTTCCCGGTCTGTAGGCTGTCATTTTTTTTCTGATGACAGTGTCCTTTGCTTTACAGAAGCTTTTCAGTTTCATGAAGTCCCATTTATTTTTTATCTTAGAGCCTGTGCTGTTGGTGTTCTGTTCAGGAAGTTGTCTCCTGTGCCAATGAGTTCAAGGTTCTTCCCCACTTTTTCTTCTAATAGGTTTAGTGTGTCTGTTTTTATATTGAGGTCTTTGATCCACTTGGCATTAGTTTTTTGCAGGGTGATAAGTATGGATCTATTTGCATTTTTTCTACATGTAGACATCCAATTAGACCAGTACCATTTGTTGAAGATGCTGTCTTTTTTCCATTGTATGGTTTTGGATTCTTAGAAGCTAAGCAAGCAGGAGGATACAAGGTAAGATGATTGATCAATCCTTACTCAGAAAGGCAAACAGGATGGACATTGGAAGAAGGAGAAAGCAGGAAACAGGACAGTATCCTACCACAGAGGGCCTCTGAAAGACCCTACCCAGCAGGGTATTAAAGCAGATGTACTTTGGGCATAGTGCAGGTAATCTTATGAAAGAAGAGGGAGATAAAAGTACCTGGCAAGGACAGGAGCTCCACAAGGAGAGCAACAGAACCAAGAAATCTGGACCCAGGGGTCTTTTCTGAGACTGATACTCCAAACAAGGACTCTACATGGAGATAACCTTGAACACCTACACAGATGTAGCCCATGGCAGTTCAGTATCCCAAGTGTGTTCCCTAGTAAGGGTAACAGAGGATGTCTCTGACATGAACTCGTTGTTTGGCTCTTTGATCACCTTCCCTGGAGGGGAAAGCAGTCTCACCAGGCCACAGAGGAAGACAGTGCAGCTAGTTCTGATGAGACTTGAAAGGCTAAGGTCAGATGGAAGGTCAGCGGACTTGGAGAGGGTCATGGGAGAAGATGAGGGAAGGAGGATGGTATTTGGAGGGAATAAGGGAGGGGTTAAAGCTGGGGTACAAAGTGAATAAACTGTAATTAATATAAACAATTAAAATTTTAAAAACCTAAAAACTTCCATTACCAAGGAAAAAAAAAAGAAATTTCCCGATCAAAATAGGGGCTCACTTAATAAAGGCAGAGGATGGTGGTTTGTTAGCCTGAGGCACTTCAAACATTCTTTTGAGCTTATGTCCGACAGTCAAAATGGAAGCACAAGTGGGCAAATGGGCAGGGAATTCATTTCATACAGGTTAACCATGCATACAGCAGACAGGAATTCTGGTTAAAAGGTTTAACCTTGCCTTGCAATATTTTATGGAATGTTCATTTGCAGTTAGAAAGAAGAAATCAGGAGTTTCTCAACATCAGTCCCTTCCCACTGGAGAATGACAGGTGGCAGGTGAGGTACTGACTTGGGTCAAGACTTTGAAAGCATCTTCTCTGCTCCCATGTATTCTTGTTGTTTATTGTTGTGACTTTGTATAGCAATCTCTCTTCCTAATGGGAACCTGATTGGACAGAATCTGATGGGACAGGCTCTGTAGAAAGGAATGCATTCATTGTTTCTGTTTTGTTTTCTTTTAGGGGTGGTGGATTTGTTTTGTTGCATTTGTTTTGTTTTCTGAAGAGAAACCTGACAGATTCTTACTTAATATTATTAGAGAGTAGTAAGTGTGCTTAAGAATCTGGAAAGGTACAGGACTGCTGATTGCAGACTCTGTGTACCACTAGACTCTGGAATCAGTTTCTGGATGTGTAGACTTGAAATAAAGTTCCATGTTTGTTCCATTTCCCAGCCTATCTATGTCCTGTAACAAGCCTACATAGAGCTTCTAGACTCTACTAGCATATTAGTTTTATACTAAAACAACATACCTGAGATAATATGTGAGGAATGTATGAAGTCTTTAGTAATTATGTATTGTATGACATGAGTATAGACATATCAAGGATCACAATGCCACAGACCAATTAGAATAGCAAAGCCTTCTCCAAAGCAAAAGCTTTTCCTGGTAGCTCTGAACTGCTGCTTCAACAACACCACAGTCTGGAGGTCCCCATGGTTACGGTCCTTCAGGTAAGATCTTGTTTAAAATTCCCATTTATCCCCTCCAGGATAATTTGTGTCCTATCTTGCTCTCTGATCAATACCCTGTAGGGCAGGTCTCTGAATGAGCCTATACATCATTCTACTCTGACAGTGAAGAACATTTTATCTACGTTATCAGACTATTGGACATTCTGAAAATAATGCTGATTGTGTGAGTCTTGATTAATTATTCCAGTGCTGAGTTGTTGGAGGTTCTTCTTGTTCTTTTTCTTATGGCTTCCAAGAGAGCAGACCTCTCTTCTAGGAAAAAATCTGGGACAAGGCCTACTCTCTTACCTTTTCTGATTGTTTTGCCCTTAAGAGCCACAGGAGGGAAAACCCAGATCCAGTCTACATGGACTTCTAATGCTAACCCTAGAAGCCCCTCATCCTTTCTACCCACTTCTGCATCCTTCCTTGTTGTGGTCAGTACATAGCTCTTTTCTTCATCAACATTGTCTTTCAAGCCAATACAGTGAACAACAAAATGCTAGCAAATTAAAATTCAGATGAAGCAATGAGGGGCTATTGAACCCAATTTTGATGCCTAAATAGTAATCAGTTCAAAACAAGTCCATTAAAATCAGAAATAAGAAAGTGTTGTCCACTATATCCATATCTATTCAATACAGTGTTTGATGTATTAGAGCAATACAAGAACTGAAGGAGTTCAAGGGAATACAAACTGGGAAGAAAGAAGTAAAATACTCTCATTTGCAGATGATGTGATAGTATACATAAATGACACTAAAAATCCCACTAGGGAAATTTCACAGCTGACCAACACTTTAATCTAAGTGGCTAGATACAAGACTAACTAAAAAAGCAAAACCGTAGCCTTTCTATTTACAAATTATTAATAAACTGAGAAAGAAATAAGGTAAACAACAGCCTTCAATGTAACTCCCAATAAAATAAAATATCTTCAGGTAACTTTAACCAAACAAGTAAAAGACTTGTATGATAAAAACTTCATGTCTTTGAAGAAATAAGTTTAAGAAGATATCAGAAGATGAAAAGATCATCCATGTTCACGGACTGATAGTATTAACATAATAAAAATAGCCACCCTATCAAAAACAATCTACATATTCAGTGAAATTCCAATGAAAATTCCAAAACAATTTTGCAGACCTTGAAAGGACAATTATCCACTTACATGGAAAAACAAAAATCCCAAGAAAGCTAAAACTATCTTAAACAATAAGAGAACTTCTGGAGTTCTCATCATTCGCAATAAAACTGTACTAAAGAGATATAGTAATAAAAACTACATGATGTAGACCTTAAAACAAATACATTTATCAATGAACTCCAATTCAAGACCTAGACTTAAATCCACACACATATGGCTACCTGATTTTTAATAAAGAAGCCACAGATATACACAGAAAAAAATAATAGAAAGCATCTTCAACATGCTACTAGTCAACTTGAATATCTGCATGTAGAAGAATGAAAATAGATCTATATCATCTCGCACAAAATTTAACTTTAGACTTCAATGTAAAACAAAATACACTGAACTTGATAGGCGAGAAAGTGGAACAGCCTTGAATGTACTGGTACAGGACATGTCTTTCTGAGCAAAATACCATTCATACACTAAGATCAGCAATTAATAAATGGGACCTAGGAAATTAAAATATTTTGTATGGAAAAGTGTTGGACCCTGTTGTTGAGGTTGAAGTCTGGCATTACTGGAAAGCCCCTGAGCTCATGCTAAAATAAGAGACTCCCTTCCTCAGATGGGTTCCCACCTCTCTGCCTTATCTAGGGAAACTCCAGATCCCCTAAGGAGTGTCAAATAGCCATCAGACAGATTACAGGCTCATCTCTTTTCCAATAAGAAACCCATTCAGTGTGCACCTGGGGATTCTTAGAAATACCTTCCTCCATGCTAATCAAATGTCTTAGTATCTTAGCTTTCAACTAATGACATAACCTTTTTCCATACCACTAACCATACCTGGAGTTCTTCCTCCAATTCCCGCTTCCCATAGGATAATTAAGTCCTAAGTTCCCCTTCTTATGATAGGACTGTACTGCTGCATGTAAATGAAGTATCCCTGGCACTTCTAGCCCCAGTGAATCAGTACATTCACCCTGAAAACCCCTTCCACTGCCCCAGGTTTACAAATTCCTGTTTTACATGAAATAAAGGGACCACCACCATCTATTTCACCAAAGACTGTCTGAGACTCATCATTTATTCTGGAGGAAGGAAGCTCTTCCTGCCTGAAGGATTCACCATTAGACCCCTGGACTTGGCTTTTAGTCAGACAGCCATAGCTGCCCCTATTGCTGCTGAAGCCTACTAAACCACTGTGAGCCACTGACAGACATGGAGCAGCCAGCAGACCTTCATTCTGGCTGTGAGCTGACAAGGCACAGGCATTTTCCCAAACCCTCTACTATTAGCATAGCTGTCTAACTAAAGGGCTGTCACACTGCAGGGTCACTGTCTGCTTTGGAACTCCCTAGCTTCCGTCATTCACTAGTATGTAAGTTTGGATCTCTAGCACTGCTCCATGAGAAGGAACTCATGCCCAATACTGCTTGGGTAACCAATAGTCAGAAACTAGATAGTCCAGAGACCTAGGTAAAACCAAACACTTCTGGTCTTTTAAAAAGGTCAGTAAAATTATTCATATTCTATTATACTCATAGATCAGTGCCTTATCCATCCATCATCAGAGAGACTTCCTTCTGAAGTAGATGGAACAGATGCAGAGACCAACAGCCAAACACTGTGTAGAAAGAAAAATCTAAATTGGAGATCTTCATCAAATCCTTCCCCTCTGAGATCAAGGAATCCCATGGAAGATGGGGTGAAAATCGTAAGAGCAAGAGGAGCTAGAGGACACCACTAGAATGTGGCCCTTTGAATAAACTAATAAAAGCATGAATGAATTTACAGAGACTGGAGCATCAAGCACAACGCCCTCTGCAACAGATCTTCTGCATATATATTACAGCTTTTAGCTTAGTGGTTGTTGTTGTTTTTTTAACTTCTGACTGTGAAAATGAGTGGTTTTACGCCTGCTCTTGGGACTCTTTTTCTCCTATTACATTGCAGTGTCCAACTTCTATATGATAGTTTTTTCTTCATTATATGATATTTTGTGTTGTCATCTCTTAAAAGCTTGTGGTTTTTAAATGACAGAAAGGGAGTGGATCTGGAGGAGATGGATACAGAGTAACTAGGGGGAGAAGAGGGAGGGGAAACAATAATCAGAATACATTGTATGAGAAAATCTATCCTCAATTAAAGAAAAAAAAATGAACATGGAGTTTCCCTGAAATTGTGCCTGTCTCAGGCCACTTGCTAAATACTTATGTGTATCATTTCCTTTTATGTCAGTTCATCCCTATCTGCCTAACACAGCAAAAAGTCTAGATCTGTGCTGAATGCAGAACTGGAGCCCAAGTGCTTGCTTATGCCACTCACATAAAGTCTAATGCTTCCTTCTGACATTTAATTTGAACATTGAGTCACTACTTATTTCTGAAAAGACTTCAGGATTGCTGAAGACTGCAACTGAATTTCTCAAGCTTGTTGTGCAGATGTATTACCTTATCAAATGCAGTTGTCAATTCACAAGATATGGATTGAGCTGTGACTGCATGCTTAACCCTTCCCTGTGCTAGGCTGCTGTGGCTGGTTTGTAGAACACATGAAATAAGGGACAGCTGGTACAGAAGAAGTTATGCATAAAAACATCTGAGAAATTTCCAAATCCTGATCACCAGGCTTCAATAGTTTTCAGTTACATCAGAATCTATGAACAGACAAGCTAGAGTGTTTGAAGCTCCTTCATGATTGCAATACACAATTTGAACTAGAAATAAGCCTTTAGAGTTTGGTGAGGGAATAGGGTGCAGATACTTGACCTAATGGTTCAGTTTTATTATTATTTGCATGTGTGTGCATATTTGTATGTATGTACATGGTATATATATGTGTGTGTGTGCATGACACTGAATGAATGCAGAGGTCATAGGTCAGCTTTGTGGAGTTTGTTCTCTTTTTTCTTTTTATGTGGTTTCCAGGGCATCATGCTTGCATAGAAAGTGCCTTACTCAATATACCATCTTACCAGCTCCTTAACTATAAATATTTAACGGTGGGAACTCTAACTCTTGGCTTGAGCTTTTATAGATGTGGAGAGGTTGAGGTGGCAAAAGAATGAGAACCAGCATTAGCAAAATCCAATAGACACCTTCTGGGTGTTGGGGCAAGATCCCTCCTTCAAAACTGACCATGAATCAAGTTAGTGTATAAGTAGGGTATTGAAATTAGAACTCAGTAAATACCTGCTATTGACACCAAGTGGAACATGGATAGGAGAATACCAAGGCAATTGCAGGATTCAAAAACACATGCTTGTAGCACTGGCCAGAATCCATGCTGCTCTAGTAAGGAAGGTAAGTGACAGGAAGGATCTCTGATTGCAGTCTTGCATTTGTCTTCAGAAGAATATGCCATAAACCCAGGTAAATAAATGCATTAAAAATGCAGCAACAGCACAAAGACATGGAGCGGTCTACCTACAAGAACACTCTAAGAATTCTATAGTGCAGAGTGAGAAATCATAAAAGCAACAAACATGGGAAAGGGCAAAGTGGGGAGTATTTTGTGATTCAATTTACATAAAGTATCTAAGTAGTAAAACTCACAGACACAGAGTAAAATGGTGCTTTTCAGGGGCTCTGGGAAACATGAGTTGGACAGTGGGAAACTACCTAGACTAAAGACACAAAAATGAGAAAAAAAAAAACCTAAGATGGAAGGCATACAAGTAGAGGTGGAAGTACAGTGGGTGAGCAGGATAATGCCTATGGATTCAGAGAGATGTGCATCTCAAGGTAGATTTAAGCTAACCTTGACAGTATGCTGAGGACAAAGGTTCTTAAAAAGAATTCCTAAGATACTGCTACATGCATTCAGGAGGGGGAGACATTGCCAACGGTGGAAAACCTATCTTCAAAGAACATTGCACAAACTTTTTGGTTTGTCTGTTTAAGAAATCTCTTCATTTTCTTGCTATCAACAATAAGCACCCAGGGCATTTTTCTCTAAAAATGGCCTCAATTTAGCCTCTGTTCAAGCCATCTCACCTCATTTTATGCACCAGAGGCAGGATAGACAGGGAATGTTATGGGGATGTGGGGGAAAAAAAGGAATCCTCATTCTTGAGTCTGGTTGAACTTTCTCACCAGCTGAGAAGACCTCCAGTATTATTAATAATAGTTGCTTAGGGGCTTTCTCCTTTCCTATATGTACATCTAAAATTTAAACTCTCATTAGAAACCCTGTGTATAGTTCCTGTGGCTTCTGATTTTACTGTATCAGATTCAAATCTACGTCACAGTCAAAGCCACACTAGAGTCTCCCATGTCAAAAAAAAAAAAAAAAAGAGGAGAAAAGGTTTTGTGGCAAGTTTTCAGTTTAATTTCAAAGTCACCAAAATGGTTTGCATAACTAATGCTGACCTCTAACTGTGATGTTTTCTTGAGCAGCCCATACTCACATTCAGAGTATGCTGTTTCTTTCTTTGAACAGCTCTTTATCATTAACTTTTATGCATAAAATCCTATGTTTAAAATGTCTTTTAATAATCCGTGGTTCTTAGGAGAGACTGAGGGAGGGGGCTATGCCTGGGATTCAAAGTACCTAACCTGTGATTGAGATAAAAATAAATAAATTTTTAAAAAAATTCAAAAAAAATAATTTAAGATTCTGAATCTGAATAGAAACCTACTAATGTGTTGACTGTTCATGGATATTAGCCAACTCCTGATTTGAGGCCATATATCTTGGCATGCAATGCTATATTGGCTTTTATAAACAATTCTGAGACATGGTAAAAATTGGTATAAAAAATAAAAGCACCTTGAAACTTTAAAAAAAAATAATCTGTGGTTCTGTTAAAAGCACACATACACTCTCAGGTATTGCCCTGAGCACATTTCTTTCTGATTTTAATAAAGTCCCAACTCTGATTCATATTGCGTAGTCTTTACTTTTCTCTTTGCTTCAAAGTCATGAATCCTAGGTTTGCCTAAGTCAATGTCCCTAAAAGATCAAGAAAACTCAGAAGACAGGTCTGGATGTATGGAGCTCTGACTCTGTCTCCTTATCACCACCACATTGCATCTCTTTGGGGGCCTGGTGAATATGATATGGACTTGTAACCACTCCTACTGCTAACTCCTAATGTGACTGGGCTTGTCTTGGCCTTCAGGCGGTGTTGTCATCATCTCTACGAACCAAAAATGTATCTCATAAGAAAAATCAGAGAAATGAAATTTAATGAAGAGAAACAGGTAAGAACTTGAAAAGAATTATTGCTTTTATGAAGAGGAATTAGAGGTGAAATAAGTATATTTTTAGCATGAAAAAGAAAATCAATAAAGGGAGGGATTGGAATATAAAGGAGAAAAAAAGAATTGAGGCATCAGAGAGAAGGGATTTCTTCTGCAAAGGATATACCTGCCAAAGACAGTCTAAAAAATGAAAAATGAATCCAATTTTATTCAGCAATTGAAATAACTGCATTTAACTTAGCTCCCTCCTGAACCACAGTCTATTATATTAAAGTAATGAGGAATGAAGTAATGAAGACCATCTGATGTTCAGAAAAAGAGAATGAAAACACACCAAGAACAAAGAGAGCTGCCACTGAGAAAAGTTAACCAGTCCAGCATATACCCTGCAGGGTCCTAGGAGGCAGGGTTAGAGGTGAGGGAACAGCTACTACATCAGGGCCTTCCAAAAATTAAAAGAAATGTATCCAGAAGACCTGGACTTTGGCTGTGGGAAGAAGAAGAAGAAGTGAGCTAGTATGACCATAGGGTATGTGACCACAGAGGATGGAGGGACCCTTCAAGTCTTGCCTCAGGTGTGTTCACAACTTTGTGTCCAGGTAGAGATACCCTCTTCAGACACAGATTGGGTATTCTCTTGTTGTAAGACTTAAAAAGAACATAGAAAAACCCCAAATATGTTTTGTTTGTGAACTCTCTCAAGAGTTTTAATAGCCACTCTCAGAGGACCTTAACACTTTGAACTAGATTCCCATATTTTATTTATTTATTTATTTATTTATTTATTTATTTAATATTTTACTTTTACTTGCATGCATGAAAATAACTACCAGATATTCAAATCATTGTGGAGGTTTCTCAAAAAAGGCTAAATGTAGATCTACCACATGACTTAGCTCCATAATTTTTGGGCTTCATATCTTTCTGTAGAGATAGCTGCTTATCCATGTTCATCACTGATTTATTCCCATTAGCCAGAAAATGGAAACAGCCTAGATGCCCATCATCTTCTGGGTGGATAATGAATATGTGATATGTTTATACAATGAAATATTTTTCAGCTACAAAATATCCCAAACATCCCATGCACAATACCAAGTCAAGAACCTATGGCTAGACAAGTCATAGGCTCTAGGAACGACTCTACTACTACTGAATATTGTATTACACTGACTCCTAATGACTTATCATTCTACCCAAAGACTAGTTCTTCTCTCAATGCCTCATTGGAGAAGCTTCTATTTACAGTAGATTAACATGGAGAGCTACAACTTATCAACATTCATATGAGTGAATGTGAAAGCCTTCTTCTAAATAGATGAAATATACCTCGCCACTTCCTCTCAGTCCTCAGGGATGACTGTAGAAGAGGGGACAGAACTGACTCGAAGGACTCCCAATGGCTGTGAGAGCAGACAGAAAACTTCTGCAAGCCCAAGCCAGAACAAATTCCAGCATGGAGTTGGGAGTTGAACAGATTATCCCACTGCTATGGGTACATTGTGCTATTAGCAATTTTTAGATGTTGGAAAAGGGAAAGTTAGTTTTCTCTAAGAGTGTTGGTGCTATTAAGTTAACCAAGACTCAGTGGGAAACCACACATCCACAATTATTTGGTCAACATAAATTGGTCTTGCTAGGTTGCTAATATGAGAGGGGTGGACACAACTCTGTGTGAATAGGGAAAAAGGCATAGATCTGAGAGGAGTCAGGGAGGAGTAAATACGTATTTACTTTTTATTGTGTTTTTACAAAACATATTGTATAAAGCTCTCTAAGAAATAATACATTTTTGTAAGTTAAAAATCTAACAAAAATCCAATGGAAAAAAACTCAATTAAATATTTTGGGAATTATATATAGGTTTAATGAGACAAAACAGAAAAGAGAAGAAAAGTTGGATAAAAATGCATAAAGAAATATACATTTCAGGAAAAATAATCACAAAATAAAGGAAAAATAATATAAGGTAATGACCAAAAGGAAGGAACATGGATTTTCAGATTGAAATGTCAAATATTTTCAGAGATACATTGAAAATTGGGCTGGAGTTATAGTTTCCTGTGAGTTTGTGTACTAAGATTGTGTATCTTAATAATATTAGAAGCTACATTCATAAAGTCTCACTGACATGACTACCCAAACATGAGATGAACAAGTACAATAGCAATGGACATGCCAAATTGGACAGGCAAGAGCCCACAATGCCTGACACTATACAAAGACTTATAGACAGCTGAGGAAAGCTGGTTTAGGGAGCTGCAGTCTTCCCCAGCGAAGAGAACAGCCATTGATTATCCAATGCCAAATGTCCATCCCTAAAAAATACATCCAAATAACATTATATGTTCAGAACATGTTATATTTATGAATATATGTTTATATTCATATACATATATGCATAAAATAAAACTTATGTAAAAAGAGGTTATGAATTTGAAAAAGAGTAAAACAGATATATGGAAGTGTTTGGAGGGATGGAAGAGAAGAAATAAATTTAATTAAACTGTAATCATTATTTATAAAGCAAAATATTAATTATCTGGGTATTGGAAATATACCTTTTTTTAAAAAATAGGTTTTCATGCAATCTATATTTGTCTTACTTGGAACCATAGCTTTAATCCTAGCATATGAAAGGCAGGAGAATTAAGATACTGCTCGTAGCCAGGATTACCAGGCATGTACCATTTTGCACATTTTAGCCATTTCAGAAATATATGGGTCAATAGTGTTAAGCATATTTATAGTCAATAGCACAATGCATTTATAATGCTCTTCCTTTTACAAAATTAAACCACCACCTCCCCATTCTTCACCCTTCTCTATCTTAGCAACTATCGCTCTACTTCTCTGTCTCTATGAATTTGACTCACAGGTAACTCGTATGTTGTGGCTTGAATATGCAGTGTCACTCATGGGCTCATAATACGAATGATTGTTCCCTAGTTGAGAATATCATTTTGAAAGGTTATAAGCTAGAAGTGAGCTGTTGGTGGTATAATATTCGCGACCACTTCTTGTCTCTTTCTGTTTTCTGATGGCCCATGTGTAAAACAGCTAGCTGTCTTCCCACTGCCATAAATTCTGCCCAAATATATGGCACTAAGCAGCCATGGATTGAGCTTATAAAAGTATGAGCCAATTTACACGTTGCTCCCTGAAGTGTTTAAATTGCCCATGCAATAACACAAAGTAACTAACTCGTTCATATCTGTGGACCTCACTTTGTCTGTCTATAAACCTTACCAAAAAAAACAACCAACCAACCAAACAAACAAACAAATAAACAAACAAACAAACAGAAAACCATTGAGTGAACGTTTCTCCGTAAGACTGAAGAAAACATGAAAACAGTAAGCTGCATCAAGTAATTCTACTTTGATGTGACCTGTCCACCTTTACTTCACTCAGCCTCACATCCACCTGTCATCTGTATTGTAACCTGTGTTGGAATCCCTCCTCTTCCTTCCCCACACTGCCCTGGTTTTTTAGATAAGGCCTTACTCTGTAGTCCAGGGTAATTTCAGACTCAGTCATTTTATCTGCCTCAGCTTACCAGGTTCTAGGATTACAGTTGTGAACTATTACTCTGAGTTTGAGATTTCTTTCCTCTTGGCTGTGCTTGGTGGAGCAAGATTTTAATCCTAGCACTCAGAAAGCAGAGGCAAACATATCTCCATTGGTTTCGGGTCAGTCTAGTTTATATAGTGAGTTCCAGGCCAACCAATGCTCTAAAATAAGACATAGCCACCCCAGACACCAAAACAAACAAACAAACAAACAAACTGATCTCCTGCCCTTTCCCAAGGCAGAATAATATTCCCTTGGAAGTATAGGCCACAATTAGTTTTCCATTCATCCATCAATAACAACTACTTTAACAGTAGCCATCTGAGTTGTATGTGGATGGTAGCTAAAAATTTTTTTTGTTTTATTTTGTTTCACATTGTTTGGTTCCAGAGCCTTGCTGGGCAATCACTCTACTTCTGAGCTATAATCCTAGCTCTGTTTTATTTTGAAACAGGGTTTGGCTGAGTTGTCTAGACTCTTCTGAACTGAAGAATACACCCCTTCCCCCTGAATCTTCACTGTGGCTGGGATTATAGATGTGTACCACCATGCCTAGTGGTACTTAAAGACTGCAAAGTACAGTTGTCCTCTGAGAGGCACTACCCAGGAGCACCTCAAAACAGATGCTGAGACTCACGGCCAAACATTGGACAAGGCATATGGAGCCTTGCAAAAAAGTGGAGGAAAGGAGAAAAGGACCTGGAGTTGACAGGAGCTTCACAAGAAGACCAACAGAGACAACTAACCAGGACCAAGAGAAGCCTGCTGAGATTGAAAGACCAACCAAGGACCTTACATGTACTGGTCCTAGGCCCCCTGCAAAGATGTAACTGATGGATATCTCAGGCTTCATGTGGGTTCCCTAGGAAGGAAGTGGCAGCTTTTGCTGACATGGACTCTCTTGCTAGCTTTTCAGTTACTTCCCCCTGGAGGAACTGCCTTGCCAGGCCATAGGGGAAGAGGCCATTCTCAGCCCTGATAGGACATGATGAGCTGGGGTGGATGGGAAGGGGGGGATCCTCTTTTTTGAGTAATAGGGGAGGGGGAGAGGATGGGACTGGGAGTTAAGGAAGCATGGGACTATGACTAGGATGTAAAGTTAATTAATTAATTAATTAATTAATTAATATTAAAAAGATTACAAATCCTGACCTAATGCTAGCTGCCTTCCAGAAAATACCTTTTGGATGGCAGAATTCTAAATGAGTAAGCTCTGAGGTACAAATAAGACCATGATGGGGTAAGAGTCTGTATATTTCAGGTAAAATATGTGCATTTTTTATAGGTTCTCAGCAAAGGGTATACTATTTATTACTTTATTTTCACAGCTCCTTGTCCACTTTCTTGCTGACGTTTTGCCTTCTAAACATAAGCTCCATGGGTGAACACCTTGTTTGCAGAAAATAATGAACCTTAGTCATAAAAGTGAAGGAATAACAGTTTTGCCTTTTTTGAGTAAAAAAAAAGTTTTGACCTTGTTTTGATCTTCCCTAAAAACCATTTCAGTGCCTTTGAGATGTCCTCATTCTGCCTAACCTGACCTTTTCCACACTTGCCTTAACTTCTCCCACCCCCCCCCCACCAGCCTGGCCCATCTTTATTTGTAACACCTTACTTTCCTTTTTTGATTTTTTGTTTTTCTAATTTTTTTATTAATTGCACTTTATTCACTTTGTATCCCCCCTGTATCTCCCTCCCTCCTGCCCTCTTAATCCCTCTTTTCCTCCCCTTTCTCTACACATGCTCTTCCCCAAGTCCACGGATAGGGGAGGTTTTCTTTTCCTTCCTTCTGATCCTAGACTGTTAGATCTCATCAGGAGTGGTTGCATTGCCTTCCTCTGTGGCCTGGTAAGGCTGCTCCCCCCTCAGGGAGAGGTGATCAAAGAGCAGGCCAATCAGTTTGTGTCAGAGGCAGTCCCTCTTCCATTACTATGGAACCCACTTGAAGGCTGAACTGCCATGGGCTACATCTGTGCAGGAGTTCAAGGTTATCTCCATGCATGCTACTTGGTTGGAGTATCAGTCTCAGGGAAGACCCCTGTGCTCAGATTTTTTTGTTCTGTTGCTCTCCTTGTGGAGCTTCTGTCCTCTCCAGATCTTACTATTTCCCACTTCTTTCATGAGATTCTCAGCATTCTGCCCAAAGGTTGGCCATAAGTCTTACTTTCGTTTTGAATAGACAAACCTGATAGTAACAACCACTCTACTAGCCAGACATGTGACCAGATGACTCCATGTACCCTCAGCAACAGCTCAGCTGTCAGCAATCAGCATCCACTTGATTCTGCAAAGGCTGATAAAGCAGGGGTGTTGAGAGGCAGAGAAATGGACTTATTAGTGCTGTGTAGCTTTGAAGGGTTGGGTAGGAACCAACTACCTTACACCAGACTAACATGGTTTGTCCTGAACATTTTGGTTTCATTGGTGAGATACAGAGAACATACTTTTCATGGCTAGCTTCAGTTGACAACTTGAAACAACATAGAGGCATCTAGGAAAAAAGTCTCCATGAGGAATTGTCTAGATCATGTTGACCTGTGGATAAGTCTATGGGGAGATTATCTTTATTTCATTAATTGAGATGGCAAAATCCCAGCCACTATAGAGATCTTCACCTGTGTAAGAGTGGAGAAATTAAGTTCAGTGCAAAAAAGGATGAATGGATCACAGTTCTCTGCTTCTGACGATGAATACAATGTCAACTAGCTACTTCAAGTTTCTGCAGCTTTGACTTCCTCATGATGATGTATTTTAAGCTAAGGTATGAGCCAAGTAAATTCTTTTTCCTTTAAGTTGCTTTTGTTAGAATATTTGATCACAGCAACAGAAAAGGAAACAAAAAAAAATACTATGTTCTGATGTGTTACAGAGTGCCTTAAGCTGACATTTTGTCAGTTTCCATTTTGCCCTCAAGATAGCACACATGCCTCTAAGAGAATGCATTGGAGCAAAAGACAGCAGAACCTGCTCAGTATATCACTCCTCCCCTCCTCCACTCTGGCAATAGCCCGATTCTGGGATAGAGTGTGCCCTGCTGCCTCAGACTCTGTAAATATAATTCTTGCCACCTACATTTTGGCCTTTTTTGTATAAATCTCCAAATGACACAATGTTCTCTACACTACCTACTTGGGAGCTATTCTCTTTGTTAGCAGAGATGTTTCTCTGTGTGTGCTGGGACATCTCATTCCATCAGCAAATCTTTGGTTATCCTACATCAGATTCAAAGACTGAAAATGATCCTTGAACAAATAAGAAAGTGACTGGCAGCTCATCTTCAGCAAGCCTGTTGCATTTAAAAGTGTGGTTTCAGAAATTGGATCTTATTATTTTCTGTGGTGCTAGGGGTCAAACCCAGACCTTGACTCAGCAGGCATTTTGCCACTATATTGCAAGCCCATACAGGATATCTTTTTTTTTTTTCAAATATAAACTGTTCACATGACAAAGGATCTCTGGCTTTCCCCAACCATTTAACTTGAGCTGGCTTTGAACAGATGCTGAGCTTCACACCTTAGAAACCATTTCTAAGAACCCTTCAGTCACTTCACAGAAACACCTGTCTCTGGCCCCACCACACACAGGTAGGACACACAGAAGAACCTAATTGTAGAGTTGAGACTCTTGCTTTGAAAACAGAGGGCTATGTATCCCTGGCTTAAAGGCTAATACTTCCACTAACTTGTCAACTTTTCCCTAAACAGTGACCTTTCCAGAAACCAGGAGACATTTTTGTGAGAAAATCAAGAAAATGTATATGGTCTGAAAAGTCATCCTGATCTTGGTGTCATTCTCTTCATGGCTGTTCTGCTAATTTGGTAGTTAACCTACTTGAAAGAGCTTAAAACACTATGGCTGAAACTGGCTTGCCATTCATTTATTCACACATTTACTTAAAGTGATTATTAGTGGCCTGGGTGGGCCAGGTACTGCATTTGGTATTGGAGGTACTGAAATGAACAACACACAGATACCTGCCTTTCTATCAAGGTAGAAACAAGAACCAATACTCCTGTTTATAACTTAATTATAGAGGTTATTGAAGTATGGCCTCAGTTAGTGTCCGATATGTGGAATGATGGGTAAGTGTGTAGAGGTCCAATGAAGCAGAGATGGAAGTTGAAATTTAAATAGGCATCCTCTGAGTCTATCAGTGTTGTTGAAACTTGAGTAAGATTAATATTCACATCTATAACTGAAAGAAACACTAAATATTTGTTGGAGATTAGTGAGGAAAACTTTATCTATTCAAGCTGATGGATACCTCATCTTCATGTTGGTCAGAAAACCGCCACTCACCAATATGTGTAGATGAAGGTTCTCAGCTCACGGAGCACCTATTTTTAGTGTTATAGAAGACATTTCATGCGTTTGAAACTGTATTTGCTTACTAGCTAAAACTCAGCTAGGGTTGCTAATATTCTAGGCTGCTGAAAACCACTGGACCCCTGGCAGTCAACCATATCCAACCATATTATGGTTACTGCAATTATCATAAAAACATTGTCTATACAAAAGTGCCACAGGTAATAAACCAGGACCTAGATTAATTAGCTTTTAAATGAGGTACATTTATTGTTGTATACCATTTTTTTGTCTTTTAGAAGCTATTTTGCTATTACAACATAATTGGTTTCAATTGTCATATGATGTATTTCATTTCATGCACCTAGAAACATGATTCTGTGGAACAGCAAGATGATTCAGAGGGCAATAGCACTAGTTGTGCAACCATGGAGACCTGAGTTCAATCCCCAGGACCCATGTAAAGGTGGGAGGAGAGAACAATTGCTCAGAGTTGTCATTAGACCTCTCCATGCATGTGCCTCACTCCTCATACAACATACAAAAACTGGAACTAATGATAATAGTAAGAATTTTAAAAAGAAACATGAGCCCGTGAAGGAATGCACAGCAATGAAGGATGAAGTAGAGCAGTGCCTGAAACCTTCATGTACAGGCCTGATTGCTGCTCCCAAGTAGCCTTGGAGTTCGGTCTTAGCAAGTATCTTGGATTCTGCCAGAGGCTGCAGGGTCCTGCTTTAGCCCAGAGGACTGGAACCTCAGGTTTCATAGGCCTGACTTTAGCAGTGAGGCAGCAGGTCTTGGCAGACTAATCAACTAAGGGCAAGCAGTCTTGGGACTCCTCTGGGTAGTTCTGAAGCCATTTGCTCTATTGAGGTTCTACAGATGGCTCACACCCAGAACCAGGAGCTCCCTCAAAAGATGGGGCGAGAACAGGGTGAAGTGAAGCAGCATGGAAATGAGAAGACTAGGGACTGTGCACCCCTGAAAGGGTGTTTGGACATTTAGAAAAAGAAGGAAAAAAAAAGTCAACTTGTTCCTTCTTCTAAGTTAAGAGGAAAATAGATAGAGGAACAAATTATAATTCTAGAAATTCTTCTAGAGATTACTCCATAAAAGTTTGGCCACAAGTGCTGTGCCTATTCACCTTATGGAGTTTTACAGCTATATAGAGATATGTATGTGTGCTTTTTGGAATACTGCAAGAAAATCACTCTCCACTGCTGTCTTGACCCTCCAAAGTGGCACACCCCTTCATGTGTCTTTGTTTTGGTCAAGCTAAGAATTTTCTTCCAATACTACATATGAACCCCCTCAGACTGAACTCACCCTATTCTGCAGGTCCTTCCTTTCTCTTTCCAGTGTGGCTCTTTTCAAGTTGTATAACATAGGTAATAAACTAGGTTTAGGGTATGTTCTATGTGCCAGTATTAGAAGAAACTTCGCAAAGATAGGCATGAGCTGACTGGGTGATCTTTCCTGGAATGAGGAAATAAAATGAAACCGTAGGTACTATCGAAACCTTGATTTGGAATTAATGTGAATGCTCAGAGAAGGATTTGAATTAGTCTTTCTCAGGGAAGGGCAAACCAGTTGGTTATCCAATACCAAATGATCAGACTGGAAGCAGACATATAAGTAACATACAGACTAAGCAAGTTGTATTTATGTGTTTTGGAACAAACACATACATACCAAAACCAACAACGACAGTTAATGAAAAAAGAGGCCATGAATTTGAAAGAGAGCCATGATGGGTATATAGGAGGGCTTACAGGGAGGAAACACAGGAAAAATGCTACCATAATGCTGTTATCTCAAAAATGAAGATAATTAAAAGAAAGCAATGTGAGTTCCACTAGAATGTTTATGTATTTTAAGTTTTTCTTCACATTTGCGAATGACATTTGATATGTCTATATTCAAATAAAATTAATACTGTCAATTGGTATGTGGAAACTCATGAGGCTATACAGCACTCTGTGGTGGTGAAGACTCAGAGACCAGCCAGCATGGATTCAAGTTGTGGCTTTATGGAGTGAGTTGAGAGCATTCGTTGTGTTTGACAATTGTAGATTTGCTTATTTGCAAGATGGGTAAAG
Organism: Pachyuromys duprasi; assembly: GCA_028658305.1. Taxonomy (NCBI): domain Eukaryota; kingdom Metazoa; phylum Chordata; class Mammalia; order Rodentia; family Muridae; genus Pachyuromys; species Pachyuromys duprasi. The sequence continues at coordinate 39,392,124 of CM053758.1, read as the reverse complement.
TTTTCACATTCTTAACCAACTACCATTGATGGACAAGGGCAGCCCATAAATCTAATCATATATATGGATGACTGCTTATGGTAAGCAATGACTACACTATGGTGAAAGCAGGATTAAGAGATAGATGGGCATAGTAAGTCAGATATAGAAGTGTAGTTAGGTTGTCATACCATATTCTCATATAAATGAGTAACCTAACTGCCTCAAAGACAAAGCTAGTGCGTCTGAATCAAGAGGAATAAGTTACTATCTTTCCCATTTTAAACTGTTTACTTCAGAACATAAGTAGACTTCCCAATGTCTCTCTCTCTCTCTCTCTCTCTCTCTCTGTGTGTGTGTGTGTGTGTGTTTGTGTGTGTGTGTGTTGGGATGATACAGTATGTTTTTCTTGTTTCTATAGCCAAAATTTCCTGGCAAGGGGAAAGTTTATGTTAATTTAATTCATCATGGTTTCAGAGAAAGTAGCATCTCTGAAGTCTGGGAGGACATGGTAGATTTCAAAGTGGCAGGAAGGTATGGCTGGGATTTCTTGCATTTCAGCAGACTAGGAACTAGACTTTGTACAAGAATCAACTGGGATATAATCTCCTCCAGTCATCCACTTCTTCTATTTTGATATCTTACTTCGTAAAGAGTCCACAGCCTCTCCATCAAACCCATGGTCCTGTAGAGAACATTTCATATTCAAATCATAACTGGTGAAGGTTGAAAAAAATCCACTGCAAAAATTTGTATGCACCTCATCTCTGGGGCATTCTAGTCACAACGCTTTTTCACTCTGCTATGCTGAGTAAACTAAAATATAGGGAGATATTTTAATGGTAATTAAAATGTTTTATATATATATACATACACATAAGCATATATATGTATATTCAAGAAAACATGGGGAAATTATCTCATCATGGCATTCTTATTCAGGACAATCTGTCTGGAACCTCAGGCTGAGGTCTTATCGGCTAGATCCCTAGCCAGAACTGAGGGGGAGAAAGGAGGAGGCAGGAGCAGATCACTACTGCTGCTGCCACATTCCAGCAGAGAAGCTGCAGACAGCAGCCCCCATGGCTGGCCCTCTGAGAAAAGGAAGCCAGAGATAGCTCAGTGCCTCACACTTCATGTCTGGCAGGGGTACGATTTTTCATCCAGTGTCGGGAGTGGTGTTCCGAGGGCTCTGAGCAGAGCCATGAAGAAATCAAAGCAGATCAGAAGCTTTGGCTTATTTTAATCCGTGCCCTAGACAACACCAAATGCTTGGGTGCTCTCTTAACACCAAAGCCTGTCCATAAAATCTGTCATGTGCCTGTGAGGATCACAAGACTGCTCTTGGGAAAATTTATCAGGGGAAGATTTTGTGGGACAGGTACTCTTCTCCAAAGCCCCCAAAGATTTTCTGCTTTGTGAATGCAGGTCCACCAGGAGACAGTGTTCAAAAGAACAGATGCTCCTGGAATAGAAATACAACTATATTTTTAGGTGTAACCAAAATCCAGCCCCTTTGTTAATACAGTAGAATATTACCATGCAATATTAGATTTCCTTAAAAACAACAAAGCAATGTGTGTCATGATTCACAATAAAATGTCATGTTTGCTTTCAGGGCAAGATTCAATAAGAAAAAAATCCACAGAGAGGGGGCTTTGGATAATCTTTTAAAAATTCAAAAACTTTAGGTACATACCATAAGAAATTTTCTTTTATAAAAGCTACTTTAAAATACATAATGTAATAATGTATGCTTAGAAAACCCGGCCCACAAGAAAAATAGATTTCGTGCATTTGTTTGTTGTTTATAAATAGATCCCAAGGAATATGTCTGTTCCCTGCTGTGAGATGACACTATTTCCATCACAGATGGAAATTAATTTTGACAATCATGTAAAACAACTTGAATTAGCCATGAAGAATACAGTTCCTTCCCTCTGGTGTTCTGATATGGACCCTTCCTCACTCAGTGGGAAGAGAGAAAAACAATAAACAAGTGAAAAATGAACACGCTGGTGCTATGAGGAGGTAACAGCTACAGAGGACATAAAGCCTGTGTGAGGGTACAAGGCCCAGTTTGGGAGTGTTTCCAAGGAGGCTAGCTGAAGTGCTCAGGTCAGCTCTGCCAGAGCCTGAAAGCTGGAAGAATGTTGTTTTCTCCCAGAGAAGGCAGGAGCTAAAAATAGCAGGACTTTCCTCTAAGAAGTTCAAGTCTGATGTGTTTCCCACTCCTGTGAGCCATAACGCAGGACAGAGATTTATGGCCACCTGGGTCCTAATGGGTTATTTTGAGCCTCCAAGTCAGGGCAGACACATTTGTTGCCGTGCTAATTTTATAGGGAGATAAATTCTCAGACCATCTGCCAGTGAAACATGCTTTGTGTGAGTTAGCCATGGAATGAGAAGAGGGAAGACCTGTAGGCTGATTTCCCAGCATACCAAACTTTCCTATACACTTTTGAGGTGTTGGGGGAGGGCCGGGTCTGCCACACATTTTCCCAGAAACTTCTCCATGGAAAATTATAAACAATAACCAAGCTAGGCAGGGCTTCTTGGGTATCTGCAGGCTCCCTCTCTACCCAAATAGGCAATGAGATGCAGTAAATGACAGCCAGAAAGACAAGCATTCCTGGCAAAAGTGTCTTCATTGTGCACTACACTTTTGAACAACTCTGGTGTCTCCTCATAACTCATTTCTTGCAAGGGGATTCAGAACAAGGTACTGGACTCAGCAGCTGGAGGACACGTTCAGCCTTCTAAGGAAAGGTGAATATGACCCCATAATGGATGTGTGGTCATAACTGTATTTTGAAGTGTTTGCTTTGCTTTCTGTGACTATAATCAGTAAAGACCTTGTAGAACATTCCTTGCCGGCTTTGGTAAGACTGCCATAGTCAGAAATCTCACAAACAGTAAAACACTGCCATGTTCTTTCTTTGTATTTGAATAAGGGAGTTGGACATGACTGCTTCTCTCTGGTATGAAAAACATTTTCTTTCTTAAACTGGGATTCTTGGCCCTCTCTCAGGAGCCTGGATCGTATGCCTTTCTACTTTATGAGATTTAGAGTTCTAAAGTTAGCTACACGGGAAGAAGCCGAGGGAGACAGAACTGACCATCATTGTCATCTCTTGCCTCACGAGTATGCAAGAACAAGAAGAGAGTGCCTATTCCCTGGATAATCATTCTCATTAGGCTTATGAAAAGAGGGGGATGATAAATACTCATCTCCATCCCCTGGCCTGCGACAATTGGGCAAACCTGTTAAAGTCACTTACCTGGCCGTGAAGCATCTAGTACCATGATAAGCTGGATGTGCAGGGGGAAAATAAGGCTCACACTATGTTTTCACTGGGTTTCTGGATAAAAAGTCAAACCAGGCCTGTACCACAGGACCTCATTTTCTCCCTGACTTGGGGATAGAATTCTGCAAAACCTCTCATAGTTGTCACTGTGGCCACCCACACTCAGAGGACAGGAACACCAGTTATTTATCCCGGGCCTTAAGCCTGTGTTTACATTTTGACTCAGTAAGAGAAAGAACCCAGATGATTTGTCTAGAGGCCACAGGTATCTATCCTATGACATGCTTATAATAAATACCTGAATTATTCAAATTAGACAGCTGAGCTAGCCAGTATCTCCTCCTTTACTTTATTCCTGGTGTTCCTGGTCAAGTCTCCTTGAAAAAAATCCATGGTTCCATTCTAATAGAAAAGATGAGCTCAGTCCTACGTACCTAACACAGCTTTACATTTCATTTCGTTGCATATATATTATTTGACAGAGAACACTGACAGATACATCTTGTCAATTCTTTTTTTCCCGTTCTTTAACTTTTAAAATCATAAATACAAAATATGTAAACTAAAAGACAACCCCTTTTAAATCAAACCACAAGCGTAGAAATACTGAATCCCGTGGTTTAATAAAACCAAAACATGAATTTTGGGGGCTGTTAGAGAAGATGTCCTTGCTAAAAGATGAATGAGATAATAAAGGTATAGCTCTGAGCAGGGTTGCTTCCTTCTCCTTTTCCTGGACCACAAAAGGTAGATAAAGATGAGGAGCAGAAAACATTTAAATTTGGTGAACACTTGGAGATTGTGTGCTGGTTTAACACAAACCATAAGTAACTGAAGATCTTAGTTGCAAAGCAAATCTAAGAGTAGCCAAAAATTTGTCCTGGATAGAAATAGTTACTAAACTCTGGGTATATGTGATCACACAACTCACGTAATTCACTGTTTTCTTTGGCAAAGCTGGAGGCACACTCTGTACTGGTTGAGACTAGGCTTGGTTAAGGAGGGGTAACCATTCCATCTGGTAGCTGAGCCATGCCATCAACTTTCCAATGAAGACTTGCAGCTTTGCTTCTAATAATGAAAGCCAAAGAAAGACTTTCTGCAAACAAAAGCCAAACAGCGGTGTACTTGTACTGAAAACACTTGTCACTTTCATTTTCTCAAACACTGACCTTGAGTCAGGTAATGACCAAGTTCAAATTGTTCAAATGACTTTTCATGCCTTTAAAGGCACAAGCACAAGAAGAAATTTATTTAGTAAATAACATCAGGCTGATATGTTAGACCTAGCTAAGTTGATATGGTGAGGGAACTGTGGCAGGTAGATCCTCTGGAATGACATAAATGTGTGTAATTATTGTTCATGTACCAGAGGGGTCCACATTATGCAGGGCAGAGGGAACTTATCAGAGATTTCCATTCTGAAAAATATTAAATTATGACTTGGAGGAAGGTCAGCAGTGGTGATTGTCTTTCTCACAGTCTACACAAATGGTCAAATGCCAGCAATACATCAAAGTAGAAAGGAAACTAAGTTGGCAGTGTCAAATCCTGATCCACAAATACACAGGCCTTTGAGTGTGAGATGTCTGCTCTAGGTTTGGCTTTGCTGCAATGGTAGGTTGCATGCTGAAGTGAAGTTTGTAAACCTGTCAGGGAGTGTGTATAGATAAATAAGGCTTTTTTTTTTTTTAGTGGGGATAAGAAAGGCAGGCCAAAGGTAAAACCACAAGGCAGGACTGGGTGGGGCAGGCACACTGTGTGAAAGGGTGCCTAGGGAGCCTGTGAGTTCCTTTATGGAGTTCATGGATGCAGGCCCGGTCGCCTCCTAGCCAGCGAGAGCCAGAGATCCCAGATTTCTATGATTGCTCTTCTCTAGAGTCTCTTTCCCTGCTCTTCTATGAACTCTGCACATTTTACCTCCCTCAGCTTGCCTTGGATCACCTAATTTTATTTCCTAAGGCTGGCAACTCTCTAGCTGTAGTTATATCCGCCCTATGCCACACATACAGTCCAGTCTGTATTTTCCAGTGATGAGTGCAGAAACAAATTGTTTGTTCTCCAGATCCTCCATTTAACTCTCCATTTATTCTGTGATTTTCTAAGAAAGAATCTGGCTTTTTTGTGATTATGCTTCTTTTCTCCATAATTCTTTGAAGTTCTGTTATTAGGGATATGTCATTCATTACTGTTATACCCTCCAAAAAGACTGAGCACTTTACCATATAAGTTACCTTTCTTTCAGTGAACTTTGTCCAACACCAATATCACTTTTCCTACACATACTGTTTTCAAATCATTTTTCAACTATTTATTTACTTGTATCTTTATTCTTCATGGCCCGGTACATTTCTCTTTTTAAAATTCGTTTTGAAATCTTTACTAAAGCTTTTCAACCACTTAATTTCAATGTAATTGTTGACAATTGGTTTAAGAATCTGTCTTGCACAAAATTTGAAAATCTGAATGAAATGGACAATTTTCTTGATAGATTACACTTACCAAAGTTAAATCAAGATCAGGTAAGTAGATTGAATAGTCCTATATCCCCCACGGAAGCCTTTGAAAAAAGCTCAAGGCCAGATGGTTTCAGCAGAGAATTCTACCAGACCTTCAAAGAACTAACTCCAATTCTCTTCAAAATATTCCACACAATAGAAACAGAAGGAACATTACCAAACCCATTCTATGAAGTCATAGTTACCTTGATACCTAAACCACACAAAGACTCAACAAAATAATAGAACTTCAGAAATTGTGGTACATTTACACAATGGAACACTACTCAGCAATTAAAAACAAGGAAATCATGAGATTTGCAGGCAAATTGTGGGATCTAGAAAAGACCATCCTGAGTGAGGTATCCCAGAAGCAGAAAGACACAGAGGGTATATACTCACTTATAAGTGGATATTAGACATATAAGGTAGGATAAACATACTAAAATCTGTACACCTAAAGAAGCTAATCAAATAGGAGGACTCTGGATAATCCTCAATCCTCATTCAGAAAGGCAAAGGGGATGGACATCAGAAGAGGGAGAAAACAGGGAACGGGACAGAAGTCTACCCTAGAGGGCCTCTGAGAGACTCTACCCTGCAGGGTATCAAAGCAGATGCTGAGACTCATAGCCAAACTTTGGGTAGAGTGCAGGGAGTCTTATGAAAGTAGGGGGAGATAGAAATACCTGGAGGGGACAGAAGTTCCACAAGGAGAGCAATAGAACCAAGCAATCTGGCCACAGTGGTCTTTTCTGAGGTGGATACTCCAACAACAGACCATGCATGGAGATAACCTATTCCCTAGTAAGAGGAACAGGGACCATCTCTGACATGAACATTGTGGCTGGCTCTTTGATCTCCTCCCTGAGGGTAGAGAGCAGCCTTACCAGGCCACAGAGGGAGACAATGCAGACAGTCCTGATGAAAGCTGATAAGACTAGGGTGAGATGGAAGGCAAGGAGGACCTCCCTTATCAGTGGACTTGGAGAGGAGCATGGGAGGAGATGAAGGTGGGAGAGTTGGATTGGGAGGGAATGAGAGAGGGGGCTACAGCTGGGATACAAAGTGAATAAACTGTAATTAATATAAAAAATAAAAAATTAAAAAAGAAATACAAATAAAAATATTTGTAGAATTAAAAACCCTGTCTTGCTCTCCTTCCCTTCCCCCCTTTTCATTTTGCTTTCTTTTCTTTTCAAGATATAGTCTCATTATGTAGCCCAGACTGTTCTCAAAATCATTATTATCCTGTCTCAGATTTCTGAGATCCAGGATTACAGGCAAGCCCCATCATGATTGGCTTATTGTTTCTTTTGTGGCCATCTTTCCCTTGCTCCTTGGCTGCTACCTTTTCAGGCAGTGTTTTAAAGGAGACCTATATAGGTCAAACAACTGTCTTTAGGTTTACATTTTACTTTCTTTTTAAGTTTACTTTTTTAACTTTTTTTAAAGCTATACTTCTTTTATTGTAATTTTAATTAGTAGTTGATTCTAAACCCACAGATTTGCCTTTAAGTCTCTTTCCAAATATTATATCATTTGGTAACTTTCACTTAGGAACGTGTAGTTATGGTACTAAGGAGTTCAATATGAAATCAGAGACTACAGAGTACACATATTTATAGAAGGGAGACTGTTAGGCTGACTAACCGTCACAGGGTTAAAAACTCACAAAGCCTATTTATAGATGGCTCAGTCTAAAACACTGAAAGCATCAGAATGAAAAGACTGGTGAGGTGGGCTCAGTCTGGAAACCAGCTAGAAGGCTGCTAGAGAGCTGTTAACTACAGTGGTGAGGATAGAAAAGTGTACCTGCTTGTGAAAGCACAATGGACAACTAACTGCCCCTTTCATTTCCTTTTTCATTCAAAATCAGAGGACCTGTTGAGCTCCTTGTGAGGGTGCTGGATAGCCATGGTAGGGAGCACATGGCAGAATTTATTTAATAAACCTAGGAGCAAAAGAAAGGAGAGCCTGTGTTCCTGCAGTCCCCTCCTGGGGCATATTCCAATGACTTAAGGAGCTCTCACTAGGCCCCACTTCCCCAAAAGAACCCCCGCCTCTGGACCAGCTTCTCGAGACAATCAGAATTTAATCCACGTTTCCACCTCCGACACAGGGCGACAAGACTGCGTGGTGAGAGCCAGAACACACCCAAGGCACAGGGGAAAGTCGCGGTGTGGACAGGCCAGCTAATTTGATTTAGCAATAACTCATTAGGCAATTATTGAAGATCTTGAGAGAATACCTGTATTCTGAAGAACTCAGGCTCTATTCTGAAAGAGTCAGTACTCTAGAGAAGTTGAAGGAATGGTTCAGGTCAAGGAAAATAGAGAGGGCCACAGCACACCAGGAAAGCCAGCTTCAAAGCTAGGCATAAGGATGAGAAAATACCTTGAGCAGAGGCAGGCAAAAACATGGATTTGAAACATTTGGGGGGACTTAAAGCTTCAAGCATGTGTGGTCTGTGATGATGGAGTGCTGCAGGACTTGAAAACACACTGGCCACTGGGGATTAATCACTCACTGTTTGCTCTGAAAAACCACGAAGAGAAGGTTGGTTTGATTTTTTTTTAAATGTAATCAGGATATCAGGGGCCAATTTCAATACAAAACTTTACTCAGAGATCTTAAATAAGATGGGACAGATGGGGCACAATAAGATTTTAAATATTTATTTACGGTATGGATGTTTGCCTCCGTGTATATATGTGTACCACATGCATGCCTGGTAGCCACAGAGGTCAGAAAAGAACATCAAATCCCCTGCATATGGAGTTACAGTTATGATCTGTCATGGGAGTGCTGGGAATTAAACCTAGGTCCTATACAAGAGCTGACGGTGGTCTTGACCACTGAGCAATTCTTCCAGCCTCACAATAAGATATTTTCAAGTATATGTTTTTACTTTAATGTAATGTTTTACTTTCATCTAGACTTAAAGTTGTGATCCTTTTGCTTCAGTCTCCTGAGTATCAATATTATACATGTCTACCTGCCTCAGCTATATTTCATATAAATATCATATGTATATAATTATTATTAATTATAAGAAGCTACATCCTGGCACTTTTCTTGGGAAATGTTTTTGTTACTCAGCACTACATTAGGCCAAGGACCCCAGAAGTTGATGGAGATAGGTTTAAACTCAATAGACTTACTAGTAATACACTTGGACCAACCTGGGGGAGCATAAAAGAAGCAGGATTGAATGGAGAATCATGATGCTATGACAAGAAGCTCAGTCAGTCCTACCAGGCTTCCTGTACTGTTTAGATACAGGCCTTGGTACGATTACATAGATCCAAATGTGGGTGGAATTGTGCTTGGAAAGCAACCTGAACTGCAAGGGATGGATCTGGGTGGCACATTATATTGTCTACAATGACAGCTCAATTTTTATTCTTATTCGTGATGTTGGGATGATCTCATGAATGACAGGCATTTTCTCTACCATCATACTCTTTACACACTCAACTCTCACCGTTCTCTTTATTTTTCTATATACGGTGATCTTTGCTAGAATAATGGAATAAATATTTTACATTATTGACTCAGACTATATTTCAACTGGAACGGGGTTTCAAAAGGAGAGTTGACCATTTTGGGTGACCATTTTGGATCTGAGCTATGGCTGAGCATAGATCCAGTTGTGTGACACTCATGTCTATTTTGAGGAAACATGCTGTTTTCAATGATGAGGTTCAAAATCCCAATGCTTATGGAGAAACAAACCTAACAGATCCCATGAACTTAACCAACAATCCCACATACATGTTAAATAAACATTCCTTCTGAAGCAGTCTCAAATTTTTTCCTTTGTTTGCCTCCTTTTTCTAGATGTGTTGCTATATACTCAGATTGTCCTCAGCTTAAATCCTCCTGCCTCAGTGTTCTACCTAGCTGGGGTCATAGAAATGCAACACCATACTCAGAATTTTAAAAATTATATTTATTGAATTTATTTTTTGATACGACACACATATTAAGTACATTCTGATTACCGTGATCCATGCTGTCTGTGTCCTTTCCACTCCTAATATCCCTGCTCCTCCCTATTATCATTATTACTATTTTAACTACCATTAGTTTCACTAGGATCCTTTGTATGACCCTGGATTGGGAATAACACATAGACCCTTGTTTTAAGTGTCATATCCCCCAGCTCTAATGGCCTCACACCCCAGGTTTTCAGGGTCACCCAACAATTGCAGCAAGGCTCCGATGCACTATCATTACTTCTTGCTTTAGAAAATGTTGTCTTTAGCAGGTACCAGCTTTTCACTGGGCATTAATCCTGAAATACTTTGTCTCTGAGAAGGCAGAAAGGCGACTGTTCATGATACTTCTATCAATGGATTCCATGTTTTGGATCTATGATTACTGATATTTTCTGAAATTGTTTCACTGACATTCTAAAATGTTTCCAAATTTGTACCACTGATTACCAGGAATGTCTTAACTGAACACAACTGGATATTTTCTTCATATTTAGTCCCCAAACTTGATTTAGGAGATTGCTCTGAGGGTAAAGCATTTGTGGTGCCAGCAAAAGGATAAAAGTTCAGATCCCTAGAACTGCCTTAAAAGCTGTGTGGGTCCTGGCTGTGCACACAGCATGGGCAGACAGGGGATCTAGCTAGCTGGCTGGCTAGATTAGTTTGAATGGGGAAAGGTTCAGTCAGTGAGTCTGCCTCAATATATAAGGTAGAGAAGAATATTCAATATTCCATGTCAACCTGGAAACCTACACACACATTTCCACTTTGTGTCTGTGTACCTGCATATAAGTGCCATCCATGTGTGAATATGCACACACACACACACGCATATCACATAAATTTATACATAAAAATAGTTCATCAAAGTGGAGTTACTGGGTCAAAGAGAAAGGATAGATTCAAGCTTCTTCATAGGTAGGGTGCTTTCACTAAAATATATGAGTGCTCAATAAGTCTTTGGGCAAATAGTGACTTGATAATTATTACTCATAGTGGTCATTTGCAGAACATACCTATTTTCCTACTGGAGCAGAGCTTTCAATTTTAATTCTCACTTAATACAAAAATAGTGAAATATTTTTAGTGCAAATAGCTTTCCTCTTTGGAGGTTTGATTTTAGCTAACAGCCATCCTTCTTGCTAGATTTATTCACCAAATAAGCCACCATGGAATTGACTGATGATGACATTCTGGGACCAGGGCAGAGAAGTGTCCTTATCACAGTGTCTCTTGCTTCCTAGCAGTGTAGAGCCACAGAGCCCACAGAAATAGCATGCTGGAGGCTTCTAATAGTTCTAGGTAGTAGGACTGAACAGGGTTGACAGATCCACAAGGAACAGATGAACCATCAGTGTTGAGACAGTTACAATGAAAGGCCCAGTTCACAGACTCAAAGGAGGGAATTCAGTTTTAGAAGCCAGCTAAAAGATAGGCAAGACACCAGGAACTGCTTCACGTGCCTAAGGGATCACCTTCAGATATTTGATGGAACTTGATTTCAGTTTCCCCTACCTACACTATAGCTTTCAATTTAAAAATTTCAAGTTTACTTTATTGAGACCATTTTACATATATATATATATGTATGTGTGTGTATGTATTTATATATATATGTATAAAATGTGTGTATATGTGTATACATATATAATGAATACACATAATGTATTCATTACATATGAATATGTATGTACATATGATATATAAAGAACTCACTTGGTCATTGAGCTGCCATGGGCTACATCTGTGCAGGGGTTCTAGGTTATCTCCATGCATGGTCGGTGGTTGGAGTATCAGTCTCAGAAAAGACCCCTGTGCTCAGATTTTTTGGATCCATTGCTCTTCTTTTCAAGCCCCTGTTCCCTCCAGGTCTTTCATCTCCTCCTTCTTTCATAAGATTTGCTGCATTCTGCCCAAAGTTTGGCTATGAGTCTTAGCATCTGCTTTAATACCCTGCAGGGTACAGTCTTTCAGAAGCCCTCTGTGGTATGCTCCTGTCCTGTTCCCTGTTTTCCCATCTTCTGAGGTCCATCTCATTTGCCTTTCTGAATGAGGATTGAACATCTTACCCAGAATCTTCCTACTTGCTTAGCTTCTTTAGGTGTACAGATTTTAGTGGGTTTATCCAATATTCCATGGCTAATATTTACTTATAAGTGAGTGTATACTATGTGTGTCTTTCTGCTTCTGGGTTAGCTCACTCAGGATGATCTTTTCTAGTTCCCTCCATTTGCCTGCAAATCAGAATGACAGGCTACAGCCTGGGAAAGGATTTTCACCAACCCTATATCAGACAGAGGGCTAATATCCAGAATATATAAAGAACGCAAGAAGTTAAAGAGCTACAAATCAAGTAATCCAATAAAAAATGTACAGAGCTAAACAGAGAATTCTCAATAGAGAAATATAGAATGGCAGAGAAACCCTTAAAGAAATGCTCAACATTCTTAGTCATCAGTAAAATGCAAATCAAAACGACCCTGAGATTTTTGCCTTACATCCATCAGAATGGCTAAGATTTAAAACTCAAGTGACAACACTTGCTGGAGAGGATGTGGAGAAAGGGGAACCCTTCTCCACTGCTGCTAGGAATGTAAACTTGTACAACCACTTTGGAAATCAATCTGGCATTTTCTCAGACAATTAGGAATACTGCTACCTCAAGATCCAGCTATACTACTCCTAGGCATATATCCAAAATATGTTCAAACTACACAACAAGGACATTTGCTCAATCATGTTCGTAGCAGCTTTATTCATAATAGCCAGAATCTGGAAAAAAAACTCAGATGTCTCTCAACTGAGAAATGGATACAGAAATTGTGGTAATTTTTACAATGCAATATACTACTCAGCAACTAAAAACAAGGAAATCATTAAATTTGCATCAAATGGTGGGAACTAAATTAAATTCTTATTATAAAGGATATATCATGTGTCTTTTGTTCACATATTTTTCCTGAACCAACTGTACATTAATTATCTGAGTGTCATAAAGCACATTCCTATCTGAATTGTCCATTACCCCTTAATGATCTTAGTTGGGTTTATGCTCAATTCCAGGATTGGCTATCACTTCACTGTATAAAGCAGGCTTTCCTTCGTTTTCTTCTTCTTCTTCTTCTTCTTCTTCTTCTTCTTCTTCTTCTTCTTCCTCTCTTCCTCCTCCTCCTCCTCCTCTTTTTCTATTAATTACTTTACAGTATTCTGCCTGTAGGCCTGAAGAGGGCAACAGATCTCATTATAGATGATATCTATGTAGTTGTTGGGAATTGACCTCAGGACCTCCAGAAGAACAGCCAGTGCTCTTAACCTCTGAGCTGTCTGAGCCATCTCTCCAGCCAAAGCAGACGTTTTCTGTCCATGACTTATTTAATGGAATTTTCTTTGGCGTTTTTTGCCCATATATTGTTCTACTTGAACTTTTTTGGGGGGGTGACAAATCAGCATTATTCTCCAGAGTACAAGAGATTGTCCTCAGTTACCTCCTTTCAATCTGCCCCCCAACACCTAATCTAATGGTATTCCAGATAACTGGCTTGCTGAGCAACAATTTCATACAAATTACAAGGGTGAGATGCTGGGGATCAGCCTCTCAGTAATTTTAAAATAGTGTTAGCCATAGGCTGCTTATCATTTCTTTTATTTATTTATTACAATGTATTCACTTTGTATCCCCTCTGCAGACTCCTCCCAGTTGCACCCACCCTTTCTCTTCCCCCCACTATGCCCTTTCCCTAGTCCCCTGATAGGGAAGGACCTCCTTCTCTTCTATCTGACCATAGCTTATCAGTTCTCATCAAGGCTGCCTGCATCATCTTCCTCTGTGGCCACAGAAAGTGTGGTACATTTACACAATGGAATAGTACTCAGCAATTAAAAATGAGGAAATCATGAATCTTGCAGGCAAATGGTGGTAATTAGAAAAGATCATATTGAGGTATTGCAAAGCAGAAAGACACAGGGTATATACTCACTCATAAGTGGATATTAGCCATATAATATAGGATAAACATATTAAAAACCTATAGTCCTAAAGAAGCTCAACAACAAGGAGGACCCTAGGGAAGATGCTTAATGCTCATTCAGAAGGGCAAACAGGACAGACATTGGAAGTAAGAGAAGACAAGGAACAGGACTGGAGTCTTCCACATTGGACATCTGAAAGACTCTACTTGAACTCTTCAACCACTTTGCTGATTTCAGAACTACCCAAACAAAAAAACCTGAAAACCAAGAATGCCCAACAGAAAGTATGTATGCAATGTGACAGGTTCACATTTTCTAATTTAGAAACAAGGTCTACTTTGGATTAAATTTTCCTGGATTCTGATTAGTTGTCTGCATACACAGAGTTTCTTCTTCAGTATTTCAGTTTTTCTTAATGTGGCAACTGAGACCTTTCTTGCCTTCACTAGTACATCTTCTTGATTCCCACTGTTCTCTATGGAAACTGTGGCTTGTTTTCCTTCTATTGAAACAATTTCTTTCATTAGTTCTGAGAGTCTTTTAAGTTATTCATTTGAGATTTTCCAGGTATACAATCATATTGTGTATGGACAATGGTTATGTGAAGTTCCTGCCATTATAGTAATTTAAAAATGCATATGATTGCATTAGCCATAAAATCTAGAAACTATTAAACAATGAGTTATAACAATTTTCTTGAGTATGATATTAATAGGAATGTCTTTCATTTTTATTAATAGCTTGATTCTTCTACTAACCCAATATTTGCTGAATGTACTTAAGTTGTTTGATTCTGTGCAGTGCCAGACATTCAAGGCAAAGTGACAATATCTGAATTCTGAGAAGTCTGTTTTGATTTCGAACAAGTTGCAATCCTGTGCAGTCTTCATTAGCTGGATCAGTTACTTTGATGCCCAAAGCAGGGTGAGCCCTCAGGAGCAGCCATCCTCCTGCATAGTAAGACTTCCTTAAAATTATTGAGAGCCTATTTGTTTACTTGAATTTTCAGGTATCTCCTTCAGTCATGTATGAATAATGGTGACTTTAGTCTCTCATCTTCCACTAATCACTCTTTTTAAATATTCAAACTTTCAAATATTTTGTCAGGTTTTGGTGATGTCTTTTAGCAGGTAACTGCCACACTTTTTGCAATGTTTATTTCTCTAACATGGCTTTGCTATGCATGTTTCTGAAACTAATGTCCACATCCTTCTACTTGCCGAGAAGCAAGTAGAATCAGATTTCTCCTGGAAGGAAGCAAGGGTATGAATTAGCACAAGGTGTCTGGATACTGGGTCATTGTGAAGTCAGGCACTCTTATGTGTATATATACATACACACACACATACATACATACATATGAATGATTGTTGTTCTTGTGATAAGAATACATCTTCCCATATTAATGCTTTTCAAATGTGTTGCTCCCAAGAACAGAAAAAGGAGTGACATGACATGGGTAAAGGGTTAGGACAGTTTCTGCCTTTGATCCTGCATTGTGGGTGCTAAAATGCTTCTAACTCACTTCTGCCACCCCCATCTTTCTCTCCCAGCTCTAACAAGGAGCCCTCATGTGGGAAGCAAGGAAAGACACAAGTGAATAAAGTCCTGAGCGAATGTGAGTTGTTGACATGGGTACAAGACACTCCCCTATAAAGACTGTTCCTTCTAATTTACCTAAACCTGTCTCCTTAGTCCAGCTGTATTCCATAAACCTTGCCTCCTTGCTTAACTATACACAGCTAAGCCTGCCTCTCTGTTCAACTCTGTAAACAGACTGTGCTTCTGGGTGATGACACTTCTCCATCATAGAGCCCCGTCCACCTGACCCTAGCTTCTCTCTATATATATGTGTATGTGTGTACGCATGTGTGAGTGTCAGTGTGTGTGTGTTTCTTCATTCTTTAACCACCCTTGTCAGAGTAAGTCAGGCTATTGTCTAGAGACACAGCCCCATAGAAAGGCTACCTCCTACACAGTTTACCAGTACCTGTTTTGGGAGCTTGTGTGTAACCTCTATGCAGGAGGTTATAGACACTAGAAAGGCTTAGAATGTGAAAAGAAGTTTCTCCTTTGGATGTGTGACTACAGTCTTAGCTGACTGAAGGAATTGCAGCACCAAGAATGGAGGCAGCCTTGCAGGACTGAACCCCAAAATAAGGGAAGAGATAAGGTGGTAAGTCCTATGCCTTGGTTTGTTTTATGTTGTGAGAACAGAATTCCTGAATCTGGGTGATTTATAAAGAACAGAAATCTGTTTCCTTGTAGTTCTGGGTGCTAAGAGTTCAATATTATGGTGCCTATATCTGTTGTGAGCCTGCTTGTTGCATCATCAAAATGGAGAAAATCTGAAGGGCAAGAGAACAAACCTAGTCTTGAAATACCCTTTTGATCACAGTGTTAATCCACTCAAAATAAAGCTTGTGTGTCCTGAACATAAAATAACCCTCCAGAGTTCTCTCTTCTCAATTCTCCTATCAGAAATCGATGCACATGGTATATACTCAATTATATAGACCTATAAGATAGGATAAGCATACTGAAATCTATACACCTAAAGAAGATAAACAAGAAAGAGGACCTGG
Organism: Pachyuromys duprasi; assembly: GCA_028658305.1. Lineage (NCBI taxonomy): Eukaryota > Metazoa > Chordata > Mammalia > Rodentia > Muridae > Pachyuromys > Pachyuromys duprasi. The sequence continues at coordinate 39,375,784 of CM053758.1, read as the reverse complement.
GGTAAGAGGATTAATCCTTACTTAGAAAGACAAATGGGATGGAC
>CM053758.1:39358078-39375240 GCA_028658305.1 Pachyuromys duprasi | reverse complement strand
ATATGAAATTGATAATTGTTCTTTCAGGATCTGTAAAGAATTATGTTAGTGTTTTGATGGGAATTGCATTGAATCTGTAGGTTGCTTTTGGCAAGATGGCCATTTTCACTGTTAATCCTACCAATCCATGAGCATGGGAGATCTTTCCATCTTTTGATGTCTTCTTCAATTTTTTTCTTTAGAGACTTGAAGTTTTTTTTAAACATGTCTGTCACTTGCTTGGTAGAGTCAAACCAAGGTATGTTAGTTATTTGTGGCTATAATGAAGGGTATAGTTTCCCTAATTTCTTTATAGGCGCTTTTGTATCATCCACCATGCCCAAGTAGGCTTCATCCCAGGCATGCAGGGCTGGTCCAATATACAGAAATTCATCAATATAATCTACCACATAAACAATCTGTTAGTGCATTTTTATGATGATTCACTTCTTTTAAGCATATGAGTGTTTTCACCTGCATATGAGCAGGATGTGAATCCATTGCCTAGAGCAGTAAGTACTCTTAAACATCAAGCCATCTCTCCAACCTCTCTTGCTGTTAAACAGTCTTTACTATGTTTTGATATGGTTTCAGTGTGTCCCTGAGGGTACATTTACTAATGCTTAATCCTCACTGTGAAATATTAAGAAAGAGAATGTTGGGTGGTGGTACTTACCTTTAGTACCAGCAGGCAGAGACAGGCAGATACCTGAGTTCAAAGTCTACAGTGTGCAGGACATCTATGGCTACACAGACAAACCTTGTTTTTAAAAGCCAAACCAAATAAACAAACAAAACAAAAATATTTAGAATATGGAAACTTGTTGGGCCTTTGGGAGACACAGTAAAACCACCAAGAAAGAGCCCCCATGAGTGACTTATGTGAAAACGACTAGAAGAGCTACATCCTCATGATTGCCATGCCATGCCATGCTTTCATACCCTGTCAACATCAAAACTATCACCAGATGAAGCTCTTCAATCTTAAACCTTCAGAACCAAAAGATGAAAAACTAATTTTCTTTAATTCAAATAATATGACCGTAGTGGTCGAAATGGAAATGATCCTTATAGGTTCAAATATTTGAATGCTTAGTTCCCAGCTGTTGGAACTGTTTGGGAAGGATTGGATGGTCTGCTATTGGAGGAGCTATGTCTGCTTGCCTGCTGCCATGTTCTCCAGCATGGTGGCTTTGGACTTACCCTCTGAAACCTAAAGTCCAAACTAAATTCTTTTAAAAAGTTGCCTTGGTCACAGTTCTGTCACAGCAATAGAGAATGAACTAAAACACTGACTTAAGTATTTTGTTATAACAATGACAAACACTCCATAACAATATATCCCTGGCAAAAATGGTCTTGATACAGACAAATGGAATGTACCAGTACCTGGATGACAAAAATCTGTATTTAAAGAAGTAATCAGGATCCCACCATCTCCTCAGGAGCAGCCTAGTAAGTCCTCAAGTAGTTGACAGAGGCTTTTTTTGGTCCACAAGTTATATACAAGGAGACAGGAGGAACATTTATCACCACTTAAGGGAAGTGCTGATAACATTGTCTTTGCTTACCTCACTGCACATAACAAGCTTACAGTGTTTTGTTCCTGGCTGGCTGAGGACAGTAAACCAGCTAGGGTGGGAATCCTGTCAAGACCACAGGTACCACCCAGAAACCCCCTTCTCTCCTAGTCAACTGCCTCCTGAGCTGTGAATCCTGCTCATATGGAAACTCAGTGTCAGCAGAGTAGCTGACCTGAAGCAAATAAATTCTGAGTTAAACATGCTACAGAAGAAACAGGGTGCTGTGTTCTTTCTACACATATGAAACTTAAACTGGCCAAAGAGAATCATACATGGTTTACTTTAAGGGCTGGCTAGGACAACTAGCCATCAGTTTGCCGAACGTGTTGTGCTGATGTAAGCATAAATTTCACCTATTTGCTGATTCAGTCGTTTTTCCCTCGAGTCTAATGTCTTAATTCATTCTGAAAGTGACACTTTTCTTTTCTTTTCTTTTCTTTTGCTTGCTTTGGAGAAATTCCTTATCACCTGTGAGTAGATCAGATTTGGTGTGGACTCTTCTCGAATTCCTGGAGATAGCTGAAGTGGAGAGGATTTTACTTCATGAATGCAACGGCTGTCATCCAGGATGTCCTCCAAAGGCATGCATATTGAAGCTTTGTTCCCAGGATGGCACTTGAAGGGCATGATGAAAGCTTCAGGAAGCAGAGCTTAGTAAGACTTCCTTAAGTCACAGTGGCCATGCTGCTGAGTTGATGGTGAATTCTGGTTGCTTTCCAGATCCTGACATAAGCAGTTTTCTCCAATATGCAGTTCTCACCATCATGATCAGACACTCCCCAGAATCTCAAATGGGATTGCCTGATCCTAGAACTACAACTGCCAAAATCAAGTATGCAAAAAATCTTTTTCTCCTGAAAGATAATCCTCTCAGGTGTTTTGTTATAGCAATGAAAAGCTAACACAATGAAACACAGAGTCCAGCAGACAGCATCCATTGTACAATTTCAACACCTTAAGCAGGTGTCTATCAAGTAGGAATTTAGAGGAAATTTCACTTTCCAGAAGGTGAAAAGGAGAGTGGAGAGGGCCAGGAGATGGGGCCAGAGACATGGACAGGCTTACCTCCATATTCTGGCCACTCTTGTAAAGCTGTGGCTCTCTCAGCAGCATGTCGGCTGGAATGTCTTTATCCAGCACCCCAGTCACGAGCTGGGGAAGCGATGAGAAGAGCAGGTTAAAGAAAATCAGATACCATTGGTCAATCATGGCAGATGCAGAAAAGCCACAGTAAAACTGGAACCAAAACAGGAGGCCCACAAACATCTGCAACAGAGAACGGGAGCATGAAAAGCAGATTATTTTTGACTGTCCCTGCAGAGACTCATTTGAAAGAGCCAAGATCCTTGCAGAGATTTTCTGTAGTTAAGTGACTAGGCAATGATTTCTCCCAAAAGACAGCCCTAACCTCCAGACTTGTTGCTGGCATGCCTCATAATTCTTTTATACTACAGCCTCCTGTTCTCAAGAGACTGGAAGCAGGAATAGGAAATTCCCAGGAGTATCCCAGGAAGAGATGAGATTTTTTTTGCCCCAAGAGCTAGAGATGATCAGTGTAGAACAATCAAGGTGGGGCTTAGGATGGCTCCCATTTTAAAAGAGCCTGTGACTTCTTCCGTGGGTCCTATCTTTTTCTATCTTCCCAAACACTTACTCTAGGATACATCTCTGAGCCCATGTCTTCTTGGTTTATTTCTCCCCCACCTCTCTCTGTACTCTCTCTTCCTTTTTTCCTTCCTGCCTTTCTTTTTTCTCTCTTTTTCTTTCTTGAGGGAGGAGGTTTACCATGTAGCCCAGGCTAGCCTTGAATTCATGATCCTTTCATCTCTGCCTTATTTTAAAAAGGAAGAGTAAAAAATACTCAACAACTCACATACAAGTACAAAAGTGAAAGAAGAAAGTAAGAAGCAGAAAGCTTCAAAACTTGTTCATCAGTGATGTGAGTTAGGTAGGATGTCTTTTTGCTTTCACAGGGGCAGAGTATCAGTGGCTGGATTACAGTAAAGTAAGGAGTATACAGTCTGATTATAGAGTTAAAACACTGTGGTTCAGAGTTTAAATGCTTCCCACATGCCCTTGAGTTAAAGATTGTTTCCCAGCTCATAGAGGTATTTGGAGGCAGTAGAATCTGAAAGAAATGGGCCTAGTGATAAGAAGTCAAGTCAGTGAGGGCAAGTCCTTAAACAGAACTGGTGACTGACTCAGTTCTCTGCCTGTCTGAGAAGCACAGGGTGAGCAGTTTGGTTTCCATCATGGTGTGCTGCCTCTCCATAGAGGCAAAGGAAATAGGGCCCAGTGTCTATGGGCCTTATACCTAAAAGAAAGAAAGAAAAAAACTTTTCCTTTATAATTTATTTATTTCAATAGAGTGATACAAAGCCAGAACACAACGTATTTTCACACTGTGTAATCTGGCATAGATCATATATCCTCTCTACCTCAATTTCTCTGTCCGTGAAATAACCATACCTGTGAAACCTACATGAGGGTGTGGGAGGGGTTGGAGAATCAAATGATCTGATACCTTTAAAGACTAGATCCCTGTAACACTGTGGCTGTTGTCAGAGGCATACATTTCCTGGTTTAATGTTCTCACATCCTTCTTTGAGGCTCAAGCTCAAAGAACTGTTAACATTTACAGAAAATTAATGTTAGAGATATAAAAACACTTGATCAGAGTTTGGGTAACAAATCCAACTTGTTCAAACACAGATGATCTTGGCCTAAGTTGCATAGGCCCAGTCTCTAAAGGAGATGTAGTAGAGTAGCTGGATATTCCACTGGGCAAAGTGAGGGCTGGGTTCTGGAACTACAGCTCTCTGTGGCTCTTGAATGAGTTGCTTTATGTCCCTGGTTCTTGAATCACCCTCTTGAACTCTGCAGACGTTGGTTTCTTGCCTTGAAAATGTCTTCTGAGGATCAGAAGTGCTAGTCCATGTGGGTGGAAGCTATGACTAAATCCTCAAAGTACCATTTAATCTATGACTTACATTTCCTAATATGCAACCTTCCTCCCCCCCCCACACCAACAACTGACAGTCTTGGGTTTTTCATTGATTTTCTCCCCTGTCTTCCTCCCACAGCTCACTCTTGCTCACCCACCGCTGTGGGCTCAGCCTTATGAGTCACAGTAGAGCAAATGAAGTCAAAGGGAACAGGAAGAAAAACACTTAGATAATTGAGCGCCCCCCTCATAAGTACCAAAGAGCTTTATTCCCACATCTCTGTTACTATGGAAACTGTTCTTCTCTGCTCTTTATTGGAAAGGCCAATTTATTCTTAAAATTAATGACTCTCTCCTGTGAGGAGTGATTACCCTTGAACTCCTCACATGGATAAGCTGTGAACAAAGCCCTGCATCTTACATGAAGAAAAACAGGCAGCCAGTTAGCGTCCCTTTGCTCACAAGCACAGACTTAACATGGAGAGCAAGAGGAGACTGTACCCACCTCAGGCTGCCACTTCAACCTCTGTTTACCTCTAAAGTGTTGGAGAGCTTCGAGTATGTTATTCTCATTACCATCTCAATTTTACAAACTTTAATTGAGAATTACAGAGATCAGCTGGCTTAATTTCTAGTTTTGTTTTCTGGGGATTACAAAATTATAACCCAAAGAAATCAAATAGACATGGTCCTCAACTTGTGAAGCCTCAATTTAATATTTTTCAAGTTTTTGATGATGGTGTGAAAGCAATATGCATCCTGCAAAACTTTCAGTTTTGATTTGAATCTCTGCCTGGACTTTATTCTCTCATGAAATGCTGAATACTGGCTTTGAGCCACAAGGCACAAGGTAACAATGTCCAGATGTGCTGTGCTACTAAGCTGTGGTTGTAAATGACCTAAGTGTACTAAATGTATTTTTCACTTGTGATATTTTTCAACTTGTGATAGGTTGTTATCAAGACAACAAACCCTACTATAAAAAGCAATTATGCTAAAGAAGCCACTACTAAGAACCCAAAGTAATGAGGCTGCATTCCATTCTAGCCTACTCCACAGGTGTCATTCATGCCTGTGGAGGGAAGGAGTTGGGAGCCTCTAGGTTCTGGATATTTGAGGCCTCACCAAGCTGATAATTCAATACTAGGCTTAAAGAAAGGAAAAAAAATAGTCACAAAGGCAAAAACAGCACGATGTTGTTTTAGATGATCCCAGGCAGAGCTTAATTGGAAGTAATTTCCAAATCTATTCCATTATCCGTGTCCTGATTGGTTCTGAGCATCTGTATTCATTTGTTAGAAGACATTTTGGAAATCAGGCAAGTGAGTGGGTGGAGGAGGTTAGGAATAAAAAATGTGTCAGCCTCAAGAATAAACCATTAGGAACATAAAAAAGAACTGTACTGGCACCAAGTTAGAGCTAGCATGAAGGTTTTCATATGGAATAATAAAATGCTTATTTTTCTTCTAATAAAGAAAAATAAAAAATTTTATTCTTTATCAGAAGGGCACAAGATATTCTTGACACTGGAGTTTTGGAACCTAGACAGTAGATTTATGGGACAAGCTTAGGTTTATCCAAAAAGTTTAGTTTGTCTCCTTGTTGGTTCACTTAGCCTCAAGCTGCCAGAGGCAGGGCCAAGAGCAAGGAGTCCTGAAGCCCCTTGGGAGAGTGTCTTACAAATGAGTCAAATTTCTGTGATGATGCTGTGGGCCATCCTACAGTCCTATGGAGTATGAAAGAACTAAGATTAAACACAAGAGCCATGTGGGAGAGATCAGGAAGGACCCCGTATTCAAAGTCCCTGAAAAGACACAACTGTTCGTTCACAGCACATCTGGCCTGGGAGTCTTGACTTAAACGGAGCTACCTGTTTAGCTAGCTACCTTGTCCCGTAAACCCAAAATGATGTGGAAGTCCCTTTTTTAGTAGGTTCAAGGCTCATTTGAAGATTTAGGGTGTACCTCTGGTAGACACCATTCAAGATCTGAGCTATATAGCAAGGTCAAGTAATTTTCTGATTGCAACACCACTGAATAATTTCCTTTAACCTTGCTGGCCTACAGGAGAGAAATCAGTGTCCCACTGTGGACACCCCAATGGAACACTCCTAAAAACCTGATGCAGACAGGTTGAGAACTTGAGAACAGAATCAGATGTCAGAGAGCTACACAGACTTAGCAACTTACAATTGATCTGACCACTTGGAAACTACAGGCTTTGTCATTATAAAATCATGAATGAATTTTCTTGTGTTGCCTGTCTGTTTATTTGACCTTTCACCCTTAAAATGCAGCTGTTTTCACTTCCCATGAGGTAGTCTTTAGATATTATAAGACACAAGGCCAGGCTAAGATCACATTCATACAAACCCAAAACAATGGAGCAGACAGGAGATCTTGGTGTTTTGTTGGCCTTATGAAGGTAATGATCCTACAAATTATAAGCTTTTTAATTGAAAAACTCTAAAGACCCATGTCAAATACCTACTGTGTTTTTGTAGAAGAAATACAGCACCATGTTGGCCAGTCTGGAATAGCACCAGTGTCCATGGACGATTAAGAGTCTCTCCAGGTATCGGAATCTTGGCACTGCAAAGTCACTTGCCATCACGGCCTTGAAAAGGAAAGTAATTCTCATCACTGCTGACACCCCACTTGGCATAAAAGAACAAAGACAAGGTAAAGCAAATGGGAGGGGAAAAATCCAGCTTCAAACACAGTGCTATGTGTGGCTTTGTCTTATTAACTCATTTAATTAAAAAGAAAAACCATTCAGTAAGCGCTATTGCTCAGGGATGCTACTTTCTAGAACTATTTAAGGTCTCAAATACTAGATATGTGATTAATGAGTTTAAAAGGTTTCAATTTTTCTTTTTAATGCTGTTTCCTAACAAGCCACAAAACATAGGGATGCACAGTACTTGTTTCTATATAATACCCAGGTCTCAAAGATGAGCCAAAGCTGACTGATGAGTATCAAACAGACAGACATAAAGAGGGAGTTGTATTTTGGACTGCTCTTCCAGCAGAATGAACAGTCTTTAAGGAATGACAAGAAAAAAAAATCTCTACATGTTTGACACTCATGTGCTTTGTTCCCAAATATAATCCTCACAGCTGCTGGGATTTGCAGATGGTGAACATATGGGTATAAAGTGCAGGTATGTGTAGACCTCCTATTAGCCCTTTCCTTCCCCTCCTGCTGTCTTCATCATTATTCACTCATGAAATTGAAAAGGAGTCTATATTTGACTTTTATCTCTTCACAATGCCCTGCACAACACCATAAATATGAGAAGATCAACAAACATTTGTTTTATGAATGAAAGGAAAAATTCATTAGGGATTTCTCAGAGTTGCTGCTTTTCTCTATTTCCCTTAAGGAAAAGCTAATTAGCAGCATCCTTGTCAACTGCATATGAAAAGAAACCCAACAAAGAAACCTTTTACATTTCAGACCTTGATGGTGAGCACTTAGCTGCTGCCACTGTTCTAGGCTTGAGGCAAGCCTAAGCCATAAGACTTGTGACTTGAGTCATAGGAGCAGTGACAGAAACAGCTGGGCCCATAGGGCAGGCTTTAAGCAAGCAAATTTCTAGGTAGGACATGGCTGAATACTTTCATATGTACTTCAAGTTACATGTAATGGAGAATATATTATGCAGGATGGGCAGACTTCTTCTAATGAAGACTATGCAGTTTGCATGTTGTTCCCAGTAAGTGAGAAAACACTATCCTGAGCTCTTCTTGAAAGGGTGAGTATGAGAAATCTAGGGTGAGTCCCTATGGACTCAGACCAGAAGCTGGAAGGGACAACAGTGCTTCTGTGCTTGCTTGTGACACTCAATCTCTGTGGACTCCTCTGGTCCAACATATTGTAGAATAGTCTCTGCTCGGACAGAGGCAGGTACAAAATGAGCACAGCTTTTACCATCCTAGTTCTACCAGGACATCTGGGAAAGCTGAAAGCATTGGCAGAGGCTGTCTCTACATAGAAACAGGCACTGTGTCTAGGATGGATTTGTGGGAATGAAAGGCAGAAGGCTAGGAAGACAGGTGAGCTTCCTCAGGAATTCTCAGCATTTGGGGGTGTTTCCAAAGACAGTCCCAAAGTCTACAGTGTGGCCTATTAAATTATTTGCTTTTCAGCACCCGGCATCCAACCTCATGTGCTAAGTAAGCACCCTACTTCTGAGATGTGCCCTCCACTCCCTTTTAAAGACTTTCCCCTTTGAGTGAGTTTCTGAACTAACTCCACTAAGGACAGTGACTATGTCTGGTGTTGACTCTTTCTAAGTCTGTGTCAGGCAATAGTGGCATCTCGATATTTTGAAAGAATGCAAAATGAGGTAAATGACTGAAGAATCACAGAGGTTTTGAAACCTTTGGTTCAGAAATGGATGTTACAGTAGGCATGTAAGTCACTGTTTTGTATTTGTGGGAACTTTTATATACAAACTCAAACAACTGTGGATGTAAAACATTCAGTAAAAACTGTATTGAAAATGTAAAAATTGTTCTGTTCTGTGTAAACAACGCAGCATAACTACTATTTACATAGTGTTTCCATTGCATTGCGTACAAGAAATCATGTAGTGATGATTTAAAGTATGTACATGGGTGTGTGCAGGGTTTATGCAAATGTAACAGTTTATGTGAGAGAATTATGCATCTGTGGATTTTGATGTTGAAGCAGTTCCCCCCTCCTCCCATACTGAGGGGCAACTGTACTGTATTATACTTCCAGACCTAACATATGACGGATGTTTAATATGAAGCCAGAAAATTAATGTTCTCTGCACAGCTTTGCAAATAGCATATAGTGAGTATGCCATAAATAATTTCTGATTGAATGAATGCTCTAACCAGTGAATAAATTGTGACTAACATTTTGATTTTAAAAACCTACCAAGCAAATTGTTCCCTAAAATCTTCACCAAGTTAAAATAAAATGTGACTCAAACTTGCTTAAATGTTTCAAGTTGTTGTAACGCTATATCCAGAAGCAGCATATTTTAAGTTAACTAGTATGTTCATCTTCTGGAACATTCAGAATTGACACAGAGACAAATGAAAAAAAAAAAACAGATGGAACTTCCACAGGAGTCAGGATGACTACATTCCATTTTCAGAGTGATTTTGGGTCCCAACAGTGTCACGAGGCAGCTTTTATAGAGGATAACTACTGTTGAGCAGTAGTAAACAGAAATGCCTCCTGGGATGAGCCAGAGAAGCCATGACTCACCTTGCCTCTTGGAGTCAGAGTTTCCCAAAATAACTTGTGTTGACATAGGCAAAGATTTTTCCTGCACGTGGCTTCATTAATGGAATGACAATTTATCTCACCTCTACTGGCTTAGTAGCAGATGAGCACTGGCCCATACTGAAGGCAAATCCATCAGCTTCATCAGAGGTCAGAGACAGGTTTGGAAAACTTGTGCTATGATGGGGCAGGAAGCCAATGAGGACCATTTGGTCCTATAGGACAGTCCAACTGGTCTTTTACCTGCATGCCCTCCTGGCCTGAGATCCCCACGCCTACATCTGCCACCTGGATCATGCTGACATCATTGGCCCCATCACCTAAAAACAACCCAGGTTGGAAGAATCAGTGATTTTGAGATGCACAGAATTACACCAACATATTGAGCCTCTTGGGTGCCTGCTGCACTGTGTTCTGTGAGAAAGATTGAGGAAAGGGCAGAAGAGAAACTTCCTGGGAAAACTGAGGTAACCAATTAGAATTTGACATAGTACACCATGAAACTGCCAGTCACATTAAGCTGTCCCAGAAATCAGATAGCACTTAGTCACCATCTCATTCAGTGGGCTCAATACTGTCCGGATATGCACAGAAAATGTCCTTAATGTGATGTCTGGCACAGTAAAAGAAACAATTATCATTTTCATCACTGTTGAAGTGACTCAAGTTCTCCAGCTGGGCATCGGGACCTCTCCAACTCAGAGTCACCTTAGCAATTTTCTTACTACATCAAGCAGGTTGAATTCTGTTCAGTATTTTATGCACATTGATTATCCCCAGTGAATTAACCAATATGTTCTTTTTGGTTCTTCAAGGCATAACAAAGAAAACTTCCATTTGTTTCATCAAGCTGTTGATTGATGAACTTTAAAACAAGAAGTCAGAGACCTTGACATCTTTGGGATGTCAAACAGACATGGCCATTATAATTGAGATGATAGTGGTCATTCTTAGAATTAGGCTTAGAATAGCCCAAAGCAAGCAGACATGCTGTAAAAACAAAAGACTAAGATATACAAAAGTCAGAGTGACTCATGATGTGGCCGTACATTGTCCTTTTTATTTCAGCCTTTCCCCCAATATTGGAAACCAAACTTAGGGTTTTCACGTCTACTCTGCCACTGACCTAGATCCCAAATACTCTTTCTACTTTTTATTTTGAGACAGTGTCTCACTGAGTTTGTCATAATGGTCTTGAACTTACTATGTACTCTGGGCTGGCCTTAAATGTAATCCTTTTGTATCTACCTTCTCCATACTTGGATTACCTGCATGTGTCCCAAAGATGGATTATGCTGTCTCTTCCTTGTGATTTTTACTGGTTTTTATTGGGCTAAAACCAACATGGATGATCAGTTAGTACTTGTTAAATTACAATTTTGTTGAACAATGGGAATCTCTTTAGCTTCCCATAAAGCCCCATTCAAAATGAATGACGCACAGTGGGGTTCTCTAAATCTAAACTGCTTGTTTCTTAAGACTGGGGGTACATGGTCCAAGAAATAATATGACATTGTAATGGGAGATTAGTTTCTCCTTCTCAGGAGAGCCATGGTGAACACTCTGATCATTTCTCCTGAGCATGTACCCTTGTCCATCTCTGTACTTTCCTTAGAGGATAATATAGATCTCTTAGAATGTTCAGACTATTGCTACCAAGGTCTTACACTTAAAGCTGGCTTCTTCCTCGCAGAGGCAGTACCCATGGTGATAGAAGGTAATACCACAGACTTTCTGCAAATTATACTATAAATACGGGTGACTGACGAATGGTTAAGATACCTTATCACTGACCCAACTAGTTCCCCAAGAGTTTATAATTGGTATATTTATATTTATATTTATAATTGGTATTACGATAGTTTCTGTCTTCCTGGCCCTCACCAGGAAATGGCTAAGCCTATGTTGGAGACTATAGCCAATTCAGAAATGGGAAGAGATACTTCCCTAAGGAGATGCTAAGTGACCTCCACCTGCCATTGGAGAAGAATCTAGAAAGTTCAATAGCCAAGAGTAACTGCAAGAAAAAATAAAGTTAAAAACAGTACTTAAACGATACCAAATTGTGTGTTCTTGAAAATGATGTAGGTACTGTCTTGGATGTATTTAATGAGATCCTTGTCTCAGAACAGTCAACAAAGTTCAGCTAAGAAGAGTCACCGGAGCCTCTGGTTTTTACAGTCTGTGTCCTTAGAGCATCATAGAGCCTTACCGTGAAGATGCATGTCACAACTCAAAGCCCTTGAAGGGCCTCTGCTAAGCCAACATATGCTATTATAGGATATCACTGTGACTGAATTGTGTGGGAAAGGTAGGTATCTAAATTCCTGTCTCCCCAAAAGTGGTCGATGCTCTCGCTTCTCAAATTATCAATTGCTGATCTTGTAATAGTACTTACGTCTGCTACCATATCTTGTGACTCTTGGATATACGCTTTTCATCTAAAATTTTCCACTTTACCACACTGGGTATAATATTGTAAATGGAAACAGGTAAATAGGGCCTTTCTTATTTCATAGTGCTATATGGAAGAGGATCAGAAATTCAGGTCACATTGAGAGGGATTGCTAAATAAGTCAGCTGTAGGGTCAGGCCCTGCAGTATTTGCCTAAGTACTTGCCTATGGCCAGGGTCATGGCCTTGAGCTTGCTTCTGACCAGCTTTACCACCATGCTCTTTTGCAAAGGGGTCGATCTGCAACAGAGGACGGAGCGACACTGCTTGGCAAGGAAGAGAAATTTGTCCTCCAGGCTTTTCTCAAGAGCATAGGCCAGACTTCTCCCATCAATCACAAGGCTTAGGCTGGAGCTTGAGGCAGCGGATGTGGAGGCTCTGTTGAAAGCGAACCCCACGCTCAGATTGCTTTCAGTGTTCTCAGGGATGCTTCGGGAGTTTCTGCTCTGCACATAGCAGAGGCATTGGTCCAGCAGGGCTGCACAAGCTTCCTGAAATTGACATGCAATGCATTTCAGTTAGGGTCATGTTACTGACCCTGGTTATCTGCCTCAATACCCCAAGCTGAAGTCCTTCCAAGGCACTTGGCTGTCATGCATGGCTCTTTAGACTCCAGAAAAGGAAGTTCAGCTGGAGAGCATGATTTCCTGCATAGGAGAAGAAGAGCTTAGCTTCTACTGGATTATACTTTATTTCCAGTGCTGGTGTGATGAAATTGAAATGGAGCATGTTCACTTTCATAGGTGTGGCTGCATTACTGCTATTCCTCACATCATTAGGGTGAAAGTTCAACCTGCGTGTCTCTATAATTCTCTGGGGTTGTTATTTAAATCTTCCTGCCTCGTACTGAGCCACCAACTGTGGTGCACAAAGCTCTTTCAAAGCTTTTTCTGGTTCAGACTCTATCGGTATATCTGTATGTCTATATATAGATTTTAAGTGTTCTCTCGAAATTCTCCTTTCAAGAAATAAATAAAAAAGAAGTTCAATTAATGTTGTTTCTTTTTAAATTATCCATGCCCTTCAGAAACTGGATCTGAGTTATAGAGAGAATGAAAACTTGGATAGTAATATGCTTCTGGGACAGGAGCCAGAGACCACAGAGGGTACTAATTTCTAAGAACAAACACACCCTGGAGAAGTTTGAACTCTCCTGTCTTCCTGTAGACAGATAACCCACTGGCCTAGAGCCTAGTTTCTTACAGTACACTATAGACATCAAGCTGTCAAGCTGTGGCTAATCAATACTTCCCTGAGACTGTTACATTCAGACACTGATAAATCTGAAAAGAGATTACCAGTGGCCTTAGGAAGACTTGTATGTAAAGACAGGCCCCTGCACGTGATCCCTGTCAGTCACAAACAGGGAACATACATATTAGTGACTAAAGATAGAAGCCTCTGCTAGAGGTTCTGATAACTGGAGAACACTTAAGTAGAATGTGGATGTAGAATCAACATGAAGGCCCTGCTCCTATTACAAAGCATCAATGTAGCTAGTTCTGCCTGAGGTGAAGCAGGCTCACCCCATCTAGTCTCTCCCCTGATGCAGCTATTGTATTGGCCAGGCGCACAGAGGAGCTAGTTGTGAGCTCTGAAAGAAAACAGTAGCATTCAGATAGGAAAAGGAGATTATCATAATAAGTACACGAAAGGGTGAGAAATGTTCCATTTTTACCTTAAAAGCCTCTGGCATGACCCAAGAGACCAAGTAACTGAAAGCAGATGCCAGAGACCAGGAACTCTCAAAGAAACTCTGGGCTCTGACTGAAGGAGGCTGGAAGAGCATTCCCAATGCTCAGACAAGATGCAGAGAATCTCTGCTTTTTTATGTTGTTTTCTTTTCCGGTTGGTTTTTCTCCTAGTCCCCATCATACAGGTTTTGCTATGTGGCAGCCAAAAGTGCCATCTAGGGAAGAAGACTCAGAGGGACTGGAACCTGCCTCTTTTCTGAAGTGCAGTGGAATCAAGACAGCAGTATAATGACTGCCTTTAATCTCTGCCCTGCCATCACAGGTGTCCACATTACAGGTGAAAGGGGAGGAACATAGGAAGCAGAAAAAGGGTCACACACCTTGACCTTCTCACCAGAGGTCAGAAAAGGGGACTCTCGGGTAACTAGAAAGTACTGGAAAGAAGGTAAAGGGAGATATTTCAGCTGGCCCTATTTATGAATTCATGGGTTCACTATATGCTGTGCACACATGGGCATAATCCTGAGAGGACAGCAACACTCTGAGAATGACATTTTAGCAGTTACAATCCCTGCTCCAAACTGACCTACAGAGAGAAATATGTACAGAGATGGACACTAGGAGCAGACAAAGGCTAAGCAAATGACCCATCAAGAGGCTGAGTAGAGCCTGAAGTCCAAATCCATCAGAGTTGATTACCTGCTTCCAAAACTCTGTATGCCAGAGGAATAAGAAAAAGGGTGAGAGTCATAATGTAAAAAGCATAAGGCACATGATAAAAGCTCAGTGTCAGAAGAATCAGGAAATCCTAGCTCCTGTGGAAAAGCACAATGAACAGAAGGTGACGCTGACACTAGAATTATCTAACAAGGGTATTAATGCAGCCAGCATGCAGAAGCTTCAAGGAAGCATTAGCATTCTGGAAATCAATAGCAATACAATTTTGGGGGAAATATTGTGAGTGATGCAGAGAAAGACCCTATAGAAATGCAAATGAAAGTCTAAATAATTTATGTAGAATCTGCACTCAAGAAGGTAGCCTGCAGGACCACTCTCCATAAGTGTGAGTCTACAGGACTTATTTCCAAAGAGCTCAGTATAGAAAAGGGTGGGGACAAAACCTTCGACCCAAATTTGTCTTACTTACAAGATATGCAGGGAAAAGTATGGAACAAAGATTGAGGGAATGGCCAACCAAAGACTGGCCCTACTTAAGACCCATGCCATGGGGGAGAGCCAGTACCCAACACTATTCATGTTACTCTGCTAGACTTACAGACAGGAGCCTAGCATAACTCCTCTGAGAGGCTTCACCCAGCAGCTGATGGAAACAGAGGAAAAGACCCACAGCCAAATATTAGACAGAGCTCACGGAGTCTTATGGAAGAGTTGGGAGACAATTGAGGGAGAAGGAGGAGTCCAGAACTTCTCAGGAAGACTTACAGAGTCAACTAACCTGGGCCCAGAGGGACTCACAGAGACTGAACCAAAGAGCAAGCATGGACTGGTAGTAGGGCCCCTGCATATAGGAGAAGATGTGCAGTTTAGTCTTCATATGGATCTCCCAAGTACTGGAGCAGGGTCCTTCTCTGACTTTGATGCCTCCCTTTGAATCCTATTCTCCTAACCAGGCTACCGTGTTTGGCCTCAGTGGGAGAGGATGTTCTGCATTAAGTTAATGTGCCAGAGTGAGTTGTACCCATGGGGGACCTCCCCCGTCTCTGAGGAGGAGAGGAGAAAATGGAGAATGGTATGCAAGGTGAGGGTACTAGGAGCAGAGGAGGAGGGGTCTGCAATCAGGATGTAAAATCAATCAATAAATACATTGAAAAAATGAAAAGGGTTGGGAAAAGGCTGGATTTCTTGTAAAATGTATACAAGTGGCAAATACTAGGTCATCATCAGCATGGTGACATGATTATACAATGTGTTAAAATAATGATACCTCATGCCCTCGACACAAAATTCACAGCTTCACTCTAGTAATAACAAAAACATCAGGTAAATCTAAAGATCAAATCAGTCCATAAACAAGTTATCAGCCCTCTTTAAACTGTCAAGAATGTGAAAGGCAGAGAGAGATCCAAGATGGCTGCCACTACAGGACACTGTGTCTGAGGAGTAGGACAGCAGAAACAACCCAGCGACCAGGAGACTGAACTCTGGGACCTAAAACGCCAGCATCCGTGATTGCCAGGTGAGGAGAACTCCAACGGTGAGAAAATCAAGTGGAAAAACCCTAGGGACACCCAGTTATTCCCCGGAAAAATCTCTGGGTGACAAGCAGCACACAGCTCTGATCTGAACGAGCAGCCGCCACGCTGGGCGCCCGCACCCGCCATTATAGACTGGATCACACAGTCTCGAGGGCAGTCTCAGGAGGAACCGGTACCGTTTTCACCGAACTGCACCCTACGAACGCACACTGCACCCGGGTTCTGCTTCAACCCACAAGTGTGCAGCGGGCACGAACCAATCGCCGGAACCACCCCAGTCTGAGAAAGGCGGGAGACGTTTTGACCAGTCTGCACTCTGCAGGCGCGAGACTCACACTTCCACCAGCAAAACCTCAGACCGTGTGCCAGTCCGCGGGCAAGTCTGGGAGGGACCTGAGTTCTGCTTCAACCCACGAGTGCACGGTGGGCGTGCACGGATCGCAGGAGCCACCCCAGACTGACAAAGTCCGGGGACCATCTTGACCAGACTGCACACTGAGGGCCAAAACCTCAGTCCCTGTGTGTGTCCACAGGCCAGACAGAGAAAGCCTCGGGCACCATTTCAGACAGGCCTGCATTCAGCGGAGGCACGCCAACCCAAACCCATTGTGTGTGCCCCAAATATCATCTCAGACCGTGGTGCACAGCCCCTGGCCCAGAACGGGGAGCCAAATCCCCATTCCAGGAGAGAGCCCTTAGCAACAAGCCTAGGGCTGAGTGCAAAGAGCCCAGCTGACATCTCAAAAGACTGAGGAGGGAGACTTCCAGACCAGAGGGGTGACCAGCCTGCAGTGCTCACAGCTTCTAGCACAGAGCACGAAGCCGGACACACAGAGCCCACAAAAGAGTTCAACTGAGACAATAACAAACAATAACAAACCACCGGAAATCCCTGATCTTCTTGAAGAATACTCCTGACACAAGAGACTGACAGTTTCAGACTGAAGTACAGCCTTAAAGCACAAACAGCTCCCTGATTATATATAAACAAATGCCCAGAAATCGGCGAAAGAACTCACCCAACAAA
>CM053758.1:39311613-39357578 GCA_028658305.1 Pachyuromys duprasi | reverse complement strand
TCATTTGTAATAGCCAGAACTTGGAAACAACCCAGATGTCCCTCAGTTGAGGAATGGATACAGAAATTGTGGTACTTTTACACAATGGAATACTACTCAGCAATTGAAAAGGAGGAAATCATGAAATTTGCAGGCAAATGGTGGGACCTGGAAACGATCATCCTGAGTGAGGTATCCCAAAAGCAGAAAGAAACATATGGTATATACTCACTTATATAGACCTATAGGATACGAAGGTCAAGCTGAAATCTATAGAGGATATACAGGAAGGAGGACCTAGGTTGGTATGATCAATGCTTGTTTGGATGAACAAATGGGATGGTCATTGAGTGGAGGAGAAAACAAACAACAGGACAGGAGCTTGCCAAGGAGGACCTCTGGGGGTGTCAATGTAGCGATGTATCAGAGCAGATATTAAGACTCACGATCAAGACATTAGCAGAGGGCGAGAAGTAATGATAGATCTTGGGGAGGTTGGTGAGACTTGGGGAGAACCAGAGCTCCGCAAAGACCAAACTGAGCAGGGCATAGAGGTCTTGTATGAGACGGTGTCTACAATCCAGGACCATGTGTGGATATGGCCTGGAACCCCCGCTCAGATGGGGCCCATGATAGCTCGTTGTTGGACTGAAGACCCTAGTGAGGGAAACAGGGACTGTTTCAGTCATGATCTTGATGGCTGGCTCTTTGACCCTCCCCCATACAAGCCGGGGAGTGACAGACTGGCTAGATCCCAGGGGAGGGCATTTCAGCCAGCCCTGAGGAGACAGGATGAGCTGGGTTTGGATGGAAGGGGAGGAGGTCCTCCCCTGTTGGTGGACCTGGAGGGGGCAGGGAGGAGGGAGATGAGGGAGGGAGTGGGAGGGTAGAAGGGAATGAGGGAGGAGGCTATGCCTGGGATACAAAGTACCTAACTTGTGATTGATATAAAAATAAATAAATTAATTAAAAAAAAAGAATGTGAAAGGCAAAGATAGTCTGAGATACTGTCATAGCCAGGGACTGACTGACCTTTCTTCTTTCTTTCTTTCCTTCTTCCTTCCTTCCCTCCTGTCTTTCCACTCTCCTCTTTTTCATTTAAATGTATTCTTTTAAATTTATTCACTTTACATCCTGATCACAGCCCCCTCCCTCATCACTTCCTGGTCCCTCCCTTCCTCCCTCCTTCTCCCCCTCCAATCCCCTTCCCCTAGTCCTCCTCACCCTAACAACTGACCCCAGCCTATCAAATCTCATCAGGACTGGCTGCATCCTCTGTTGCCTGGCAAGGCCTCCCAACTGGTGGAAGTGCCTGAAGAGCCAGCAACAGAGTCTATGTCAGAGACAGCTGCCAGGGACTTTCAAGAGAGCTTTGACAAACAGATGTAATGTGAAATCCCAAAACAGGGTGGGAGGTGCCAAGTAAGAAATCTAATATAGCAGGAGCTTTAGTTAGGTCATGTGTTAATATTGGTTTGTGGTATAACAAATATGCTACGGTCCTGGGAGATGTGAACTGGGAGAAATTGGGTCTGATATGAAAATGCTCCAAAGACTTTTCCAAACATTTTTGTAAATCTAAAACCAGTCTATATATGAAGTTTATTCTCTAAAATCCTCAATATATAGGCTTAGTAGTTAAAAGACAATAACAGATAAAACTCAGTAAGCTTGAAACACAAACACACCATGAACAAACTGCTTGAAACAGAAGGCAAAGAAAAAAATCCAAAGAGCAGCCGCACAGAAACAGCCATTGATTATTATGCAGCAAGGGTTCAAGGACTGTGCTGATTTCATTAGAAACCATGTATCTAAAGGAAGAGGAACATGGTTAGATGCTGATGGGGAATAATTATCATTTCAGTTTTCTGTACGCAGTGAAGACATGGTTCCAGAAGGAAGGTGTGGTTAAGATATTTCTTGAGAAAAGCAAGTGTTTCTGTGGACCTGCCCTATAGAAATTGCTTCAGACACAAGGGAAGTGGTGAGCCAAGGAAAATAAGGAAGTTCTGTCCCCTGACCCTGAAAACTAAAGAACTGAACCATCCCACTTATCAATTGAATGGCACTGACTTTGGAGAAGAAAGCAGCTGAGCCAACACAATGCAGACTGCTATAAACCATCGGGTATTAAAGAGTTATTGAAAAGCGTTGGTTTGTGAAAAGCTAACAAAGTTCAATTAACAAAAACAGTAATTTTCCAGGTGGAATCACACTAAGATTCAGAAACAGAAAGGTGACAAGACAACCTCCAAATACTTGGAAATAAAACAAAAGACTCTGAAGTAATCGACAAACTCAGAAGGAAACATAGGAAATTCTTATTTAAAAAAATCATGAGCTGTATGTAGCTGAAAACACACTTCAAAAATGTGAGGTGCAGACAAATAGTGCTGAGTGAAACAGTTATAATGTATTGTTTGTATTAGGGAAAATGTTTGCAAATGAGGAAATAAAAACAAAGCAAGCACAGGAAGAAGAGGGGGAAAGGAGGAAAAGGATGAAGAAGAAGATGAAGAGGAGGAGAAGGAAGAGAGGGAAGGTGGTTCAGATCATCATCAATACGACTAAAATAAAACAAAGCAACAGAAGAAAGAAATCAAGACAAAGAAATCAAGACAACCCAAACCTTGATCTTGAAGAGTCAGTATAATTGATAGACTGGCATCAAAAGTAATCAAAGAACAGACACAAAACATAGATATCATAAATAAGCAAAAGAGTGTCACTAAAGATCCACAAACATCAAGATAGCAAGGAGAGACTGTGGACATGTAGCTCTCAGGGGCAGGGTCCTGAGGACTGGGCAGCTGATGCAGATCTGGGTGGGGAACTTAAGGGAATCCATGATATCCACAGAGGCTGCTATGACCTTAAGTTTCCTTAAGATGGCAGAGGAAGAGGCCTGCATGGAGAGAGGCTCAGGCTTCACCAAGAAGCTCATGGATAGCCTGAAGAGAATTCAAGTAGAGCTCATGGGAGAAATCAGATTCTAGATCAGAGAGGTGCTTTTAAGCAGACAAATATGACTAGACCAGAGAAGTGCCTAGAGGCAGTTGATGAAACCCAAGAAGTTCATGCTAAATGGATCACTGCCTTGGCACCACATTCTAGACACATAGGACCTCATTAAAACAAAACAAAAACAACTAATAACAAAAAAATCCAGTGATATGAAAAATAAATTGAACTTTGCATTAATAAAGCCCAGATGTACATTCCTTTGTTATTAAGAAATCTTAGATCCAACCTTTCCACCCAGGAGACATCCTTTTCTAGAGTCTAGCCTGATAAGTGTACTCCTCACCCTTTGTCATGTAAGCTTCTCTTTTGAACAGCTGGAGACCATTATGTAAAACCAGAGCCAATCAAAGTGCAGAGTTGTGAAGCCCAGTACCAATGGATATATTTATAATATTACTCTGAAATTTGAGGCATGGGGATATAAGGCCATCATGAGACAAAGCACAGCCTCTCTGGAAGCAATTTACCTGAGACTCTGCATTCAGTGTGATGACCTCCTCACTGTGGTCCAACAGTTTGCAGGCATATGCAATATTAATGGCTGTTTCTTGTTTGTCACCTGTGAGAACCCAAATCTGCAGGCCAGCTTGCCGTAATTTAGTGATGGTTTCAGGTACTCCATCCTGAAGGCGATCTTCTATCCCAGTGGCACCTGGTTAAATGTATGATAGTTCAAGTGAGTCCGTCTTCACCACTCGACAGGGGGTACAAATGCCATATACCAAACATACTAAATATAGATGCGGTGGTACCAGCTACCTAAGACTTTCTTGAGGATTACCTGCCTGATGACAGTAAATGGCAAAAAGTCCCCCTGGAAGCAAGCTAAAATGATTGAGCAGTTCAGGACAGTGCTGAACACTTAAAATAGCTATTGATGTGACTCAGTCAAGAATATATAGGAGGAACAAGTACAAGTCACCTAACATAATAATGTATACTCACATAGTGTACCTTGAAGTCTTTCCAACTAACTAACAAGCAGCTAACTTTACATATAATGAGAACAGGACAGTGAAGGGAGGAAATTACCATATGCCCAAGGGATTAACAGAAAAGTTTCAGTCGTTTCCTGTCCCCTATCCTATGAGGGTTTCTAGTCATGAAATTCAATGTTTGCTCTCAACCATGTCAAACATTTGTTATCCAAACATACAGTGCAGAAAGACTCATTAGTTTTTAAAGCAACATAATCATGAATGCTTTTTCTATAAATATAAAGAATTTAAGAAGTAAGTTCCTCTTACTGACTTCATTATACTTGGGAAAATGTGACAGGTGGAATATCTCTAAGCAGAAAAAGATGAAATTTGAAATGTTCCAGAATTCTAAATTTTCAGATATAACATGATCTCATGTGAAAGGTTAGAGTCAAAACACAATGGTGGTGTGAAGCATATGAAATTGCCTCCAGGCTATAATAAGGGGTAAGGTATACAAAAACGTATGGTCATAGTCCCTGTGTGTGTACAAGAAAACACAAACACTCAAACCCAAATACTTCTTATCCTAAGAATTTTGGGTGTAAAATAATCAACTTATATTCAGTACTAAAATGTTTCCAAGTCTGCCTTTATTTTTCATCTGCCTCCATTTTTCATCTGCATATACTCTGGTGAGATGGTTTCTGCCTTCCTACCTCTAGAAGTGAGATGCATCCTATCAGTTCCTGGGCTCCAGCCCTGGCTGAGCCTCCTTGCCATTCCTCTTTCCTGTGCAGGGGCACTGCTATTGATTACATGTCTGTGTCCCCAGCTGCCAACAATGCTTTCAGATTCACAGATGGAAGCCTTAACCCCCAATGTAACCGTGTTAGGAGGCAGAGCTTTGAAAGGTAACTTATGTTTAGATGAAGCTATGAAGTGGGGTCCTGAGTCCCATGATTCACGGAAGTACTAGTTCTGTTCTGAACTCTTCCATGTACCCACGTTATAATACCCAGGTGTCACGTGGCTTTTGATGGAAGGGGAAAGAATTGAGTGGTTTCAGGCAACATTTAGAGAGAAACCAGAAACAACTGTAGGCAAAATGAGCAGAATGCTATAACTAACCTTTGTTTCTTGCCCAGAAAAAGCAGTTTACGAACCAAGTATGAAGGTGACCCTTCCTGCTGAAATATTATTTGTGGTTCTCTTAGGTTATCATAATCACCTAAATAAAGATTTTTAGGAAGAGGAATTTGGCTTAGAATATTACAGATATAGACTGCTTATTTCATCTTTCTCGGAAATATCAGTGAGGAGCTGGAAACTTCCTGAACTCCTTGCCCCTGGTGAAGCTGTGTTAGGTGGCTCTTTTTTTAAAGCTTAGCTTCTATCACTTAAAGCATAAAATTTCCATGTGCTAGGAGGTGGAAAGTGGTTAACAACTGGATTTCAAGAGCAAGAAAGATCTGTTGAATTTTGCCCATTTCTATGAATTCATGCAGACGATCAAAAGGTGAGTTGATCTCACCCTCAGTGTGAGACTGAGGTACTTAGTCTTAGTACTCAGCTGTAACTTAGTACCCTAAGTTAACAGAGACACAGCACAAAGACTGGAAGTGCTGGATGTCCACCTGCCAGACAAAGTGTGTACAAAAAAAGATCAATCAGGCCATCTCAGGTGTGGATGTAATTACAGGAGATTCATCAGCATGCCACTGTGGCTGAGAGCTAGAGCCCACGCCCAGACCACACCCAGTGCCTCATGCCATATCCTCCTTCCAACCTTGCAGCAGCCTTCCCATACTAGAATTCTTACTCCCCATATAGCAGATAAGAAAACTTGAATGAAAAAAAAGAAACTGAATAATTTGTCCAAGCTTCCATGGCTAGAAGTGGCTGAACCTGGAATGGTAACCAAGCCCCAGGACTCCAAACTGAGAAGAGACAGATGGTAGGGAAGGGGCAGTGAAGCAACTCACAGCTATGATGTCATGACTTGGGAAAGGAAAGGGATTCCATCTTCAATGTTTTAAAGTGGATTCAAGAGCTACCACAAGAATGTACCAATAAGCAAACTTCACTCCATTTGAGCAATTAGCATTGTCGAGGAGAAATACCACCTCACCACTCACCCACATCAGCCATGAAAAAAGTTCTTGGGAGCAAAGCACCCTCCCTTTTATCACTGTAGCCATAAATAATGAACATTACAGAAAAGCCTTTCTAGGTTTATATGTTGTTTAATTTTTTTTCTTTTTTCTTTTTAAACTTGGCCAATTTATGTAGCCCACGCTGGTCTCAAATTCATTTCCTACCACCTATACCTCTTTATCTTAGACTTACAGGCATACAGCATCTTATCTGCCTGCTGTTTTCTTTCTGAAGTAGGGGTCTCACTATGAGAGCAGGCCCAATTCAGTAATCAAATCAATGGTTTAAAATAGGCAGAAACACTTTTGTGGGGCTTCATTTAATTTACTAGAGATAGCATTCCCCATATCTCTGGGTTTCAGGTTCTGCTGCATTCTGAGTAGGGCACGGTCTGTCAGACACTGTGGAAAAAGTATGTGGTGATATTTTGTCTAGAATACATCATGCTATTAAACACTAACAATAACTATTATAAGAGATATGTATATATAGAAATATAGATTCCTAACTGCTTTGCCCAGAAAATGAGGACAAGGGAATGCATCCTTTGTTAAATAAGAAAAGATGAACTCTCTGGAGCTTTATTGCAAGCCCAGCAGAATATGAGAAACATTTCATAAAAAAGAGTGTGCATTATTGTCACAACCAATTGCTCTGTAAGCACACACCACCTACACAGCTATGAGATAGTCAGATGAACTTACTATTTTAATATGCAATGTTAAGATAACTGAAAAATTAAATATTAAAATAGGTACCAAAGTAATAGATACTGTACTGTGTTCGTAAAAATTAATTAGATTTTATTAGATGTAAATAGACAAAGGAGGAAATATGAGCTATTTTCTTTCATCCCAAATGAATCTGAAATATTTATGAGATGCAAAACTCAGCATTTCCACGAATGTTCACATAGATTGCTGAGGGGTGGTTTGAAATCTTTCCAACTATCTATCATCAGAAGGCTTACTCCTCCTCTTTAGTTTGATTGGAAAGTGAGGCATGAAGGAGTCAAGGAGACAGCCAACCAAGAGTACTTGGCACACACATGGCCTGCAGAAATGTTCCTCTCAACCTGGGGACAGGCTAGCTTCAAGCCTGGTAGTTCTCCAGACAAGCACAGCACAGTCTAGAGCAAGAGGAGCAGTCACTCTAGGACCCCTGCAACCGTCACTGCTCCACACAACAGGCACCTGGAAAGTTAATTACCCAGCAGGTGCAAGTTCGTCTCCAGGCGAACCGCAGACTGGAAAAGGAGCTCCTCACGGCTGTCCACAGATGCCTCAGCTTCTATGTGGTTTTGCAACCAGCAGGCATACTCTTCTTTGCTCAGAACCTATGGAGACACACTGTTGGGTGCTGTGTGTTGGGATAAGGGAGTAGTTGGCAGTGTGTGCCCTCATGAATATGCCGCTCAAGCACTTTCATGAAGGCTCACCTCACTCATGCTCATGAAGGTGCCCTCACTCACCTTCATAAGGAACCCCTCACTCATCCTCATACAGAAACCCCTCACTCATCCTCATAAAGGCACCCCTCACTTACCCTCATGAAGGCACCCCTCACTCACCCTCATGAAGATGCCCCTCACTCACCCTCTTGGCAATGCACAGGGTACGCAGGCCTTCAACTGCATAAAGGTTGAGGTAATTCTGTGTTTTACTCCGGATCTTTTTCTGATGTCTTCCTCTGGCATCATCTAGGTCAGAGTACAAGCAGAACCAGTAAAAGCCTAGCTGAGTGCCCCCATGAGGGACTTCCTAGTGCCTGTCATATTGATTATAAATGGTGTGCAAATGTCATAGAACTCAAAGTCAGCCAACTGTTACTTCAATAAAGGAACCTCATCAAAACACAAGTTTGGGGTTGTTTCTAAAATCCTTTGAGAAACACAGGAGAATAAAACTTTATTAAAAGTGACTTGACATGTTTTTGTACAGTCTACTGAATAGATGTGTATACTAACTTATCTATGAAAAATTGAACTTCAGACAAAGTTTTATTTCTCTCCCCATAACGACGACATCCCCCACTGTGAGTAGAAGATGTCCAAACGGTGATCATACTTTTACTAAACACACACACACACACACCCTGTATTTAAATTTTACTTGTAACTGAACATTATATACATTATATTTTCTATCTGTGGAAATTCTGAATCATGAGAACTCTGGACCCATGGAGGCCTATCTACTATTCAAGTTCACCTTGTGACAAGCTGGACCTGGCCAGCCATACAGGACAGTGACATTTAGAGTGAAAAATCTTATTCTCTTGTATGAAGCTGAACATAAACAGACAAACAGTACTCTTATGGTATTAAAATTACTTGGCAGGCCAATTACTTTTAAAGGTGGCCTCTTATGTTCAATAATGAATGTGAAGAGATGTCCTAGATTATTTAGCTTTAGTATTTTAATTTACTGAAAGATAAGTTCAAAGACACTTGTAGTTTGACTGCTTTGTACTGACATCTCATCACTCTTGAAAGCTTCCTGGGCCTGTCGTCACTGTTTTAGCATTGAGATTAAAATACAAACCACCAAGCTCTTCAATTGTCTCTGGAGAGGAGGGGGTAGATGGCTCAGTAGAAGAGGAAGGTAGGGCAATGACTCTGATCAACCACAGTTATTGGAAAAAACTACTTGAAGTTAAGCTGCCTGTGTCATTTAGGAGTTGGAATAGATGGAGATAGGGATGGTTGTAGACATGCATTTCTAGGGTGGGTATGCATCATCAATTAGTCTGCTTATATCTGGGACCAAAGCTGGGGTTTGCTGACTCAAGATAAAGTCATAACATTCTCAATGCATGTGAGATTGTAGTCATGCAAAAGCTTATTTCTGATATTCTACAGCAATCCATATATTTTGTTGCCTACCTACTAATGGGAGGAAATTCTGTGTCTGGTGTTCAGCTCCCTAGAGATAGAACACTAGTACACACAGAAGTGACCCTAAGGTTGCTGGTACCTTCACTGCTTGCTGAGGGCTGCAAGCAGAATGATGTTGAGACTGTGCCAGGGCCCTGGAGGGGCAGACAAAATGCCAGAGTGACAGTTCCTAACACAGTCTGCAAAGATGGCCTTCATGTTCACCAACGTGCAAACATAGCAGGACTAAGACAGCTGCAACTGGCCAGACACTGGGGGATGGCTGTTAGTGCTTACAACACTGAGAGTCTCCCAAGGGGGGAGTACAGTTTCTCTTCTTAATCTCTCTGTGTGTTTTCACAAAGTGGTAAATGTTATTTCCTTTATACTTTGGAAATTATATTTTCCCAATAAGAAATTTTATTTTAATAAGTTAAGAAACAGGGGGAAAGGTGATTCTCTACTTGTTCATGAGAGGGAAAAAAAGTTTACTGATGTACCAGGTATCAACACGTGAGACCCTGCTGGGCAGTAGGCTATGGTAAATACGTATTCTATCCCTGCTCTTGTAAAAGGGCAGAACAGGCTGAAGGTTATGTCATAATGACTGTACACAGTGATGACTCCACCAAACCACAGGCAAGGGAATCTTGAGGAGAGGAGGCAGAGGGGTGAGAAGGGGCATCCAGCTCATGCTACCAGTCCACATCATACCAGGAATTTAGCCAGTATGTGTAAGGCTTCCTGTGAGGTAGGCACTGACACACATAAAGTGAATGACTCATCCAGAGTCAGGGCCAGGAGGTCCAGACCTGGTATTTGAACAGAGGGCTACGAAGACTTGGGTGGTATGGTGCTTTGTATGTAACATTAGATAACTTCCCACCATGTCAGGCAAGATAAAGACTTGGCTGTCTGCTAATGTCATATAGTCCCTTCCACCATGTCATGTTCACCATTGCTGATCCAGTTCATGATGCTTTTGGTGAAGGGCTGTGAGCTCCTTGAAGAAAGTGCATGGATTACATCTGCCTAAGAGATGTGTGTACCCTCCTACTTTCATCATCTGTAAACTGATGATGGGTGGCCTGGCCACTAAGCATTGCTTCTTCGTTACTCCTAGCCATTTGTAACAAGTCTGCTCTTCTCCACATCTACCGTGTTCAGGTGGGTGAGTTCACAGTGATCCCTGTGCTATGCTATAGCTGTTCTTCCTGGTACCTACACTTTAGCAGTAATAACTTGTTCAGTATATTTACACATCTTTACTATCCAAACCCATTGCAATATTTCTCAGAGGAAGGTGGAAATCCAAACAAACTATTTTGATGTACTCTCTTTTTGGCCATGTGGCACTTGAGAAAATAAGATAAAACTCATTACCTGGGCCTTCCAGGAAGTAAGAGCTCTGCTCTCCTTAGCTGCAACTAACTGCAGATGACAGGTTTCTTCAAAGGCCCACAATAGGGGGCAGATAGAAACAAGCCATGTAGGTGCACAGAAACCCTGTGTTGGGGCAGCATGACTGAGCAGAAGAGGCTGCAAGGCTCCCCAAAGAAGAGTTTGGGCTCCCCAATCTTGACCTTAAAGTTGGTTCTGGAGCAGTCTTAAAAAAGGTAAATATTATTCTGCTCTGCAGATGCTGCACAATAAAAGGCTTAGGCACACTTAGCAGCCACCGATCCTGGTCCTGTCCTATGTTCCTTCCTTACCTGCTCATTACTGTCCTGACAGCGTCCAGATGATGCTCCTCCCGCTGCCGCTTATTAGAAGGAAAGGAGGGATGAGATGGCAAGCAGTCCATGGTGTGGAATTATTTAATTTAATGAGATCTGTTTCTAAGATAGCTTTAGCACTGGTTGATTTTAAAATGTCTTTTTAAAGTGAAACAATGGCAATGTGGCTTGAATCCTCCAAAGGCCCATGGTTCAAGGTGTGGTTCCACTCTTTTGATGCTGGACCAATGATGTCCACAAACTGAAGCTTGTGAAGACCATGATATCAAAGGGGACAGAAGTACTTGGGCTGCACCCCTTCCACTTCTGCTTCACAGCCATTAGATAAGAAGTTTGTTCCATCTACTAGGTGAGCCTACAACACCCTGCCTTATCACAATTCTAAGAGTGACAGGGTCAACTGTGTACTGAAATCTTTCAACTGTGAGCCTAAGTAACTTCTCTGTATAGACTGATATGGTCAGGTACTTTGTTATAGTGATACAAAGTTGACTAACAGGTGACATTACAAAACAAAGTAATAAGAGTTTCTTTGTGGTTTGTCTACACAGTTGTGATGTTCTTAAACATCTTAAAATATGCCCTGGGAAAGATCATACATGTAACATGGCTGTGACTACCTCTATGGAGTCTGTTTCATTGAACATATAGGTAGGGCTTACTGCCCTCTATCTAGGATGGAATAGGCTTCTTCGGCTGTCTTTTCCCCCACCCTAGATGGCAATGAGTTCATTCTTTGACAAGTTCATACATGCATAAAGTGCATCCTGATTACTGTCCCCCTGTCTCTCTATTCTTCCTTTTGCTCCTACTACATGCCTTCCTCCATACACTTCTTTTCTCACAGTCCTTTTCCATTTGACATGACCCTTAAGTTGTGTGAGAGGCTGAAGCCTGGTTACTCTATCATACTGCCTTTAATGTATTGCCCTAGGTAGGACAGAGATGATGTCAGTACAAGAAAATCTGTTCAGATCGCAGCCTTTCTCTGTGCTTTTCTTCATGGATGTAAATAAGGATCAAGAATAAGAATGAAGTTTATCTTGAAATGGAAAATCAGCCCATTAATAGGACTCTTCCCAGAGTCTGCTGTTATGTACATCAAGAACTTCATAAACAGAGTCTCACAGCAGGTGGTACCCAGGCTGGTTCCAGGGTACGGAAGTCAGGAAGACCACAGGGGATAGGCAGCAGAGGCTTAGATGGACCCCTTTGACCACTGTCAGCAGTCAGCCTCTACCTTTCTCTTGATTCCCACAGGTGATCTCACTCCTTGGTTCTCACTGCAGTGCTGATAGAGGAAAAACCAAGTTCACTTTACAACTTGGCCTGTGCTTTCCTTCTGAAGGTCAGGAGCATTTTGAGCTGGATAGAGTTACAACCTTTTTGGATGGTTAATTGCACTGTGGTTTTTAAATCACAATCTAACCCTAAGGGTAATGGAAAGAGACTGACAAGAGGCGGCTTGGCCCAGTGAGAGCAGAGAAAAGATGCTGGCAGGCCCACTTCCTGTGACCCCAGTCCCTTCTTACACAGCTGTACAAACAGGCAGAAGAATGTGGCCTAGAACTCAAAGCTGTGCAAAGTCTACACCAGAAAAAAAACTTCCAGAACTTCTAATCTAAAGGCTCCCGGTATTCATTGTTTGCATTTTAAG
The DNA here is from genome assembly GCA_028658305.1 of Pachyuromys duprasi. Classification (NCBI taxonomy): domain Eukaryota; kingdom Metazoa; phylum Chordata; class Mammalia; order Rodentia; family Muridae; genus Pachyuromys; species Pachyuromys duprasi. The sequence continues at coordinate 39,345,227 of CM053758.1, read as the reverse complement.
TGTCATGCTTTCCAAGCAATCTCCAGCTCCACTATGCTAGAGGCCATAAGAGGGTGGGGTCAAGGTTCAAAATCCCACTAAATTCACACCAGTGCAAATCCTTGGCACTGAGTACCCTGCGACTCTCTCAAAGGGTCTGCGTCATAGACAGGATTAATGAAAATCCCTTTACTCAGGCGGGTGGGATTTCTCAAAATGTCCTCCCCAAAAACCCAAAGGAATCTTTCTCAGGCAGAGGAGGAGGCCAATTACCTGAGGAGCAGGGCAGCAGAAGATCCATGACCACTGAATCGGCCCCCTTGGTGTAGACATTGATCTCGTCAGTCAGTGGGTGGCGGATCACCACTGACATCCTCTTGCGGATGGAGTCGAAGCCAAGCGTGTGCAGTAGCTCGAAGGTGAGCCTACCTAGGTGTGGCAACTCCACGGACACCTGGTCGTGCAGCCGGTCCACCAGTGCGCAGTGGTAGGCTCTGGCCGCATACACCAGCGCAGCCTCATCTGGACTCTCAGCCTCATAGCGCAATTCTCTCTCTTGCTGTGTCTTTTGCTCCCTATGGCACTTTTGCTCTGAAGGGCACTCTGTAGTCCAACTTTCTGCCTCGCTTGCCTGGCTGCTATAGCCATTGCTTGCAATTGTGGGTGACGCTTGATCTAGTTTCTCCTCCAGCCTCAGAAGCATGCTGTCCTGAGACAGGCTGGGCAGGAAAGCAGATCCGGATTTGTGGCTGAACTTATTGGTAGTCAGGTTCCCGATACTGCTGCAGCCAGAAGCCAGGCGGCTGGGGCTGAACCTCCGAAGGAAATCTTCTATGGTCTTCACTGGGGACTTAAGCTCAAACCTCACCCTTACCTGTAAGGGAAGAAGTCCAAAGGTAGGTAAGAAAAATCCCACTGATCCCTCGCTCACTCCTCATAAATGCCTCAGAGAAGCAAGCAGCTCACTGATGTTCACAAAACTGGGCCTGTCTCCTTCACCTACACCCCAATTAAAAAGCCACTTAAGGACAAGCACAGTGGGCCAAACATGAAATCCCAGGAGGCTGAGGCAGGAGGATCACAAACTCCAAACCAGTCTTGGCTGCTTATAAGAATACTTTATATATTCTTTTGACGTGTGTCTGTAAAAATATTGATATACAAGTCACATGTACATAAACTCAAAGGAATCATTCTCAGCAAATTAAAAGACTGATTCATGATCCAAACTATTATAAAAAAATTAACAAGCATAAGAAATGAAAAAGGAGCCGTACATGTAGTATTGTTAAAGTTTCAAAAGGTTAACAACAGAGTTGATGAAGCCACACTTAAAGAGCAAGTACTGAAACAACAGAAACCTGAAGTATAAGTGTGAGCACCAGTCAGACCAAATCCTAGCACAGAGGGGAGGGAGCACAAAGTCCCACCTCCTTGCTGAGGAGCTGTTGGCAACTGATAGCTTCCCAGAGAGTCCAGGGGAAGTTAGTTTTAGAGATGTGACCCATGCTAAGGTGAACAGGTTCCTGTGATGGCCATTCCTTCATGAGTATATGGACAGCACAAATTGTACTTAAACAGTTTTTTAAATGGGGTAGGGGGAAAATGCATAAAATTTGAGTGGGTTGGGAAGTGGGGAAGATCTGGGAGAAGCTGGGGGGAAGGGGTAAATATAATAAAAATAAATTGTAAGAAATTCTCAAAGAAAGAAAGAAAGAAAGAAAGAAAGGAAGGAAGGAAGGAAGGAAGGAAGGAAGGAAGGAAGGAAGGAAGGAAGGAAGGAAGGAAGGAAGGAAGGAAGGAAGAAAAGAGATGACATAAAAAAGCAAATGTTGAAACAACCCAAATCTACGGGACCCAAATCTATGTGAATTAGCATAAAGGTTCCCAGCTAAGCCAGGCATTAAGAAAAATTTGACACAGGACTACATTATGACAAAGTATTTTTTCTTTGGACCTAGAGTGCCTCTCTTTCTATTTGATTGTTTTGGTTCTGGGGACTAAGTCTTGTACCTCATGAATGCAAAGCCTACCTTCTGCCATGGAACCGTACCTCCATGTCCACAAGGATGACTAAATATGCTGCATGTCCGAGTGGGGGATAGGCCTCACCCTGTGGCACCTGGAAGCTCCAGATGTTCCCTCAAGGTGGTTTTCCCCTACATGCAGGAACAGAAATGCATCTAGAAACATAACCATTTGCAGTCCAAGGCTGCAATATTCTCTTCCCTCTGTGAAACTAACTGTATATGTGACCTTCAGAACACAGCTTAGTTACCCTGGGATCTCTTGCTTATTTAACAGCTGCTGTATTGCTTTTATCTGTTAAGGAAACACTCAGCCCTCCAAGGGTGGACAAGACAGAGAGCTTTTTAAATGCTTTTTCATAGAAGTTCCCAAGACCAGGTAAGGCACGCTCAGGCAGCTTGTGGCATAGTAGGAAGCAGCTTCTCCTTGGAGCTGGCCGTACAAATTTGTGGTCAGTGTCTACAGAACTGTCTACTTGGGATATTTCATGTCCTTTAGTGCCCTGCCAAGTTGAAGTAGTGAGAATTAAGAACATAGCTGAGTGGCAAATGCTTTGTGATATAATGTCACAGTAGAGAGTGTAGGTCCACCTTGCTCACTCCACATATTCCACCAGGGGTTCCATTAGTGGAATCTGCTGGAAGAGCTGAGTCAAGAGGCTGGTAGAGGCCAAGTCTACGGTATATATTCAGTCCTGAATGCCATTTTTCTTGATTCCTTGCTTGATACGAACAACCAGGCTCACAGGCATCCATTATGCAACATGACTAATGAGCACAATTCTCTGAGGAACACTTGGGTTTCAAATGACCCTTTTCACATAAACCTTTCCTCTCTCCAAAAAGAATCTTAAGCCTGGACCAAAGCAAACCCAAATCCAAATAACCAAAACTTGACTCTGGGACCTTCCTTACAATCCTAACCACATCTCTATGGCCCAGATGACATTCTCAGGCACAATGATTAGAATAACATGCCTAAAGCTTTCAGCCAGGATTGAAGTTGGCGCATCTTATCCCCAAATCTGCTCAAACCTATCTTTGTCATCCCTCTTGTATGGTTCTGGAAGCCTGAGGTTTAGAATAAGTCACTTTGAGTAGCTTTCCTTCTGCCTCAGTCCGAGGCCATGAGGTTCAGGAAGTCCCAGAGTAAGTGGGGCTCCCTCAAAGTCATGTAACTAACCATGAGGCCAGGTCTTCACTGGCCTCTATGTACACCCCTCCCATCCCATGTTCAAAGGTAGCTAACAGCTTATCCTCCCATTTGCTGCAGCTGGATGCCTGCTTTGCCCCTTATGCACCACCCTGTTGCATCCCCTTAAGTCCGAAGTACTAACCACGGGCAGCTTCCTGCAGGAAAGTGAAGGCTGCTTACCGCCATTGGCCAGGGGTCACAGTGCAGGCCTCAAAGAGAGTCAAGAGCACTTTGGGGTCTCATAGATATTGCACAACTTGCCTTTTGACGTGGCTGATCCGGAGAGGTGACAACTACTGTATTGCAGATGGTGAGTGCAATGAAGAAGTCAAAAACATCAGATAGCTCAGGTGAGAGATGGGACAGAGGGTGCTCCTTGTGCCTTGCGATGGCAAGGTACCTGTCACACTCGCTCACTTTCTCCAACAGCTTGGGGTCAGGTGTAATGTCTTTCTCCTGAAAAAAAATTTGCCAAGTACTTTAGCACCTAACTATTTCAGTAAGCTTGAATTTGTTATAAGGTACGAAAACAATTTAATACCATGACAGATATATCATTTTACAGTTGTACATTATATGAAAATTCAATTATATAAAATACTTAACATATTGAAATATAAACATGTATTATTATATGTTAATATATTTCTTAGGGGAGCAAACATGTATCAACCCACAAAATATTTACCTTTTGAAAACCATGTTTCTTGAGATCTCCTATGTCTATATTTAAATAATTAAATATTTTCCATAATCAATATACTTTATATAAAAACTGACAGTAAATTGGCAGTTTTATCTCAAAGCACATCATATGAACTTTTTCATGCCTTAAGATTATATAAGAACACATTTTAAAAAATGTCCTCAAAATGGATGGGCATACCCTAATTATCTGGCTACCCTTTCTCACTAAATATTTAACTTTCACCACTCTGCTGTATAAATAACATATTGATAAACTTCTGTTATAGGAATCGTTGACTGAATGACCATATTGATGGATCAGAAAGTTTGAATGTGTTACATAGTCTTAATACATATTTTAAAGTGTTGGAAGGAAAATATGTGCCAATGCAGTCTTTCCCTTGCCTCCCAGAGACTTCCTTCCCATGTGACAAATGTGAACTGAAAGATTATCATCTGCAATTCTAGATACTTGAACTTAAATGGTAGCTTCTGTATAGGTCTAGAAACTCTTAAAAGAATAAGACCATTCAAAGGGAGCACAAATGATTCCTTCTCTGTTCTTAAAATATTGCAGAAGCCAGTCCTGATGAGACCTGATAGGCTACGATCAGCTGGGAGGAGGACCTCCCCTATCAATGGACTGGGGGAGGGGCATGGGAGGAGAAGAGGGAGGGAAGGTGGGCTTGGATGGGGACAAGGAAGGGGGCTACAGTTTGGAATCAAATGCAATATATTTCAATTAAATTTTTTAAAAATCTAAACAAAACAAAACAAAAACATTGCAGAAGTGAAAGAATCTTTTCAGAGCCTGTTACTCACTTCTAGAAATTTCCCTGCCTAATGACAGCAGCCCATAAACACATTGGCTACTGACAAGACAAGACAGAAAGTGGTTTTATTTACTTTGTTTTCATCCAATTAAAACTTTATGGGGCAGGTAATTGGCTCTGCCTTTTCACACATGTCATCTTGTTCTGCTGTTTTGTACATTTCTTTCAGCTAAGCTTCCTCTTTGTTGCTATCTTTAGGTGGCTTACCTGTCAACCACCCAGCAGCAGATCCCCTGGCAAAGAGGCTGAATAAGTGTTTCATAAAAGATACAATGGCAGAGAGAGGTGCTGGCTAGAAAGCTTCTGTTTGTGGAGCACAGCTAAGCCTGAGCTTATTGGTGTGATTAAAAAGAGATAATTTTGATTATTGGAGACAATGAAGAGTGGGAAGAAAGCAGAATGGTAGGCTGATGTCCCTTCAGGAGGGACACACAACTTCCACTCACCATGGGGCTGCTGAAGGCAGTGTGCTTAGACAGCATGCTGACTCTCTTGGCCTCAGCCAGACTGCCTGTGCGCCGATGGGACTTGATACTTTGGTTCTTATGAGTGGTCCAGATGCTCTGATGGCTCCCAGTACTGCCACGGTGGGATACTGTGCCCACCTTGGGCATCACTTCCTCTTCTTCTGAGTCCACCTCTTGGTACCTGGCCAGTCGCTGGGCTATGAGGACAGGGACACAGTGTAAGACAGCGTGGGGGCAGACTGAATCAATTAAAGCTGTTAGAGATTCCATGAGCCTCTGTTGCAGAGGACATCCAATCTTCACTCTCTAGTGTTAAGGCTGTATTTAGTGTTTCACTGACAAGGGATTTAAAATATCCCTACAACATCTCCACTCACCTGCATTCTTCATGAGTGGGCAACTTGAAGCCAGCAGAACTTGTAAGTTTTATTCTTGTGTTTAATGACTCTCAAAATCTTTCATAGATGAGAAGAATAAATTTCACATCAGAGAAGTTAAGAAGCTTATTGAGGTCATATGACACAAGGGAAGGAAGATGATGAAGGTGTCATCCAGCTCCAAGGGATTCCAAAACCTGGACCTGTAAAGTCTGGTGCAGTGCCTACACTGCCATACTCAGCCACACTTGGGCTCCCAACTTACCTCCTATTCCAGTACAATTTAGATACATTTGGGCCCGTGAAAAGGCAGGGTAGATGGCAGGCTTGTCAATGCAACAGTGTTCTTGAAAGATTCACTTCCCCAGGGTGGCCTGCCTTGTGGGAACCTTCAAGACAATGCGACATTCTCCATGTGAAATGGACAGCATGCATCAGTGTTGGTGCCTTGTAATGGCCATGTGGCAAGGGAGCTATTTACATGCACCACTAGCCCATGAAGTGCTATAAAACAGCAAGGTTCACTTTCTTGAAATTGCATAGCCTAGTTGCATGTAGCCAGGTCTGGACCCAACCAGTGAGGCTTTATATAAGATGATCTTGGCATGGTCCTGAGTCTTGTGGATTCACTGGCCAATAGGGTTCCCACATCCATATGAGGGCCTGAAAAATGGCATGAAGAAGAGCTCATGCCACTGTTTTTTGCTAGTGTCTCTGAACAATTCTTCCCAGGTTTGTCGTGTAAAGATGGCTCTCTGAGTCATGGGTGAGCAATAAGCAACCTATTCAGGATTACTCCTTCAAACCAAGTATTTAATCTGAAGTTCAAGAGAAGGCCCAACACTTGGTGGAAATGCTAGGGCATCCTAATATCCTAACTTCTCAGAGTTGCCCATAGTATTAGTCAGCAATGTGAGCAATTCTTTTCTATTAATAGTCATACCTTCCTTCAGAGATGAGAAACACAGGGATAAGGAAGGAGTCATTTGCTCACTGTCATCAGGCTAAGTACTTCTCCAAAGTGGGATGGCAAGCATCCCATCCATTGTCTGGTAATGTAAGTCCATTGTGCTAGTTGCACTGCAAGGAGGAACAAAGCCCGGGCATGTAGTTGTGCCCACTTTCTGGCACTGCTCATTGAATTGAGTCTACTTTGGAGAGGGACAATTTGCAACCCTCAGGTCTCCTCCTTCTTCCTGAGGCTGTGGATCCATGAAGAAGCCACTGTTATACAGTGGGCTGAGGCCTACTTCTGACTTTAGAGGCCTCCGAGAAGGCTAGACCAAGGCATCTGGCTATATGTTATCAGGCCATGAAGTGGAGAATATGCCCATAGTCTCTGGGGCTAGCTCAGATCTGTATTTATTTACTAGTGAGTGTCAAACTATGGGCGGAACTGACTGAAGACGGCATCTGTTCCAGTGCTGGCACTTCTGCACATCATGTCACAGAGATGCATGAAGACTGTTTGCATTCCTCAAATGCCTTACTGTGTCCTCTGGAAGTAACAAAACACTTTAGCCTTATCTTAGCTTTCAGCTTCTGTCAAATCTGATTCTGTCCCATGAAGTTTCAGATGCCAGCTTTGTTTTGTAATTGTGCTACTAATATTATCTTTGATTGACAAATCATAGCTGTACACATTCACAGGGTACAGATGCTTTGTTTTGACATAAGTATAAAATGTGCTATGAATACAGATGAAACTAATTAATATATCCATCACTTCACCAAGAGGAAACATCAGCACTGATTCAAGGCAGTGCTGTGTGAGAGATCTCAAAACTACTCTTGTCTCTCTAAAACCGAGTGTCCTCTGCTCTAGAGGGCTCCTACAAACAATGCCTGGGAATACACTCCAGTGCACAAAGCTGAGTAGGTGGGAAGGGAAGGAGGTGAGGCAAGAGGGTTAGAGTGTGAGGTAGGGATAGGAGAATGAAGTTGGAAAGTAGATAGATGAAGTAGTAGATACAAGGTAGATGAGTAAAAGCATGGAAAATATCCCTAGCTGTTTGTTTGGGGTTGCAAATAAAATGTTAAACATTAGGTAGATTCCTAAGCCTTCTGTTATACTGTGTACAGAGAAAGACAGTGGCCATCAAAATAATTCTTAAGTGCTGGAGAGATAGCTCTGCAGCTACAGACATGCCCATTCATTGCTTCCCCCATTTTGGCCCCCATTCTCTTTGGCAGTGTGTGTTTATTTGTTATTCTTATTGGAAAGAAGAGGATTCTGCAAGGGAGCCCATACTCAAAGTTGCTATTACTCCAGAAGTATGACTGTAGTGCAGGCACCCTCATTATTGTTTCTTCTTCCAGCAAGGGGCTTAGGAAGCTGGTGGCTTTCCCTGAGCCTTCCTTCAGCAAGGAGGGAAGCAGCAAAAGGAGAGACTAGAGGCTTGGCTGCCTGAGTAACCAAAGTCAAAGAGACTCATTTCTTTTAAGCTCCAAAGGACATTGTGTTCCAAGGCTAAAAATGCAGCATAAAGTCCACAGTGCCTAGCTGAGAATTTTCAGCTGATAGCTAAAAGAAAAATGAGTGATGAAAAAAAATATTTCTGTCCCTCTGTATGACAAAGTGAAGCCACTGCTGAAACTAGCACTTGAAGGGTGCTCTGTCCAGATGCTGCACTTGCCTGGCAGAAAATGAGCCAAAACAGATGCGTAACATTCCAGACACGGCAGCAAGCAGGGCAGTGTCAGCTCATTTTATAAATAGCACCGGATTCCCAAGTGACAGTCAAGGATTTATCCTCCCTTGAAAACCAGCAAACCCTAAAAGCTTGTGGACAGTTTTTCCTGCTCACGCAGCTTTGAGAGAGCAATTTTCTAATGCAGCCCAGACCGGAGCCTCTGTACTCACACTTACCATTGGCATCATGAGAATATTCTATGCCAGATACAGTGCATCTTCGAAAGACCATCTTGTTCTCAGTTAATGTGCCGGTTTTGTCTGAGAAGATGTATTGTATCTGCCCTAAGTCTTCAGTGATGTTCAGAGCCCGGCACTGCAGCTGTGAATCTGTCTCTTCATCATACAGCTCTATATCTTGGTTAATGAAGTATACTTGGCACACTTTAACAATTTCAATGGAAACATACAGGGAAATTGGAATCAAAACCTACAAGACAAAGGCACACAGGATGAATGACTATGAGAACCAGGGAACAGTGGAATTAACACAATCAAGTCAAATGACAAATGACCAAGCAGGAACTGTACTGTACCTTTAAGAGCTTAAATGGGTTGGCTTAAAGTCACTATTGGAAAAGGATTAGAGTACTGGCAAAGAGTTTAAACTAGAATAGCCTAGGCTGGTGCAATTGCAGAGCGGAAATCCACTCCTATGTCTGGAAGGATAACGATGGCCTGGAGACTAAGTTGTGCTTGAGAGGGGCTAGGAAAGGAAAGAGAGAAGAGAAGAAAACAGGTACAGTCAGAGTCCTCATGATCAAAGTCACCTCTAATTATAGCATCACTCTCCCTCATGTTTCCCCTGGGACCCAGTGACAGGAACTGTCTATCACCCAAGGATATGCCGCATAGTCCAGGGGAGAGCCACAGAATGAAAACAGTTGTTTCAGAGGCTGGTTTGATGTTGCAGGACAGCTTTGTGATCTTGTGCAAAGGTGAGCAAAGGGAAGATGGCTTGAGAAATATATCCAGTTATGATTTGATCACTCAAGGCCAACTTGCTGGGAATGAATGTTTATTTGTAGAGCAAGAGCACTGAACTAATATTTATGAGCCCTGAATATCATACTCTGACTAACTGGGTTTTCTTGGTAAATTAATTATGCTAATTAAGACACCAACTATTATCCTAACTGAAAGCTAGAACAAAATTTACATTTACAAAAAAGCTAATTTGGAATGTTAAATGAGACTGTTTTCCCTGTAGAAAGAATGTGCTTGTAATAAGAGACAGGTATCTCAGACAAGGCTGGACATACCCTCTGGTTACTTGTTTCTCAGAGGGGTTAGTGGTGACCTTTCACTGGCCCTTGGAGCTCTGGGGCTATCCTTACTCTTTAACAGACCTATCTGCATGCTGCCTCTCAGTTACAGGTATGAAGGCACAAAAATGCACACTAACTGCTACTGAAAACCAATGCTGATACATCAGGACAAATCCTAGGAGAGATGCTAGTCTTTACAGACGCTATGAATGAAGTAGCTTGGGGTTTGGTCCACAGCAAAGCATGCAGGTTGGTTTCCTACTTTTTTATTGAGTACTCCAGCAATATAACACCCTCCTATCAGGGAAACTGGGTGAAAGGCACATGTGGGTGTTCTCCATTAGTGGCTGAAAATGTTCTGTAAATCTAAATAGTACTCCCAGATAAAATTTATTTTTTAAAATAATAAGTAAGCAGAACCCCTCAAATGTGAGGTCCTTGGTTCAACCACAGGCTAATAAAATAATAATAATTAGAAAAGAGAAACAAGGAAACAATGGAAAAAACTCCATCCTCAAAGCATTAATCATTTTGAGAAAAGCAAAGAAGAGCATAAACTTGAAAGTCACCAAAGATATAATCAATAAATAGAGAATAATAGGGACATGTATTTGTGATTATCCAAGATGCAGAATTTATAGGAGTTACTTGAGGAAGTTAAAGTAATTACCATACAATATTTATTACTGTTACCTGCAGAACTATTATCATTGTAAAAAATGAGTAAACTGCAGCTGTGGCAGGGGATAATGAGCTGCCATCAGACTCAGGAACATCAAACAATGCATTCTTCTCTTGATAGCGCCGTACCCACAATCCATGTCCTGTGCATGTTCAAAGAGAGGCATCATTCATCTGACAGGGAAAAAAAGAATGCTGCTTGGGGAAAGTAAGACAGATTTTTAAGGTTGTTACTGGACATGACCATATCAGCTTTCTTCAAAATAGGAGAAAACATGGCACATAGTATTCTTGGACCCTTGGACAGGGGGCTGGAAAGAGTGCACACTTTGTGGTTTGCTTATATCAAGAGTTTCTTAAACTGTGTAAGGTATCACACACCTGTAATCATGTCACTTCGGAGGATAAGGTAGGAGGATCAAGCATTCTAAGCCAACTTGGACAGCATAGTGAGAATTCCCCCAACCACACCCACAGGTTTCTGTTGATGGTGTTGAATGGCACCATTAGCCATAATATAAAAACTGCTTGTGTGCTGGGATTTCATCATCTAGGTGCCACAAAAACAGAGTCCTCAGAGCCTGGGTAAAGAAGCATTAGAACTTCAGTTATTGCTCACATGGTCACTGCTAGGAGACTGAACTTTGACATGTTACACATTCTGAGAAGTCAAGGGTTATGCATGTTTCTTCCTAAGCTCAGTCCCACACCTATCTGGTTACAGAAATCTTTCGGTGTCTGTGTGGCTCTGCTTTAATCACAGAGACCATGCTTCAAGGCGAAGCTACACCTGTCTGGTCCATGCTGGCAACTGAGCAGGGACAAGGTGGCAGTGGAGTGCTGGAGCCTCAAAACATTATTAACTGCAAAAGATATATAATGTTTTGGCCCCCTTCTAGGACAAAAATGTTTGTTCTCTCTTTATACAGCCACATTGCTGTATGTGCACCTCTCCTGCTGTCAGCTTGGCTCATCACTATCGCTGAGCCCCGCTCCACTGGATTCATTAATACTGCTATGATGAAGTCACCCTTCCATCCCAGTAGTCTTCTACTCAGAAAGGAACATCACTGTGCAAGCTCATTCACCTCATTGTGGCCACACTGATACTGATGCAGCCGCTCCTGGAATCCAAGTAGCGAAAATAGTGTATTTGGCCTTTAGGGTGTGGGGTCTAGTGGACTCAGAATAGCCCCCAAGTTTGCCTAGAGGCTGTCCAGTAGTCTACTTCACTGGGTTCTCATTTTAGAAGACTTACCAACCGCTGAAAACAGAGACATACACACGAGGAGAAGGACACACCAGAGGACGTCGCAGTTCATCTGCCTTTCGAGCTGGCTGCGCTTGTAGCGGGGCCCACTATTGTTTAGCAGGGCTTTGGTTTCATGTCCTGCAGAGGAGGATGGAGTGGTATGGAACACCCGTCTCCTACAGACACGTGTATGCTAGATTACAGATCTCTTAAGAATTTTGGTCAAAATAGGATGCAGAATGAATTATATAACAACAGTGAAATGAATGGAAAGAAATAAGATGAGGAGGAGGAAAGAGGAGAAGAAGAGAAAGAAGATGAAGAAGAAGATGAAAAAGAAGATGAAGAAGACAAGGAAGAGCAACAACAGCTACTACTCCTTTATTGGTTGATTTGCTTTTAGAGCAATCCTCATTTTTACACTTTTCTCTTCGAAATTTTAATTTTCCAGTTTTGTACAGTGGGCACATACAGCTCTTATGATGTGATAGTACATGGCCAAAGGTTTAGCCTGTGCCTACCTGCATAGATGACAATGCCAGCCACCGCTTCTGTGTTCCTGATGGTGCACCCTCGAAGCAGCAAGTTTTCCTTATGCAGCCCAGCCTTCTCCCCATTACTGTGGATGCTATGGAGGAACACGGAGTATGGCATGTCACATGGCTGCACAAGCACTCCTAGATGTACCCATGGAAACTCTGAGAAACCTGGGTGCTAGAGAGGGAAGGGGTCAGAAGATTCAAGCATGGATGCTTGTCCTGATGGGTTTCCATAGTAGCTGAGAGGAAGCTGCTGCAAATTAGCAACTGGGCACACAGAAGCCGCAAAACTGCTATATATCTACTTTGCATGGGATTAACTGGGCACTGATTATACGGAGGGCCAAATCTGCTGTCATATGGAAGCTGACAAGGACAGTCTCATTGGGTGATTGCTGGCACATCTACTCTACCAAAAATGGTAGTGCTGGTCAGTGCCTTGTGTTGTCACAAAACACACATGGGCCTTGGGAAGGGGAGGGATGGTATTAATTTTGACAACAGTGTGTTTGTGTGTGTGTGTGTGTGTGTGTGTGTTTGTCTGTCTGTCTGTATGGTGTATGTGTATATGCCAACACATGTATACATATGTAGGCACCAACATGGAGGCTAAAGGAGGATGTCAGGTATCTTGCAATATCACTTTGACTTATTTCAGTCTGCCACTGAACCTAGGGCTTGTCATTCTTTTCAGCTAGGCTGTAGGGCTATTTTGTTCTTCACTGCTGCCCAGAGAACTGTTTTCTATGTCCAGTTGTCCTTAGAGAAACATCCACATTGGAGACATGGGAGTTCTCTTCCCTGGGACAGTAATAAGTCAGGGCTTTGTATGTAACTGTCTGTACCAGCAAGTGCATCTACCCTTCCATTTCTGTTTCCAGCTTCCGATTCCAGCACTAGGGTCACAGGTATGTATGGCCATATATGATCTTTACATGGGGGTTGGGGATCTGAACTCAGATCCTCATGTTTATAGGTTCTCTAATTCACTGATCCATCTCCTCAACCCCAAATTTGTAACATTTTACATCTATTTTTCATAAAGTTATTAATATATTTAATCTGAGGTATATTTAAAATCATGAGTGTTACAAATTGTGTCACTGTTGTGTAGATTTAGAAGTACTGTTCAAGTTTAAGCCATTTTCTTTAAAACTTGCCCTCTTGGTCAAAGGACCAGTGCTGACCAACAGGGTCTATGCTAGCACTACACTGGAACAGACTCGGGTCATTCTCCGTATCCACCATAGAGCACCTTTTTCCCACCCACAGTCCAGATGTCTCCTCTAGGCAACTCAGGGCTCTGAAAGTCTTTCTTTCCTGACAGCTCCTACAGTGATGCATATTAGCTGCAGAAATAAATATTTTCTATTAAAAAAAGAGAAACTATATAAGATCAACACTAAAATGCTTGCCGCACATAAATTTACTGTAATTAATTTAACATAATTCACCACAGTGCCGGATCTTTGCAGAGCTTGTAGAAAGGAACACTCAAGGGACTATTTAATCAGTCCTGTGCTGATGGCAGGCTCACACCAGCAAACTCAAGACAGAGTTTCAGGACTGAAGCTAAACGGCAAGAGACTAGACAGGTACATACAAAGGCAGTTACCTGCCTCACTCCTGTCCCAAAGAGAGAACACCCATGCTCTATCTCTCATGTGGATGTTTCTCTAGGGACATGGAAAAGACTTCTTTGGAAAGCCGTAAAGAAAAATTACCTCAGTCACACTTCTTAGGAACAAGATGAACTTAGCAAAAACAAGACCAATATTTCAGATTCAACCTTCTTCGATAGGGTATGTAACTACAACCAGCCCTCCGTACCTGTGAGCTTAGTACATACAGATTTAACCAGCTCTAGGTGGGTGACACTGGAGGTGAGGTATTGCCTCTACTGAACTTGTTATCTCTTGAAAAATAAAGTATACAGCTATTTAAACTGCATAGTTTTTATAAGTCATATTATTTAGAGTTTACAGGAGGATATGTATAACCTTTATACAGACAGCATGGCATTTTACATACGGGACACAAATGTCTGTGAGTTTTGATGTTCACAGTGAATACCTCCAAGGTACTGAGGATCTAAGGATTATCTTTCACTCTTGGTCTCTGTCCTCCTTCTCTCTCTCTCTCTCTCTCTCTCTCTCTCTCTCTCTCTCTCTCTCTCTCTCTCTCTCTCTCTCTCTCTGTCTGTCTTTCTTTCTCTATTTGTGTGTGTGTGTGTTGTATTGAAGATTAAATCCAGGTCTTCAAAAATGCTAGGTGAGTGCTACTTGCAGCTGAGCAATACTCCTGAGTCCTACATTATGCCTTTAAGTGAAACCAACTGAAGTGGGAACTTATCACTAGAAGTTGAACTAGCCTATGTAGTGACCATAGCTGCAGGAAGAGCAAGCAGATGCAGGGGGCACAAACACTCCTGTGAGAACAGTGCCCATATCAGAGGAGAATCCCCCAATGGAACCATCCCTCAGTAGCTGGTTTGCTGCCCTAAATTTCTGAGGTGGAGCATTTCCATCAATAGTAGAACAGATACAAGCATGTGACTCAGTTCCAAAGATGCTCAAGGTGAGCCCACCAGAATGCCTCCAGCACCTGCTTTTTAGTTATAGACCCAACTATGTTGTCCCTAGAATCCATGTATTGAAATCTCAATCCCCAGGACCTCAAGATATGATAGGGTCTGTAAGAAAGTAATTAGGGCAAATGAGGTCAGTGAGACAGCCTCCAACCTAATCTGACTGGTGACATTCTAAGAAGAGATTAGGACACACACACACACACACACACACACACACACGGAGATGGCAATCAATTTAAAGACATGGGGACAAGTTGGCCAATCATAAGCCAAGCACAGAAGTATTGAGAGAGATCAACCCACTGATACCTTGGACTCACCTTCTAGGCTACAGACTGAACAAATAAATCTCTGTATTTGATTCTGCCCAGCTGTGGTACTCTGTCCTTGGCAACCAAGTGCATCTGTTAACATTTAATCTAGGCTACTTGGAACTACTCTAGTTCAAGTCCCCAGACTTCTTGACTCATCTAACCATGCTCTTCTAAAAGAAAACTGTCTGGAAGCAAAACTTTATGCAGAACTGATTGATATGATCTAGTGGTTCTGGGAAACAGCAGTGCTCAGATGATAAATGTCTGAAACATCTCTTCTCTCTCCAAAGGTACTGTCATCTCTAACTCATGTGCTGCTGGGAGAAGGTCTCATTCATCTGAGTGTAGTGTATGAGGAAAGGTGGGTACTGGCTACCACAGAAATGACAAAAGCCAGGCATAGGGATGAAAAGTATCATCCAGTTGCACAGACACAGAAGGACAAGGCTTTTATGCTCTGGTAACACCTGCCAAGCCCTACAGTGCAAAGGAACAGCAGTTTGCATAGGCTTCAAGCCAACTACTTCCCCAGGGTAGCTAATCATCAGCACATAAGACACCAGGGCCCTTAATCTGCCCTGCTCTATACCAACCTAGCTTTGTGGTCCACTAATGTGTCCTTACCTCCTCATACTGTCTTTGATATAGATGGGGATCTGTCTCACAGTGTGGGCTCAGTTTTACAGCCTTCATGTATATCCTCTCTCGGCTAAACTTCTAGGTCCTCAGGCAGGATTCTCATGTCTTATTATGTTTTGTACCCTGTTGTCTTTCTCAGTACTCGGTAAATGCTAATGGCTGCTCTGACCATGGTTTTGGTTTAGATCTGTTGTATGGGAGTGTTGGGAAGGATAATGAAGGATAGATGGAGGCAACAGAGGATAGGGAGTAAATTTCCTGTGCCTTCTCGGTCAAGGAGCACTGATTGTGTCTTGACAGTACAGAGTTCCACCTGTACTGGTAGAGACCACTCCCACCTTTGAGTCCATGGACCCATGGTAGTGACAACTTGTGATGCAGTATCTCTACCATGCCTTACAGGTTTCTAAGACACCCCCCTCAATTCCTGCGCAGATAATTGCACCCTTATTTCTATTAGTTTGAGAACTCCATCTATGCCAACGAGCACACTGACTGACATGGGTAGAAAGGAGAGAATGATAGGTAATTGATAGATAATGTCTGGAACTACTGAACCATAGGCAGACTTTTCTTTGATATAATACACTGTTCAGATTTTGTTCATCTAATTTATGTGGTTTGTGGAAATTACCAAACTGCTTTGTGTCAATGTTCCATTTTTCTCAGATGATTATGTCTATTAAGGTAAATGAAAGCACCTCAAACACTGATGTGTCTAGCTGAAACAATTACAGTTCACCTTAAAGACTCTCATTTCCACTGAAGCTCTTGGATATGTTTCACAGAAATCTCACTCTCAGTACTGGCTGAGAGAGGATAAGGAACAGAAACAGTTCGATTGTCAGTAATGGTCCTGCTGCCATATCCCATGGAGGGTGGTGGTTTGAATGAGATTGGCCCCCTTAGGACTCATAGATGTGAATGATCAGTCCCCAGTTGGTGGGCTGTTTAGGAAGGCTTAGGAGATCTGATCTGGTTGGAGGAGATGTGTCACTGCAGGCCCAGTCTGACTTTCTTTCTGCCTCCTGACTGAGGATCAGAATGTGAGCTCTTGCTCTCCCCCCATCCTCACCCCTACCCCGCAATCCACCCCGTGTCTGCCTGCCTGGCTTGCTGCCACACTGTCATGTGTAAAAAGACTTCCCTTCTGAGACTATAAGCAAGTCCCTAATGAAATGCTTTCTCTTATATGTTTCCTTAGTCATGGTGTGTCTTCTAGCAATAGAACTAAGACACTAGGTCCCTGGTCATCCACCAGGGGAGGAGGCTACCCCAGTAAACAGGCTGCATTTCCCAGCAGTCACCCTGATGCTGTGAGATTATGTTCAGCCCTATGACATGCAGGCAGAAAAGCTCTGGGAATGCTTACTTGGGAGCAAGAATAGCAACGAAAAGCAGAGTAGCTGGCTACATTCTCAAGGGACACATAGGCTCGAGACCAAAAACTGCTCAAGA
This sequence comes from Pachyuromys duprasi, assembly GCA_028658305.1. Classification (NCBI taxonomy): domain Eukaryota; kingdom Metazoa; phylum Chordata; class Mammalia; order Rodentia; family Muridae; genus Pachyuromys; species Pachyuromys duprasi. The sequence continues at coordinate 39,328,229 of CM053758.1, read as the reverse complement.
GACAAAAACAAAACGCTGTATTATATTTTTAAAAAATCAACTCAACAGTAAGATATAGCCATCATAAATCCACCCAACATCAAAGCACCCAAATATAGAAGCAAATACAGGAAGATCTGAATGAAGAAGCAAGCAACTGGCTTCATAATGTGAAATGAACTTTATGTCAGTGTGTGGTGAAGTAAAATCCAATCTCTGTCTTTTCAGGGAAGAGTGCAAAATATTTCACCAAACAATGTTCTCAAAAATCATCATGTGTGGAGCTGAGGAGGTTGCTCAATGGTTAAGCTCAGTTACTGCTGTTCTAGAGGACCTGAGTTTGCTTCCCAGCATGCATGTCAGCCTCAGAACTTCCTGTAATTCCAACTGCAAGTGATCTGATATTTTCTAGGTTCTGTGGGTATCTGTTCACATATACTCATGAATAATAATTAAAAAATCATCACATTGCTATGGAGTTGACTGAACAGAGTAGAACAGAGACTGCCTGAAGAAACTTTCTCTCCATTCACAGGGTAAGGCAAGGCTTAAACCTAGGCAGGTGAGACAACGTTGGAAACAGCTGAAAGTGGTAGAGAATTCTGGCATTTTCTGCTTCTGTGGGTCACATTAGAACTTAACTGTAGGGACTGAATATAAAGAACACAGTATATATACTAAAGTATACTTGAATTATTAAGCCTCTGATCCTTACCTCTTCCTGTTAATCTGTATTATACCTCATGTATCACAATACTTACTCATTTAAGATAAAAACCTCAGTGTTTCTATTTTCAGAGCTGTGAAATCAGTAGCAAATAATTCAAGAATGTTTATCCCAGCCAAAAAGAAACCCTGCCAGTCATTCTCTTTCCCAGGCAATACTGTTTTCCTCAAGCTCTGGTGAGCTGTGATTCCTATCCTGTCTCACAGATAGTCCTACATTTCCTATCAACGGAGCCACACAATAAGGCAAAAACCACCCTCTCTATACAATGGCTTCTATATCACATGTTACTTTACACCAGTCTTTTCATTTGCTTCTCAAGTCAGCCTGATGCTGAAGGAACAGTCATACTACCTACAGAATTAGACCAGAGCTCTTGAAATGCAGGAAAATATTCCTACAACTGCCAGTTCTGGCAAGGTGTGGTAAGGTAAAACCCCAAGTTACATTTCCTGAGTAATAATGACTGTAGTTTGGATTATCTGGTCCATAGAAGCTCAATCTGCAGACAAGCCTGGTAGTGATATTGGAGGCAAGCCTTTGACTCCCTGGCAAGCATCTTCTGTTTCATGGTGGCTAAGGGGAGTACCTGAGTCCCAGACCAAGGGCATATCCTGTAACTGATGTACTTTGTAAACTAGCTCCCCATACAAGTATTAGGACGCAGGAGAAGGATAAGAAACCAGCACAGTCAGGCCTGCTTCTGTGGAAGGTACACCCCTTAACCCAGGTCCCCTCCTAACACCTGCACACCTGAATCCACGCCCTCCCTCTGTACGACTATTCCCAAGAGCAGTTTCAACCTAACTGCCTGGGGCAAAGCTTCACCCACATTAGTGTCTCAGAGTTGCAAGAAAATTTCTAGGATGCTGCTGCTTACAGCCCACCTGGAGAGAACCAGTCAATGTGAGCGTTGGAGGAGGGTCCATTTTGTACCCCAAGAGTCCATCTCATGGCCTACTTAAACTCCTGTGCTCAAAAGAGATGGAAAATCAGTGAGACGGGTAAGGATGCAGTGAACAGGGACAGGTGGCACTCAGTGTTTCTTTCTGGCAATGTAGCAGCCAGGACATTTATGCTGTCATCATTAGACAAGCTTGAGAGAGCAGCAGTCTTCCACAGCTTTCAGAGAACAGAAAGCAGCATTAGGATACTGAGTCATTGAGAGTGGGGGAGCAAAGGCCACCCTGTTCATGAGGCACCCTTCATATATGAATGACAGTATACCCCCTTGTATATAGCCAAGCTCTTTGTGTTCTTTTGCTTTTTCTCCTTCTGACAACTGTCCATTGTTTCCAAGCCTTCATCTCTAGCCTTAACCCTTTTCAAGACATATTTCTAGAATACTGATGAATGTTCTTCTCTGTCTCCTGGACACTGGCCTTTCTACTTGCTCTTAATGGTGGCCATCACCTTTCTTGTACTTTGTGGCATCCAGAATGCTGAAGCCTCCTCTTCCGATGTGTCTCCTCCCTTGGACATTGCCCTATGATGACATTCCGTTCACATCAAAGATGATGTTCCTAATTTTTAAGGTTATTTTGTGTCCATTCCTTTCATTTCTCTGCCTATGCTCTTCCCCTTATGGCCTGGCTTCTTCACTGACTGAATACAACCACTAGACAAAGGGTCTTCAAATCTTCATGTCTAGTTCCCATTCTCACCTCAGCCCCTGATGTGGTTTATATGTGACATGGTTGTCTTCCAAGGGATCATGCTAGAAACTTGATCCTCTGTGTCAGTGTTAAGAGGTATAGGGAACCTCAAGAGGATAGGGGAGAAGGTCACTATTAGCCCTTCCCTAAGATCCGGCTTTCTATGGAGTGTCCCACTCACTTATAATCCACTATAATGTCATTTACCATGGAGACATACAGCTAGGGTTCCTCTCCAGAGTGTGAGGGATGTTGTATTTTCAGCTTTTGAAACTGTTACATAAGCAATATCTTTCCATTTACCCGTACTTTATTATCAAATCAGTCATTCTGCTTTACACATTTGCCATTCCCTGAAACTAAGGAAATCTCAACCCTACCTTCCTATCTCCTATATTCTTTCTGCTACACATTATACAGACAGACTGTTGTCCCAGCCACTTTGCAAATTAGTCTCCTTCCTAAGGACCATCTCCTATCTTCTGGCCCTTCTCATCTGGTGCTCTGTATTTACTGCACTCTGTGGTAGTGATGTTAACAGCAGTTGCTAGGATGACAATGGTCAAAATTTAGAAGGCACCTACCATGATGAAAACCTTCTGTGCATTAAATGATCTTTAAACAATGACCAGAAGGATTCCCTAAAATTATTCCCACTGCATCATGGACCCAAAATTATCTAGAACATATGGTCTCCAGAACCTGCCAACCTTACTAGACGTTTGAGTGCTCAAACTATCTTTTGAGGACTCAAAAGGTATTTAATTCCTTGGAAAGTAGCTGATGATAGATTCAGTCTTCTTTGGTATGAGTTTAACCCTTCAGCAGGTGATGAATATATGAACAATTATCTGTGTGTGTGAATGCTGTGTTACTCAGAGGCCTTCTCCAGGACTCAATAAGGAGGCAAAGGTAACAGAACCCAAGGGCTGGCAAAAAGCCTTTGGAAAAGGATCTACCCTCTATTCTTATTTTTTTTTTAACTGGGCAGGCAACATGAAATTGCCTTCACCTCCTTTAGCAGTAATTTAATGTTAAGACTTCTAAACATCTGGCACCTGCTCTCTGCAGTTGACTTGGCTTGAGGATTCATAGAATATCCTGGGCCTTGTGCTCCATGTATGAACTTTTAGCAGCTGGTTATGCAACCCAGAAGAAGGCAGGCCAGAAGACCTTTAGAAGTTTAGCCTTCTTTGTTTTCTTAAAGGGATGATCTGATAATTTCCAAGTTCTGAACTTCATGGCAAGTCCGGTGAGTGCTGGTAACAAGTGCACTTTACCTTTTTCTGTGAAGCTTCTATTTGTTACAAAACCCCAGTGTTTCTGTGTGATTGGGCACAGGATGCAGTGCTGGATACTACCAGTAAATCAGGGACTCACACAGAGACAGTTCTTAGAGACAAGGCCCATTTTCAGGAGACCATTTATGAGGGAAGTTGCTCTGCACTGCACAGTGGCATCATCACCTGGATGCTCAGGGAATTAAGTTTATGAGTTCTATTCTCACAGAAAGAGTCCACTAGCATGCCACACAGCCTGAACCTGGTGTCCTTAGATCCTTATCACCTGCTTCATTCTCCATGAAACTGTTTCTCACAGCTACCATCTGCAGTTCAACAATTCCATTGACATGCTACTTTCATCCACTGTTTTCCCTAAGCTAGCATTATTGCTATTATTAGAAAAATTTCCAAACAAATGTAAGAGTAAACCAAACAGTATAGTGAGTGACCTCCTGAGCTTCACATACCCAGATTCACCATGTATCACTCCAAGTGGCCATTCTTGGGACATTTATCCACCTTTGGTCTTTCTGCTTAGGAACAAAAAAAGGGGGACTGAGCTATTGCACACACCAATCTCTTTTCTCCTAATTAGAAAAAAATAAACATGACAGCAAAAGCTGTTACTGCTTTATAGTCAGTGCACTGGCTAGTACTAGTATACAGCGAATACTCAATAAAAGTGTTTTTCAATGACTGAATGTTCAGGAAAGAATGTATTTCTACCCAGGGTCTTCCTGCCTGGTCTCTCGTCTCTGACTTCCATTTTTGTGGCCATGTATAATGGTCATAAACTTCTTGTCCTTTCTTATATTCCTCAGTCTCTCAGAGGGGAAAATCAGTCATTCTTCAATAATACAGTGCCTTTTTGACAAGTTCCCACTGCTGACAGGATCTTACAAAATACTTCTAAAATCAGCCAAGAATGATGTATATGGTGAAGAATATCCAAGAGCATGTTTGACTCTGTGTTTCTATGTGTGGATATGGTTTATCAAAATTAAATTAGAAAATTTGCAAAGATCCATGATACTCACATGCAACCACGAAACCTACTCAGGTCATTGTTTGGCTTCTCACACTCAATTACACTGGTGAACGTCAAAGGATTGAATTCAGAGACCTGAAAAAATAGTACACACACATTAGAGAAAGCTAGGCTTGGCCATTGTGCTCTAAAAGGCTAATGTTCACCTGTCTCACACCCATGGTAGGGGAACCATCACAGACTCTGGCTATGAATCTCTGCAGAATGTATGCTTTCTTATTTTTATAATGAACGATAACTTGTTTTAACCATGAACAGCAACTAGCAGACTTGTAGTTAGTGAGGCAAAATGATTAGTTCTAATGCAAAATTAGAGACTGAGATAATAGCAAAGGAGGCACCATAAGGAAAATGGATCAGTGGGGTTTCCTGAGACACATAAGGTCATTTCTATTTCTTCATATCTATTTAGAGAAGCAATTCCTACTTGAAAATAAAAATTTATGCTAAAATCCCATTTCCTAGATGTTCTTTAAAGATTCTTTATTAACCTTTGTTGGAAGGAATTTAAAGAGCCAACTATGAGCCAACTATCAGCAACTTCATTATGATTCTGCTCTAAAAGAAATGACATCTCTCTGTAAAAGAAATGTTTATATTTTCCACTGATGGATGTAAACGGTGCCTACCTCCTCAAAAGAGGTCAGAAAGAGACAGAATAGTCACAGAGAAAAATGAAGACAACAAGCCTTAAAGAATCCAGTGAAACCAAGATTTTTCTTTTTTCTTTCTTTTTCTTTCTTAATAAATCATCCTCTGGTCAGGTTCACTGGATTTTCTGTCAAGTGTCACAAAACCAATAAACCTGTCTTTGCTCGAATAGATCATTGGAAAAGCAGGCTGAAACATCACAAAAGTGTAGTCCAGGTGAACTGTACTCTATCACAACAGTGTATGTCCCTGTACACAATATAGACATAGAGATAACTATTCAAAAATCACATATCAATGTTTCCTAGAACCTTGAGGAAGATGCACCTGGCAATACTAGATCCAGTACAACAGCTGATTTTGAAATACTTAAACTTGTATTTATTTTGCAGTGCTATAGTTTGAACCTCTGGCATTGCATGAACTACAAGGGTGTTCTACCACTAAGCTCCGATTCCAGTTCATGAAATGCCGTTTACAAAGGCTTTTCTTAAAGTCTCTTAGTTATCCTAAGTCTCTCTCCCTGACTTAAATAGCCTTGCATTCCATTTGCAGAATGAGCCTCCGCTTCAGCATCTAGTGTTTATTTAAAGCTATATGAGTTATCTTGAAACTAGTGGACTGTTTTTTCCATAGCAGACAGTGGCAGATACAGCATACAAGATGGCCAGGAAGGGAGTGGCCTCTGCAGGATGCCAGGATGATTTTTGGCAGACAAAGAAGATATGACTTAAAATATTCCATCTCTGTTTATTATTCATTCTCACTAAGAAAAATGTAATACGCACAGCTTGGAAACAGTAGGACATTATGTCCCTTGGGGCTTCGTCACTACATTTGTAATGCTCTGCCCCAACCACATGCCTTGAGAAACATACATGCCCAGGGCACAGATGTCTGGCTTCATCTGGAACTGTGGAGGATTTTCAGAACTGGAGGGATCTTCAGAGTCTCTTAGAGGCTAACCTGTGCTCTTCTCATGCACAGAATGCATATGTTGGAGTCATAACCTCCAGGAATACAGAACATGCTTGCATTTAGAGACAGGACCTTTAGAGAATTAATTAAGCTAAAATGAGGTTGCAAACATAGGGTTGATCTAATAGGATTAGTGTCCTTATCAGAAGCAGATATGACACAAGCACACATGGTGAGGGTGGAAAGGGCAACCATGAGTCTATAGGGAGAAGATGGCCATGGGAGAAGTTTCAGAAGACATCAAACTGCTGATACCTTCATGTCAGATTTCTAGTTTACAGAACCTTGGGAAAATAAGTGTCTGTTGGTTCAACTCTCAGTCTGTGGCAACCCCACCAAACTACAAAAAGGCTAATTACAATTTCTCACTTAAAATTCCTCTCACCCTGGAGATGGAGCTTAGTGGTAGAGCACCTGTACAGCCTGTGTGAAACCCTAGCATATCTGTCCACCTATGAGAAAACCTGGATACCTGTCCAGCTTATGTGATCTCCTAGGCACTTTTCTAGCCTATATAAGACATCAGGCACCATTCCAGCCTATGTGAGACCATAGGCACCTGACCAGCATATGTTAGAGCATATATACCCATGAAGCATCTGTGAGACTCTAGGCACCTGCACAGCCTCTGCAAAACCCAAGCACATACACCCAAGATGTAAAAGACCCTAGGCACCTTCCCAGCTGTGAGAGAGGCCTGTCCAGCATACATGAGACCCTACATGCCCATCCAGCCTATAAGAAACCCAGGCGCCTTTCTACCATATATGAGTAGGTGGGTATTTTCCCTGGATCTACCTCTTCTGCTTTTATTTTTTGATTGATTTTTTTTGTTTTAAATTTTGTTCTAGAGACTGAGCCCAAAGCTTCGATTACACTAAGTGAATTCACTGTCTTGAGCCCAACTCTCAGACAGGATAAATTAATTCTAAAAGTCCCATTGACTTACATCAGGGTCATCATGATCAGCTTAGTAACAACTGTTTGATAACACACAAATGTCAGATGTTGTGCTACATTCAGTACTCTTTCAGAACTTTGCTGGGGGAGATTATTTTTAGTATATTTTATTTTTTAATTTATTTATTAATTACAGTTTATTCACTTTGTATCCCAGCTGTAGCCCCCTCCCTTATCCCTTCCCAATGTCATCCTCCCTCCCTCTTTTTCTCCTATGCCCCTCCCCTAGTCCACTGATGGGGAGGTCCTCCCCTTCCATCTGACCCTAAGCTATCAGGTCTCATCAGGACTGGCTGCATTGTCTTTCTTTGGTAATGCTGCACCCCCTCAGCTGGAAATAATCAAAGAGCCAGCCCCTGAGTTCATGTCAGAGATAGTCCCTGTTCCCATTACTAGGGAACCCTCTAGGACACTGAACTGCCATGCGCTACAGCAGTGCAGAGGTTCTAGGTTATCTGCATGAATGGTCCTTGTTTGGAATATCAGTCTCAGAAAAGATCCCTGTGCCCAGATTTTTTGGTTCTGTTACTCTCCTTGTGGAGCTCTTATCCCCTCCAGGTCTTTCTATATCCCCCTTCTTTTATAAGAATCTGGAGAGATGGCTCAACTGTTAAAGGCTAGACTCACAACTATAAATATAAAGTATATTTTATTTTTAATTATGTGGCTCTGTATGGGTGTGTACTCATGAATGCAGTTGCCCTACCATGCCAGAAGAGGGCTTCAGATTCCTTGAAGCTAGAGTTACAGCATGATATGAGTATTGGGAACTTGGGTCTTCTACAAGAGCAAAGCATGCTCTTAACTACTAAGCCATCACTCCAGCCTCCTCAGTTGTTACACTACTTAGAATTTAGGATCCTTAAGAGTGATGACCAGTACAAAGATGGTAGCGACCAGTGTATACCTTATCTATGAGGCAGAAGGTCAAAGACTGTAAAACCAGTGAGTAAAAGAGTGGCTAGATCCAAAACACTGACTTTGGTACTTCTGGGACTAGAGGGACAGCTGGGGAGTTGGGATGATGGATCCAGGCTACGGTTCTACTGATCCCCCTGTGGAGACCAGGTGGACAATAAAATAATACAGATCCCAGATCCAAAATGGCAGGAACCCAGACAAATCTGAGTTCCAGGAGCACAGTCTCTGGTAGGCCTGTATGCTGCAGTTCAGCTGCCTTGTCAAAACCTGAATACCCATGATTGACACCTGAGGTGCCTGTGGCCCCTGAGCTACCACCTGAGATGCCCAAGCCCAATCTTTAAGGCACCTGAACAGATGCCCCTTGCCCTTCAAGGCAACCCTGCCTGCAGCCCTTCCCCTTCAAGGTACCTGCACCAGTGCCCCTTCCATTAAAGGCACCTGTGCCCCACTCCACCCTTCAAGGCATCTGTGCCACTGTCTGGAACAACCACCTTTGCCTTATGAAACAACCACCCCAGCGTGCCTGCATCCAAAATGCCAGCACACATTCATGTTCCACTGAACTTCTCTGGTAATCCTAAAGACGACTTCACACACCAGAGATGGGAGGATCCACTGCTGGGTGCAGGGTCAAGAAACAAACAGTGAAGGCTATGGAAAACCAGATGAGACAACACACTCAACAAAAAAACAGAACATCATATCTCCACCAGAATCCAACCCCCAAACAATGGCTATTCTAATGCAGCTGAAACAAAGGAAAATAACTTTAAATCAATGCTTATACAGCTATTAGAGGCATATGAAAAGGAAATGAACAAATCTCTCAAAGAAATACAAGAAAACACAACCAAACAATTAGAAGCCATCAAGTACAGACAGGAAACCATAATCAAACTGGTGAAGGAAATGAATAAAACTGTTCAAGACCTGAAAACAGAATTAGAATCAATAATGAAAACACAAACCAAGAAAATCCAGGAGATAGAAAACTTAGAGAAGAGATCAGGAAACACAGAGTTAAGCATCACCAACAGAATACAAGAGATGGAGGTGAGAATTTCAGGCGCCGAAGATACAACTGAAGAAATAGATACATCTCTCAAAGAAAACATTACAACAAAAAAGTTCCTGACACAAAACATTCAAGAAATCAAGGACACCATGGAAAGATGAAACCTAAAATTAATAGGAATAGATGAAAAAGAAAATTCCAGGCTCCACAGTCAAGAAAATATTTTCAAGAAAATCAGAAGAAAAATTGCCCAATTTAAAGAAAAAGATGCTTTTAAGCATACAAGAAGCTTACAGAACACCAAATAGACTAGACCAGAAGAGAAATTCTTCCTGCCACATAATTAAAACACTAAATCTAAAGAACAACAACAAAAAATTATTAAAAGCAGGAATTGAAAAAGGCCAAGGAACATATAAGTGTAGACTTCTCAGAATCACAACTGATTAATCAACAGAGATGAAGAAAGCCAGAGGGGCCTGGGTAGATGTCATGCAGACACTAAGAGACCACAGATGCCAATGCAGACTACTATATCCAGGAAAACATTCAACCACCATAGACAGAGAAAAGAAGATATTTCATGACAAAACTAAATTTAAACAATATCTATAAACCAGCCCAGCTATACAGAAGATACTAGAAGAAAAACTTCAACCCACTGAGGTCAACTACACCACAAGAAAACACAGAATATTGATAACTTCACAACACCAAAAACAAAACAAAACAAGCACACAAACACACTACCGTCACCAATTCCACAGTAAAAGGAACCAACAATCATTGGTGACTCCTAGCAACAACAATGGATTCAACTGTCCAATAAAAAGACACAGGCTCAAAGAATGACTGCAGAAACAGGACCCAAAATTCTGTTGCATTCAAGAAACACACATCACCAACAAAGACACACTACCTCAGAGTAAAGGGCTGGAAAAAGGTTTTTCAAGCAAATGGACCCAAGAAGCAAGCTGGAGCCATCCTAATATCTAATAAAATAGATTTTCAATCAAAATTAAACAAAAGTAATGGGGAAGGACAATTCATTCTCATCAAAGGAAAAATCCACCAAGAGGAGATCACAATCCTTAACATCTATGCCTCAAATACAAGGGCAGCTGCATTCATAAAAGAAACACTATTAAAGCTTAAATCACAAATTGATCCCAGCACATTAATAGTGGGAGACTTCAACATTGCACTCTCACCAATGGACAGATGAGACAGAAGCTAAATAGAGAAATAATGAAGCTAACACAGGTGATAAATCAAATGGATCTAATAGATGTTTACAGAACTTCTCAGCCAAACATGAAAGAATATACTTTTTTTTCTCAGCCACACATGGAACCTTCTCCAAAATTGAGCATTTACTCAGTCACAAAGCAAACCTCAACCAATACATGAAAATTAAATTGATCCATTGTTCTTTATCAGACAAACATAGATTAAAGCTAGACCTCAACAACAACAGAAACAACAAAAGCTTACACACTCATGGAAACTGAACAACTCCCTGCTCAATGATTATTTGGTGAGGAAAGAAATGCAAAAACAAATTAAAGACTTCCTAGAGTTCAATGAAAATAAGGGCACAATTTACCGAAACTAATGGGATGCCATGAAAGCAGTGCTAAGAGGAAAGTTCATAACACTAAATGCCTTCATAAAGAAGTTGGAGAGATCTCGTATTAGCAACTTAATAGATCATCTGAAAGTTTTAGAAAAAAAAAGGAAGTGAGAGATCCAAAATGGCGGTGCCAGGAGGACACTGTGTCTGAGGAGAAGGACAGCAATGTTGGTACAGTGACCAAGAGCATGAACTCTGGGCTCTAAAACACCAGCAATTGTGTTTCCCAGGTGAGAGGAAACCCTATGGTGTGGGAATCAATAGGGTCCATTCTCTGGTCATCCAGCTAAAACTTGGAAGAGTTTTCGGTCCTGGCAGGCACTCCGTAGCTAGACCAGAGCCAAACACCTGCGTGTCCTGATCACCTTCCCAGACTGAAGTGTGGGCACCAAAACCCTAGAGACTGGAATTCCCAGTCATAAGAAAACCCCACAGGGAAGAATGGAAACAGGACCAACCTCAGGTCACCCAGTCTATTCCTGGAAAAGGTCTGAAGGTCCGGTGGGCATGCAGCTACCAGCTCAGAGACCTGCTGCGCACCTGACTCTCAAAGACAGAACTGTGTACCTCAGGGCACCAGAGCCTGGGTTTCCCTGTCCAGAGAAAAATCCCACAGCTAGGGAAACATTAGGTCCAAGCTTAGAGCACTCAGCCCTCCCCCTCCCCCCAACACACACACGGAAAGTTCTTGGGAAAAGTTTCCAGGTTCCTGCAGGTGCCCAGTCACCAGCTTGGAACCACCACCCACCAGCACCTGCATGCTATACGCATCATCCCAAACACCACAGACTGGGTCTCCCTGTTGGGAGGAAACCCCTCAGTGGGGGAAGCATCTGGCCCTACGTCAGGACACCCAGCTCTGGAAAAGTTCCTGGGTACCCACAAGCACTGGACTCTAGACTCCTGCTGCATACATGAGAGCTATGCTCACCTGCCACTGATTACCACTTGGGTACTGGGACACAGAGCTCCAACCTCAGATCTAGAAAAGCCTGGGAACCCTAAGATCAGCCCCCAGATACTGCTCCAAGGGGCAACCAGTTATCCCTAACTAAACTGACCAAACTGTGGGAAGCCCAGGTTACAGCAGCAACTCACTAAATTTACAGCAAGAATCCCAAAAGCACGGCAGCTGTCTCCAGGACTTCTCCGGGTGAGAGGAGAGCCCCCTTGACTAACAAAGAGCACACTTACCATTCATATCTATATGCTGTGGCAATTTAGCCCTGAGTTTGAGCTGTGACAATTCCTGAAAACCACCGGCCATTCAGTGACCATACCCAAAAAGCTGAGAAGGCCTCCTTCAGGAAAAATCATCTTCCTGCCAAGAAGAGACGGTTACCACCATAGGATTCTATGAAGCACCAGAAAGTAACACCCAGCACCTAAGATAGCCCAATGGGTAGAGGCAAGCATAAAAGTTCAACCTACAAAAGACAAAGCAATATGGAATCTCGAGAACCCATTTATCCAGAAGCAAGGAGTCCTGGACACCCCAGCATAGTTGAAATTCAAGAAGATGACCTAACATCAATGCTTATGAAGAGGATAATAGAGGAAACAAATAAAATGCATAAAGAACTAGAGGAAGATAAAGTCAAACCAATTATGGCCATCTGTAAAGAAATTGAAGAAGACAAATACAAATAGATTATGGCCATCCATAAAGAAATATGGGAAAATGAAGCCAAACAGTTTGCGGATTTTAAATAGGAAATAATTAAATCACTGAAAGAAATAAAAGAAACAGAGGAATGGTCAAACAGATGAAGGAATTGAAGGAAAAACAGGAAAATACAGTCAGACAGGTGAAGGAAATCAACAAAACAGCTCAAGATCTGAAGATAGAATTGGAAAAATTAAAGAAAACATAAATGGAGGAAATAGTGGAGAGAAAGAACTTAGGGAAGAAAACAGGAACTACAGAGGTAAGCATAACCAACAGACTACAAGAGATGGAAGAAATAATCTCAGGTGTGGAAGATACAATGGATGAAATTGATATATCTGTCAAAGAAAATGTTAAATCCAAAATATTCCTGACATAAACCGTCCAAGAAATCCAAGACAACATGAAAAGACAAAACCTAAGGATAATGGGAAGAGTGGAAAAAGAAGATTCCCACCTCCCAGGCCCAGAAAATATTTTCAACAAAATCATAGAAGAAAATTTCCCCAACTTAAAGGAGAGGCCTATAAGAATACAAGAGGCCTACAAACACCTAATGAATTAGATCAGAAAAGAAAGTCCTCCAGCCACATGATAATCAAAACAGTAAGTATACAGAACAAAGAAAAAAATACTAAAAGCTGCAAGGGAAAAAGGCCAAATAACATATAATGGCAAACCCATCAGGCCTGGAGGGATATCATGCAGACCCTAAGAGAACACAGATGTCAGTCCAGGCTGCTATACCTAGAAAAACTCTCAGTCATCACAGATGGAGAAAACAAGATATTCAATGACAAAAACACATTTAAACAATACCTACCCACAAATCCGGCATTACAGAAGATACTAGAAGGAAAAATACAACCCAGGAAAGCTAACTACATGCAGGAAAACACAGGAAATAACTAACCTCACTATAGCAAAACTAAAAACAGCCAAGTATACAAACACACTAACACAGTCAATATCAATATCAAAGGATCTAACAGCCCCGGGTCATTAATCTCCCTCAACATCAATAGACTCAAGTCTTCTATAAAAAGACACAGACTAACAGAATGGATACGTAAACAAGATCCAACAATCTGTTGCATACAAGAAACACATCTAAGTCACAAAGGTAGACATTACCTTAGAGTAAAGGGCTGGAAGGTAGTTTTCCAAGCAAATGGACCAAAGAAGTAGGCAGGAGTAGCTATTGTAAAATCTAATAAAATAGAATTTCAGACAAAATTAATCAAAAGTGACGGGGAAAGTCATTTCATTCTCATCAAAGGAAAATTCCACCAAGAAGACATCACAATTCTGAACATCTATGCCTCAAATACAAGAGCACCCACATTTTTAAAAGAAATATTAATAAAACGGAAACCAGACATAGATCCCCACACATTAGTAGTGGGAGACTTCAACACCCCACTCTCAACAAAGGATAGGTCAACAAAACAGAAATTAAACAAAGAAAACAATGACTCTGATAGAGGTCCTGAATCAAATGGACCTAACAGACATTTATGGAACCTTTCACCCAAAGACAAAAAAATTTACCTTCTTCTCAGCACCTCATGGAACCTTCTCCAAAATAGACCATATGGTTGGTCACAAAGCAAGCTTCAACAGATACAAGAAGATTGAAATAATCCCTTGTATCCTATCTGATCTCCTTGGTCTAAAGCTGGACCTCAACAACAACAGAAATAGCAAAAAGCCTACACACACACATGGAAATTGAACAACTCATTACTCAATTACAACTGGGTCAGAAGAGAAAAAGAAAGAGATCAAAGACTTCCTAGAATTCTATGAAAATGAAGACACCACATACCCAAACTTATGAGACACAGTGAAAGCAGTGCTAAGAGGAAATTTCATAGCACTAAGTGCCTTCCAGATGAAATTTGACACATCTCATACTAACAACTTACAGGCTCACCAGAAAGCCTTTTCCTAGGGGGAGGGGAAAAGGAGACACACCAAAGAGGAGTAGATGGCTAGAAATAATCAAACTCAGGGCTAAATCCATAAATAAAACAATTCAAAGACTCAATGAAACCAAGCGAAAATCAACAATATAGACAAACACTTAGCCAAACTAACTAAAAGGCACAGAGACATCATCCAAATCAACAAAATCAGAAAAGAAGACGGGGACATAACAACAAACACTGAGGAAATCCAAAAAATCATTAGGTCTTACTTCGAACGCCTATATGCCACAAAATTTGAAAAATCTAAAAGAAATGGACAATTTTCTTGATCGATTCCACTTGCCAAAGCTGAATCAAGAACAGGTAAATCAATTAAATAGTCTTATATCCCCTAAGGAAATAGAAGCATTCAACACAAGTCTCCCATCCAAACAAAGCCCAGGGCCAGATGGTTTCAGCGCAGAATTCTATCAGACCTTCAAAGAAGAGCTAACACCAATACTCTTTAAACTATTCCACAAAATAGAAACAAAAGGAACATTACCAAACTCATTCTATGAAGCCACAGTCACCTTGATACCTAAACCTCAAAGACCCATCAAAGAAAGAGAATTTCAGGCCAATCTCTCTTATGAACATGGATGCGAAAATGCTCAATAAAATACTCACAAACCGAATCCAAGAACACATCAACGATATCATCCACTATGACAAGTAGGCTTCATCCCAGGCATTGGGGGGGGGGGACAGGGAGGATTGTTAATACATGGAAATCCATTAATGTAATCCACCATATAAACAAACTGAAAGAAAATGACCACATAATAATCTCCTTAGATGCTGAAAAAGCATTTGATAGAATCCAACATTCATTTATGTTTAAAGTCCTAGAGAGATCAGGGATACAAGGCACTTACCTAAACATAGTAAAGGCAATATACAGCAAGCCTACAGCCAACATCAAACTAAATGGAGAGAAACTTAAATCAATCCCACTGAAATCAAGGATAAGGCAAGGCTGTCCACTGTCTCCATGCCTCTTTAACATAGTACTTGAAGTCCTTGCTAGAGCAATAAGAAAATTAAAGGAGATCAAGGGGATTCAGTTCAGAAAGAAAGAAGTCAAAGTATCTCTATTTGCAGATGATATGATAGTATACATGAGTGACCCCAAAAATTCTACAACTGATAAAAACCTTTAACCAAGTGGCTGGACACAAAATCAACTAAAAATAAAATTCAGTAACCCCGCTCTATACAAAAGACAAATGGGCTGAGAAAGAAATTCGGGAAACAACATCCTTCACAATAGCCACAAAGGACATAAAGTACCTTGGTGTAACTCTAACTAAGCAAGTCAAGACTTGTACGAAAAAAAAAACCTTTCAGTGTCTGAAGAAAGAAATAGAAGAAGATGTCAGAAGATGGAAAGCTCTCCTATGCTCATGGCTTGGTAGGCTTAACATAGTAAAAATGGCCATCTTACCAAAAGCAATCTACACATTCAATACAATTCCCATCAAATTACCAAAACAAATTTTTACAGATGTTGAAAGAAAAATTCTCAACTTCATATGGAATAATAAGAAACCTAGAATTGCTAAAACAGTCCTCTACAATAAAAGATCATCTGGAGGTAGCTCTATCCCTGACCTCAAGCTATACTTTAGAGCAACAGTAGTATAAACTGCATGGTACTGTCATAGAAACAGAATGGTTTAATAAACCCACCCATTTATGGACACCTGATTTTTGACAAAGATGCCAAAACCATACAATGGAAAAAAGATAGCATCTTTTTTTTTCTCTTTTTTTTTATTGTCCACATTGGTGTTATTATTTTTTTTGTTATTCTTTTTTTTAATTTATTTATTTTTATCTCAATCACAGGTTAGGTACTTTGAATCCCAGGCGTAGCCCCCTCCCTCAGTCCCTCCTACCCTCCCACTCCCTCATCTCCCTCCTCCCCACCCCCTCCAAGTCCACCAACAGGGGAGGACCTCCTTCCCTTCCATCCAACCCCAACTTATCATGTCTCCTCAGGGCTGGCTGCAAAGTCCTCCCCTGGGATCTAGCCAGTCTGTCACTCCCCGGCTTATATGGGGGAGGGTCAAAGAGTCAGCCATCAAGATCATGACTGAAACAGTCCCTGTTTCCCTGAAT
>CM053758.1:39295478-39311513 GCA_028658305.1 Pachyuromys duprasi | reverse complement strand
ATACAAGACCCCTGTGCCCTGCTCAGTTTGGTCTTTGTAGAGCTAAAAGATAGCATCTTTAACAAGTGGCGCTGGACTAACTGGATGTCTACAAGTAGAAAAATGCAAATAGATCCATACTTATCACCCTGCACAAAACTAAAATCCAAGTGGATCAAAGACCTCAATATAAAAACAGACACACTAAACCTGTTAGAAGAAAAGGTGGGGAAGAGCCTTGAACTCATTGACACAGGAGACAACTTCCTAAACAGAACACCAACAACACAGGCTCTAAGATCAACAATCAATAAATGGGACCTCATGAAACTGAAAAACTTCTGTAAAGTGAAGGACACTGTCATCAGAACAAAATGACAGCCTACAGATTGGGAAAGGATCTTCTCTAACCCTATAACTGACAGAGAGCTAATATCCAGAATATATAAAGGTCTGAAGAAGTTAAACAGCAACAAATCAAGTAACCCAATAAAAAAATGGGGTACAGAGCCAGAGAATTCTCAATAGAGGAACGTGGAAAGGTAGAGAAAGACTTAAAGAAATGTTCAACATACTTAGTCATCAGGGAAATGCAAATCAAAACGACCCTGAGATTTCACCTTCCACCCATTAGAATGGCTAAGATGAATAACTCAAGTGACAACACATGCTGGAGAGGATGTGGAGAAAGAGGAATCCTACTCCATTGCTGGTGGGAATGTAAACTCATACAACCACTTTGGAAATCAATCTGGACAAATGGTGGGATCTAGAAAAAATCATCAAGAGTGTGGTATCCCAGAGACAGAGAGACACACGTGGTCTATACTCACTTATAAGTGGATATTAGACATATAATATAGAATAACCACAATCTATACACCTAAGGAAGCTAATCAAGAAGGAAGACCCTGGGTTAGATGCTCAATCTTCATTCAGAAAGGCAAATGAGAGGACAACGGAACAGGGAGGAAACAGGGAAAAGGACAGGAGCCTGTCACAGAAGGCCTCTGAAAAACACCACCTAGTAGGATATCAAAGCATATGCTGAGGCTCATAGCCAAACTTTGGGCAGAGTGCAGGGAATCTTATGAAAGAAGGGGGGCTTGAAAGATCGGAAAAGAACAGGAGCTCTACAAGGGGAGCAACAGAACCAAAAAATCTGGGCACGGGGGTCTTTTCTGAGACTGATACTCCAAACAAGGAGCATGCATGGAGATAACTTAGAACTCCTGCACAGAAGTAGCCCAAGGCAGCACAGTATCCAAGACGGTTTCCCAATAATAGGACCAGGGACCATCTCTGACATGAACTCATAGGCTGGCTCTTTGATCACTTCCACCTGAGAGGGGAGCAGCCTTACCAGTCCACAGAGGAAGCCAAAGAAGCTTGTCCTGATGAGACCTGATAGACTATGGTCAGATGGAAGGGGAGGAGGAGGACCTCACCTATTATTGGAGTGGGGGAGGGGCATAGGAAAAGAGGAGGGAGGAAAGGTGGGACTGGGAGGGGATGGAAGAGGGGCTACAGGTGGAATACAAAGTGAATAAACTATAACTAAAAATTGTAAGAAATGATAATATAAAAAGAGTAAAAAGAAAAAAAAAAGAAGCAAGCACACCCAAAAGGACTAGATGGCAGGAAATAATCAAACTGATGGCTGAAATCAATGTTAAAAGACAAGAATTTAAAAAAATCAACAAAACCAAGAGTAGATTCTTTGAAGAAATCAACAAGATATTCAAACCCCTAGCACATGTAGATAAAAGAGAGACAGTACCCAAATTAATTAAATCAGAAATGAAAAGGGTGACATAACAACAGACACTGAGGAAAAAAGAATCTTTAGGTCGTACTTCAAAAGCCAGTATCTCACAAAATTGGAAAATCTAAAGGAAATGGACAATTTTATTGATAGATTTCACCTACAAAAGTTAAGTCAAGAGCAGATAAACAGTTTAAATAGCCCTATAATCCCAAGGAAGTGGAAATAGCGATCAAAAGTCTCCTAATCAAAAAAAGTCCAGGACCAGGTGGTTTTAGTGCATAATTCTACCAGACTTTCAAAGAAAAGCTAACACAAATACTCCTCAAACTATTCCACAAAATAGAAACAGAAAGAACATTATGAAACTCATTCTATGAAGCCACAGTCACCCTGGCACCTAAACCACAAAAAGACTCAACAAAGAAAGAGTATTTCAGACCAAATTCCCTTATGAATATTGATGCAAAGATACTCAGTAAGATACTTACAAACTGAATTCAAGAATACAGAAAACACATCATCCACCATGATCAAGGAGGCCATATCCCATAGATACAGGGATGGTTCAGCATACAAAAATCCATCAATATAATTGACCATATAAACAAACTAAAAGAAAAAAAATCACATGATCCTCTCATGAGAGGCAAAAGAAAAGCCTTTAACAAAATCCAAACTCCCCTTTATGATAAAAATCTTGGAGAGTTTAGGGATATACAAGGCCCTACCTCAAAATAAAGGCTATATACAGCAAACTGATAGCCAACATCAAACTAAATGGAGAAAAACTCAAAGCAATCCCAGTAAAATCAGAGACAAGACAAGGTTGCCCACTCTCTCCATATCTCTTCAATATAGCACTAGAAGTTTTAGCTAGAGCAATAAGAAACCAAAAGGAGCTCAAAGGGATACAAATCGTAAAGGAAGAAGTTAAAGTATTGATATTCCCAAATGATACGATAGTATACTCCAAAAATTCCACCAGGGAACTCCTGCAGCTGATAAACTCCTTCAGTAAAGTGGCTAGATACAAGATTAATTTTAAAAAAATCAGTAACCTTCCTGTATACAAATGAAAACTGGGCTGAAAGAAAAATTAGGGAATGCACACCCTTCACAATAGCCACAAATAATATAAAGTATTTAGGGGTAACTTAACCAAGGAAGTCAAAGACCTATATGATAAGAACTTCAAGTCTCTGAAGAAAGAAAATGAAGAAGATACCAGAAGATGGAAAGATCTCTCATGCTCATGGATCAGTAGGATTAACATAGTAAAAACAGCCATCTTACCAAAGGCTATCTACAGATTCAATGCAATCCCCATCAAAGTAGCAACACTATTTTTCACAGACCTTGAAAGAACAATTATAAGCTTCATAAGGAAAAACAAAAACAAAAAAACCAGGATAGCTGAAATAATCCTATACAATTATAGAATTTCTGGAGGTATCCCCATACCTAACTTCAAGCTATACTACAGAGCAATAGTAATAAAAACTGCATGGTACTGGCATAGAAACAGACTGGTGGATCAACAGAATTGAATCAAAAATCCAGAAATAAACCCATGTACCTACACACACACCTGATTTTTTTTTTACAAAGGAGCCAAAGCCATGGGAAAAAAGATAGGATCTTCAACAAATGGTTTTGGCCTAAAACTGGATGTCTACATGTAGCAAAATGCAAATAGATCCACATTTGTCACCCTTCACAAAACTCAAGTCCAAGTGCATCAAAGACCCCTCAACATAAAACTAGATACACTAAATCTGCTAGATGAGAAAGTGGGTAAGTGCTTTAAACTCATAGGCACAGGAGACAATTTCGTGTACAGAACACCAGCAGCTCAGGCTCTAAGAGCTACAGTTAATAAATGGGACCTCATGAAACTGAAAAGCAAAGCAAAAGACATTGTCAATAGAATAAAAAGGCACTCTACAGATTCCAAAAAGATCTTCAACAATTATATATCAGAAAAAGAGTTAAAGCCTTGAGCTACAGCTGCATCCTTCAGCAGATTGGTGACAAGCTGTCAATATTTGGGAATTAAGTAAACTAACCGCGCACACACACGCGCGCGCGCGCGCACACACACACACACACACACACACACACAAAAGGAGAAAGACAGAAACACAGTAAGCCTCCTATTTCACTGGGAAAGGTTGAGAAGATCCATGACTCCTTCACTGGACCACATGTCCCCTGAAAAAAGCAGCTCTGTATCTTGTGAGTCAGCCAAGAGCCTGATGCTTAGTCATGGCCAAGAGGTAATGCCTGCTTATTCTAGAAAGAGCTCATTACCAAAAACTTCTGTGTTATTGCAAATCTTTGTGCTGTGCTCATGGAAGTCAGGGATTAGAAAGTATGACTGCTCAGAGGCTAAGAGAGGTTCCCCATAGTTCCAAATATCAGTCTTTTTTTTCAACACCAAGCATATTTCATCTCAAAAAGTAAGATGATTTCTCCACAGCCTCTAATCTCGTTCTGTATCTCTTGACAGCATGTGAAAAATACTGATCTAATTTAGGCAAGCATTTTAACCCAAATTGATGGAGTAATTGCCCAGCTCTAATGCTGCATCTGGAAAGCAATCTGTGTTCCACACAAGCCTGGCAGTGTTGTGGAATTCCTATGAGGCCAGTGGCCCAATACTAGATGAATGAGTGAACAAAGGAGTGAGTGAACTTCTCTGCCAGCATTGTTTTCACAAATCTGTTCTTCAACCTGTTAAGCAAGTAGTCTGTCCAGTTCACCGTGGTACCCCTGACATGTAGTGGGAATTCAAGCCTGTTTGTTTAACAAATAAGTACTCAAATGGCACTTTGTTTTTGCTGAAGGTAGCCTACTTCAAACATATAAGGAAAAAAAAGTTGGTGATGATTTTCCAAGCAACATCAAGAGTGGTGCTTACGCTAACAGTCTATGCCCAGATAGAAATGTTAAACAGGAGCAATTTAAATTAGATTTAATGTACAGTTGCTGTGATTTTAGGCATACTCGTGCATAAGCAGGCTAAGCACAGCAGTTTAATAAAGCACGCAGATGACCCAGTATATGACAGTTCTAGGTGTGTCTCATCATTTCCTTGCATCATTGTTTCCAGGGCAACGAAGAGACTGTGAGAACACCACCAGGTCATCTGTGATTCTTCTTCAGGAACAGCATCGTGCATGTCTATATCATAGGTAGCTTCCAGGAAGCCCAACACTTCTGAAAGGTTCTGAGGAAGGGATTTTCACAAATTTGTCCTCTAACTGCAAATTTTCTTGTCATAAACCCCAGCAGTAGAGACTAAAGGGCCATTTCTATGAGAACAGAAAGCTGGATTTCCCCTCCACAATTCTCTTCTGAGTATGTAGGAGACTTTCCCTCCCCTTTCTTCCCACCTTTTCATCCTTTGTTCTCTTGCCTCCTGGTTGGTTTATAGCCCAGAACCATAGAAGCTTCATTTAGATGGTGGCAAAATTCAAAAGGCTCAGAGTGCTGTGCTTGAGCTTGAATTCTCAAAATCAAAGCCCTTCTTTTCCTCTTGGCCACAAATGCTTCATGCTGCTTTAGTGGGCCAGATGTCAGCAGAACCCCACATTACCTTTTATCAAATGTGTTTAAGTGCATCAAAAACTGATTGTGCATTTAGATAGCCAGGTAATGAATGCTGTTTCACGGGCACTGAAATGAGGGCTGTTCTTTAAGATAGCTGTCTTGAAAAAGTCTGTACTTATTCCAACATGGTGCCATCACAGGAAGCATGCTGCAGCGGCACTGCTGAGCTAGTCTGCACAGTCAGGGCACAAGTCCAGGCTCTCCTCTGGTGTCTGTGTCACAGCCACCAACTACTTTGTGCCTCTTCTGTCACTAAAGTGGGAGGAATGACATTAGCAAAGATGGGCTCAACATTATGACATGCATGTCTTAGAGACCACTGAGCACAGAGCCTGGTAAGAGAAAAGGCCATCCTTCCTTGATGGACCTAGTAAAGAGCTGTGGTTTTTTTGTTTTTCATTTTCTTGTTTTTGTTTTTAATGAGGCCATGAAGAACTGCACCCCAGAGAATATGTGAACTGAAAGGAAATTTTACAGCATGGAGACAGAGTGACAGGTAGCTACAGGTAGAAAGTAACTGAGACCTCAAGTTTCCTTATAAGAAAGCAGTAGGAGGAGTACATTTCCATCAAAAGGTTTCTAAGGAAAATAAACATGAGGGGCAAAGAAAAGAAGGCCACCTAAGGCATTCTTAGTCTAACCTGGAAAATGACAGCATGACCAAATGGCAGCTGGAATATAACATTCTGAACCACAACTAGACTAGCTCCTCCATCCGATTCAAAAGACACAGAGATCAGCGTTGCAGCTCCAGTGTCACACATGCCGGGACAGAATGCTAAAGTCACCTATCCCAAGTACCAACTTCAACAAAAGATGAAGAGGCATCAAGCCAGGACCCACAAAAGGCAGAAACTCAAGAGAGCCAAGGTCAGGTCTTTCCAGGGTCCCTTTATCTCAGGTGTTTACAAATTCTTAAAGGAGGATGAAAACCTGAGAGAGAGGAGGGGAACAAAAGCGATAGCCGAGGGGGCTTAGGTTTGCTTTTTCTGTCACTGTAACAAATAACCACATACTGAACCCAGAAAACTGCACATTCTGTTCCTGCTGCTCTCCAGGCTGAATGAAGTTAAGGAATAGGCTGTAAGCAGAGGAGACTCCAGCATGAACTCCATTCTAGATTTTTCCCAACTTCAAGAGGCCACCACTACTGGCTTCTGGTTGCCATCCATATTCAAAATCAGCATTTGGAAGACTGATCCTTTCTCATGTGGTATCATTTTGGTAAACTCCTTTCACTTGTGTGGCTATATAAAGTTCACTGGAACTATCTCTGCATCTTGGAGGAAGTTGACTTATCATTTAATCCCATTTTCAACCTCAATTTCCCCCTGTCATTAGCTCAGTATATTAAAACGTTCAGAGGACTGGGATGTGGACTACTATAGAGTCTATAAAGAGAAGGACCCGAGGAGTACCCATGGTTTTTGATGAGGTCATGGATAGCTGTACTCCCAGATAGTGAGGGGACTGAATGGAAGATTCCCAGCATGGAGACTGCATGACAGGTACCTTATAATGTTGAGTTAATTTAGTGCCAATTGCTACTCAGCTGAGAGTCATTTGGGAGGCCAGAAAATCTCAACCCTAAAACCGAAGTATAGTGATTTCAGGTAGTTAGAGCACTCAGCGAGAGCAGGGTTCTCTCTATTTGTAGAGAAATAAACATGCACAACACACATATGTACAAATACACATATATGATCCAAGCCCTCAAATTATTTGTAGAAGTCAAACCTTCAAGTACAGCTCAGCTACAGAAAAATAGATAAACCAACACACACACACATACTCACTCACACAAGGTTTGCTATGGTCATGAAGCCAATGATGAAATTTTAGAAGTGCCAGAAGCTAAAATGTGGCAAAGCAGTGTGAGAAACCCCAAATTCCAGTTTAAAACTTAGGAAGCATTTATTAGATTTGGGATATATAAAATAATGAGTGATAAGGGACACCAGAAAAAATAATTTAGAATAAAGCATGAGGTGAGGAGCTACAGGCTGGGAAAAAAGGATAGAGTGTGACAAAGCTGAAGGGAGAGTGGGAAAAACCACACACATGCAACTGAATGTACCGGAACTGGAGGGAAAGAAAGCTGAGGATATAGTATGCTGATTCTAAGGCACAAAAGATTGAACCTTAAATAAACTAAGTGGTGAGAGACAATTCCTAGACTTGCAACATCAAAATGCACAAAGCCAGTCAGATTTGCTGCTGTGTCTGTGGCTCTAGCAACCAGAGATTAAGATTTGGGAGGTGCTCTTGAGACTAGGAACGGAATGAGACTCTGTCTCAGAATAGTAATAAACAACAACAAAATGCTGAAAACCAAAGAAGATAAACCAAATAACCAGAAAAAGAAACAAGGCTGGAGAGAGGGCTCAGCACAAACCTGAAGACCTCAGTTCCACGTCTAGAACCCATAAAGATGGAAGGAGAAAAACAACTCTACAAAGTTGTCCTCTGATTTCCACACATGTGACATGATATGTGCCTCCTTATATCATTCACACATAGCAATATTAATAATAAATAAAAATACAACAGGATTGAGAAAATTGTTACAGGGGGTCAGGACTAAAGAAAATAGTATATAAAGGTGTTCACAGAGAAGGAAAAATCAGCCATCTAGAGACAGCTAAAACACTGAGAAGAACAAATCTGGTAAAATGGTAACCGTGAGTCATGGAGGTGCCCTGACTGGAGTAGGATGGTGATATCTCAGGGGCTTACAGGCAGATGTGATCACAACTTGCTAACGCATGTCCTAAGAGAGTACAGAAACATAAAAGGAATTAGAGCATTTTTGAACTGTATGGACAGTACAAAATTAAATCCACACTGAAGATAGACAACGATGAACACTGTAATCTGTAGTGCAAGCATGAAAATAGAGACAACATTTTAAGAGTGAATGATAAAACACTCAGTCAAAAGAAGGGAAAACAAATCAGGCAGAACAAACAAATGGTACATACACAAACAAGCAAACCAAAAAAAAAAAAAAAAACCAAAACTATCAGTAATAAGGGACTGGAGAGGTGGCTCAGCAGTTAACAGCATTTATTGCTCTTATGGAAGACCCAACTTCTTCTCCCAGCATCTATATGGCAGATCCTAACCATCTGTAGTTCTAGGGAATCTGACACCCTCTTTTGGACTCTGAGGGTACGCACAATTATAAATACATTATAAATACTATTTTAAAACTATAGCAATAGTAAGTTTTAAAATAGGCCAATTAAAATCTTTTAATAGAAACACAGATTGTCAGACTCAATTTTTAAAACAACAAACAATATTATTTTTATAAAAAAAAATAACATTAAAAGCATACAGATACCTGATCACAAGGAGAAAGGAAACAGCAGCAACAACAACAAACACTAGTGTGAGGTAACGGAGAGAAACTAATGTAATTCTAATAATACCAGATTCAATTCAGAATCATGAGACACTTCCATGTATAATACAAAGTATGCACCTGAAATGGCAACAGTTCAATTTGCTAGGATAATAAGGTTCTAAGTGTGCATGGTAATAAGGAAAATCAAACATCCTTAATAACTGTTTCACATGAAGGAAACCAAAGGGAAGTCTAAACCTGTCCACTAAAAATAGTCTGACGCAGATGGTTTTACCAGTGAAGTCACCAAAGAATGTGAAGGAGGAACCATACTCCTTTTAATGAGAACACTTTCCCAAAGCTGACATCTGTTTCCAACACTATATAAATAGGAAATTGTATGCCTTTCTAGTTGATGAAAAAAATCTTTAATAATATGTGAACATACTGAGCCCATCTCAGATATAAAGATATAAATAATACTATACTAGGAAAGAGACATGTTCCAGAAGTTAAATGTCAGCTCAGCATTAGATAAATCAGTTTAATAGCTTCATTGACACAGGAGAGAAATCCTGATTATCTCAGTTGAAGCAGAAAATGTAGAAATTGCAGGATACAGTTCAACACTGACTCATGATATATGTTATCAGAATAAGAGTTAAAAGGATTGTTATCTTGTAAAAGTATTCACAAGTATGCAGTTCAATCTCAATACTATGGTACAAAATTCACCTTCCCTTTGAACGTCCTACTTCAGAGTTTCAACCTTAAAATGTGAAGACAAAACCCACACAATTTTCATGTGTTTCCCTTTCAGAACAATCTTCAATGTTGATACATTCAAGAATTGATTTAAAAATAGGCTTAGATGGTTTTGTTCAATCATAGAGCAATGTGGTATTCTGAGCATGCTTGATAAGTTGTGGTAAGCCATGATGTGGGTTAGAAATATTATGTACTTTGGACTGATGATATGTTCAGCTTACACTGTGTTTATTAGAACATAACCCCAAAAGAAGCTGAGATCATCTACATTTTGTCCATTCTTTGTCATCTCGTAGGGTCAGCCTGCTTCCTGACACTAAGTCTACTAGCAGAAGTCTGTGCCATAAGAATCGAGACTTCCCTTCAGGCAGAAGATGCTTTTCCCATGGATGTTATACTGGTCTTTAAATGCACTGGGCTATACTGCTTAGAATTGTATATGCACCAGAAGTAAACAATCTGAAGAGAGAATGACAAAGCGGTATACCACTTAAAATGCATCTAAAAGAGTGAACTAACAGAAAATAAATTGAATGAAGGGAATGAAATGGTTGAATATTGAAGACCATAACTATCAGTGGAAGAAAGGACAAAAGTGACATGTAAATGAAAACTCAGCCTGTGCTCATGGGCAGAGTGACATAACACTGTGATGATGGCATGCTACCTATGGTTTTTACTGAAGGCTCTAGATAAGCCAGTAAGAGATTATCTAGATTAAATAATTGAGGTGAGAAATACCGCCCTAGCTGTTGGAAGCACCATTCCAAAGGCAAGATTCCCTGACTAACAGAAAGGAGAAAGGATGCTGAGCACTGGTGCCCGCCATTCTCTGCCTTCTGTCTGTGGATGCAGTGTTAGAGGCTGCCTCAAGCTCCTGCTGCCAGGACTTCTCTGTCATGATAGACTGTATATTTGAACCATAAGCCCAAATAAACCCCTACTCCCTTAAGTTACTTCCGTCAGGTCATTTTATCACAACAGAAAAAGCAACAAATGGGCAAAAGGACTTTGTAAATACTAAGAACATTGGTACATGAAGGAATGTTGTTAGAATGAAAAATATTGTTCAGGACAATATCTGCTGGTAGCCTACAGAAGTCTACAGTTGTTATGTCTGATGAGATGTTTTTAATTTTATTTTTTATTAATTACATTTATTCACTTTGTATCCCAGCTGTAGCCCCCTCCCTTGGCCCCACCCAACCCTACCCACCCTCCCTCCTCTCCTCCATGCTCCTTTACTAATCCTTTACTGATAAGGGAGGTCCTCTTTATGGATCATTTTTTTTAGATTCTTCTACATGTACCCAGGCAATGTGACCAGCAACATTTACAGAAGATGTTACTTTTCTTCAGTGTGTATTTTGGGGTTCTTAATTACCTAGGGGGCATTATGTGCCAATTTTCTTCTTTTAAAGCCACTAATATCATATGGGGGCCCTACTTATGACTTCATCTAATTCTGATTATTTCCCAGAGGCCCCACCTTCAAAAAGTACCAATGTATCAAGTTGGGCCGGTTTTCCACAGAACCTTCAGGACAGAGATTTAGCTACAGCAAACTGTACCTTAACCTGTCTCTGATCCTGTGGGCAGCACAGGTAGTACTGTCCAATTCACATTGTATACAAGGCAGCTGGACTACAGAAAACTTGTGACTGGCCCTAGTTAGGGACATACAGGAAACTAACCCTGTGTCTGTCATGATGCTTTTTTTTTCCTGGTTTCTGGGAATTGAACTCGGGACCTTTGGAATAGCAGCCAGTGCTTTTAACCTCTGAACCATCTCTCCAGCCCTACCCCGCCTTTTAAAGATTTATTTAGTATTTATAGTTTTCTGCCTGCATGTCTACCTGCAGGCCAGAAGAGGGCACCAGACTTCATTATAGTTGTTTGTGAGCCAAAGATTTATTATCTATAGTTTTCTACCTGCATGTACACCTGCAGGCCAGAAGAGGGCACCAGATTTCATTATAGTTGTTGTGAGCCACCATGTGGTTGCTGGGAGTTGAACTCAGGAACTCTAGAAGAGCAGCCAGTGCTCTTAACCTCAGAGCCATCTCTCCAGCCCCTGTCATCATTCTTTTTCTTTATCTTTCTCATGTCCTTCAGTGCACTGTTTGGGAAGTAGAGGAAGAGGGCTCATTTTCCGAACCCCTTTGTCTGTGCTGGTGTACCCTTCAGCCACTCTCCTGCATCTTTCACCCACAGCCAACAGAAGGCACACTGCTAAGGTCAGCACAAGCAGGCTAGAATGGCCTTTCATGCACAAGATGATTAAAACAATGCTCAACTGGCCAGCCACATTCCTTATCCTTATGAGGATTAAAATGAAAAACTGAGAGAAACCCTTTTTGTTACAAGGGGATTAGAATCAGAAAGTAATTCTGCTCAGCCTAGGCTCTCATTGGGCCTCAGCCTTCCATGCATGTTCTGGGGGATACAAGTGACCCTGGCTTAATCCTTGGGGTCTAAACAGAGGGGTCCTTGGGCTCTGCTGAAAAGGCGTGAGTAAGGAACACTCCTATCAAACTTACATCCATTGTGTGAACTCCACAGAATCATCTAGACCACAGCAAAAAAAGGTAAGAAACTGAAGCACAGTTTAAGCTTGAAGGCTTCTACTCAAAGGTCTACTTTTTCCGGATCCTTAGCACTGGGATTCTGATTTTACAGTTCCCTGGTCATACACATGTAAAAGTAGGATCTGCTAATATGTGACTAATTGAAACCATTACCTGCGCATCCACCCAAGGGCCTGCAAAAGGGATGTACACCTAGCTGGTGGCAGCTCGGTGATCAGGGAACAGGACCCAGGGGTAATCCTTCTGCTGATACTTATTTTAAACCTTTTTCTTAAACCTTCCTCTTTTTTAACCTTCATAGTGCACATAAAATATGGCAAATTAGAAGTGTTTGGTACCAAATGTGGCAGTTGGGAATTCTTTTTAAACTAGAATATTTACATACAAACTATGATTTATCTTCAGGGGAGAATCCAAATCTTAAAACACATAATTCATGACATTTCAGATATAACTTATATTCTGACTTATACAAAAAACAATTGTTGTTGTTCAGGAAACAAAATTTGGCGAAACATGATTTTCTACTCATGAGGTCAGTGATGTCACCAAAAAGTTGTGGATTCTGGAGAATTTTGGATTTTTGTCTGGGAATTCTCGAGCTGTATACTAGCATTTTGACCTACAAAACAGTAGGCATGAGTGTCTCCATGTCGAAGAACCTAAGTTAGGTCCCAGTGACAGAAAATTCAAAAATGGCTTAATCTAACATATGTAAGTCTAATTTATAAGGAAATAAACACTCATGTCCTTTTCAGACTGGGTCCATGACAAGAAAGTATGGAAACCACGCTGACTGTGAGGACAAAGGGAAAAACAGCCAAACAGTCCCAAATGGAACCCCAGGTCTCTTATGTGCTGCTCCCTTGACTGCTGAGTATATAGTGTAGGTGGCTGAAGTCCTTCGATGGGGTGAGCACTCAGAGGAGGATGACAGGAAGAGCCCCTGAGTAAGGCTTACAAGGAAGACAAGGCTCATGTGGAGGATCCAGCCCATGTAGAGAATACAGAACATGGTGAGTGGGGCTTATTAGGGTTCCGCAGAAGCTCTGGGGAGAAAGGTACTTGGGCCTTTCTGCCCTGAGAGAGGATCTGATAAGGTGTACAAACTGGCAAAACCCAGTCCTTACCTTGAGTAAAGGGGCTCACTGGCACCAGAGCTCTTACTGTTTGATAGCACTTGATGTCGCTCAGGCTCTTTCTCCTGAAACAGGATTCACTCTTCTTCTCACAACCTCTTACAACATCGCAGTAGCACCAAGAGCTCCACACATGCATTGATCTCTTCTTCAGCTTTCCCTGTCATGATCGGTTGTAACTTGGCACTGTGAGCTAAATAAGTCTCTTCCGTAGGATCCATTTGCCAGAGTATTTTATCACAGCAATAGAAAAAGATCATTTCCCACCCCCAAAGAATGCTAGTGCTTCCTTACAGAAGGGCAGGCTGCATTCATTATATTGTAACAGTGAAGCTCAGCTTCATCTGAAATCTTCATCTTTTGGAGTCTAAGTCTCTTCTTTCCTGAGGAAGCTGGACCTGTGCATGTCGAATGAGGCAAGGTGCATGCCTTGCGTCTCTCTCACAAGCGGACTTTGTAGTCTCATATGTTGTCTGACTTTGTAAAACAGATCTGGTCACAACCACATACCTGCCACATGCTAAGGGCAAAACTAGAGGCAGGTAGGTGGTAAGCACACAGTGGTCACAGTCGAAGTGCTTACTCATTTTGTTTGTCCCTACCTGACACCATCCGACGCAATGTCTTTTCCATTTTTCATAAAATGTACTACATAGTGAAAGAGTACAGGAGGGGACTGCATGGTCCCACCACGTACATTCATTCCAAAAGCCCTGGGTCTGGATGAGGAGAACTGGCTTGGTTGGAATCTCAGGGCAATGTTGTAGCTAGGCTTCATCCCCACCTGCTAGGCGTGCTGCCCAGCACAATTCCTCAGTGCATCATCCTGCCCTTTTCTCTTCCTACTCCATCTGGGGTGAGAGTGGGAAGGCAGCCAGGATCAAGGTGGCCCTTTAATGTCATCTGTAGTAGGGCAGTCCTTCTACCAGGGCCCTCAGCTGGAGTTTCAGAAATATTCCTCCCCTTTAATTTCTCATACTATCTCCAAGAAAAACCACCAGTTACTTGCCTATAAGGGTTAACTGCATGAGGGAGCTTGAATGGGTGCCCAAGTCAAACTCTGTTGCTATGTATGCCAGTCTTCTCTAAGGAAACTGGGTAGAATGTTGCCTCCAGGTTAGTGACCAAGACACAGCAACACAGCAATAACTGATTCAACAGCATCAGCTGGAAGACAATTCACCCCAGCAAACAGGTTCCTTCTGCTTTATAGAATACAGAAGGACAAGAGTGGGCTCTTCCTACAAGGGCCAATCAATAAGCAACATGAATAAAGCATCCCTAAAGGCACGTGTATGGGAAGCTTTCAGAACTTATTTTATACAAAGCTTTTCAAAACTACCTTTTTGTTGTTTGAAAAAGACATGCGTGTGCTTTAAGAACAAAACCAAAAAGTCTTAGTGAGTTATGGAAAGAGCAAGAAGGCTATGGATATTTCATTGAAGGCTAGAAAACATGGCAATAAACATACACCTTTATGTCCAGGTGGAACCCAGCTCTGTCAACAAGACCTTCACTGAAAATATGCTGTCCTGCTCTATTCACAGGAGCCAAGACACTTGACTCATCCATCTCTTGTGCAAAAGTCCTATTAAGAAAGTATTTCATAGCCCTGGCCAGGTCTCACTCAATACCTAGACTACTTGTACTCTGTTTTTGCTTCTTGAATAACTTGCCTCACACAGATGGTGATATTCACTGATAGGGTAGATTCTTCATTTTTCTCTGTCATTTCATATTCACTCTCCTTGTAGCAGAGGGCAGCACTTTTGCAAAATAGCCTTTCCATGACAGTAGTGCATAATAACTACAGGTACTATGTTACAGGTGGGTGACAAAAACATGATAGCCCCATTTTGCCTGTATTGAAACAGAGGCTCGGAGAGATCAAATAACTTCTCTGAATCAAAACATTGCTGGTGCAGGAGACAGACCTCACAGCTTATCCTGACTGCTATACCAGTCCAACTATTCAGCCAGGCTCCTGCTTAGGCTCTACCAACATCTTCCCTCCCGTGTTCTTCCAGTGAGCGGATAGGAAGGAGCATAAAGACAGGCAGCCGCAGGCTGTGGAAGGTGTGGCTTTCTGCGCACATCATAAGGGCTGGGGCCACAGCAGAAGGGACTCTGGTCCACTGGCCCAGCTCCTCTCTTCTGAGAATCGGGAGTCTGCTCCTGACAGCGCTGGAGGAGGGATCTGGGTGTTCAGTGCTAAGCAATGGAAGCACAGGCATTCCCTCTGCCTGGAAGGAACCCCCGTGGTGTAAGTGTAGGGCAGGAACCCAAGGCCTCTTTTTTCCTGATCTTCTGGTCTCAACAGCATAAGAAGGCTTTGGCCTGAGTCAGTTCTGCCTAACAGCTCAAGTTTCTTACATAAAGGAAAAGTTAGTTGGACTTTGGTATCTATCTTTCCAGTATCAACAACAGGGCCTGACCCTCCAAAGTGCTCCATGACCCTGAGAGAGTAAAGAAGCCTCTTAGAGCCACATGTAGACACTGGCCACTCTAGCCTGCTTCCTGATACTTCTACTTGGCCCCTCCCTCCTCTGCTTTGTCTGCTCCTCAGGCTAGCAAGAGATGAAAAGTAGAAAATGAAATGCACAGCAAGGGTTCTCTCTTTCTCCACACCACAGTCATACCTCTACTGGTGACACATCCTTCTTTTTTTTTAATTTATTTATTGTTTTTTAATTTATTTATTTATTTTTATATCAATCACAGGTTAGGTACTTTGTATCCCAGGCATAGCCCCCTCTCTCACTCCCTCCCACCTTCCCACTCCCTCCCTCATCTCCCTCCTCCCCGTCCCCTCCAAGTCCACCAACAGGGGAG
>CM053758.1:39207453-39294978 GCA_028658305.1 Pachyuromys duprasi | reverse complement strand
GTAAGGTGAAATCTCAGAGTCGTTTTGATTTGCATCTCCCTGATGGCTAAGGATGTTGAGCATTTCTTTAATTGTTTTTCTGCCATTCTATAATCCTCTACAGTCAGTTCTCTTTTTAGCTCCATACCCCATTTTTTAATTGGAACACATCATTCTAAAACCAGAAGAGCCCCATACTTCTGCTCAGTATAGGGCCCCAGTACTCTGTGGGCCTTTTCATCCTGGTCTCCCTAGCTGACAGCTACGTTCACCTTTTCTGGATATGTAGTGTGGTGTACACAGGCCACGAAGAACACTTCAACCATCCAACCCCCTTCAATTACAGGGAGATTACCTTATGATCCCTGCCTCATATGGGTTAGGGAGGAAAGACAGAGGCCCATCCTATATATCCATAAGGGAAACAGAGGCCTGGAGCACAAGCCTCACTATTCTGCAACCCTAGAGGACACTGTATATGCTCAACTGAAAAGGTTCACGTCGCCTCTGCCAAATCACTGGGAGTACAGCCAGGTTGGGGAACAGAGCTGTCTCAGTGAGGCACCAAATCACAACTCATTGAGCATAGTAAGTATTTTAGAAATAATCTAGTGGAGTTTTGGTCAATATTCTAAATTAGTGGAAACTCCTTTTCAAATAAGTGCCCCCCTATGTGAGCCTCACATGTGTAGTGTTTGTATATAAAGATATGAATATGCATAAACATTTTGCTCTTCCTGGATTCTTGGCATGCACAGCTTCCCTTAGACAGGCTATTCTGTTCTGCAGTGTATTGCAGTCAGATTTGTGCATAGTAATCAAATCACCTTCCGCCTGTTCTGGTCTAGAGAGCCACTCCTCTAGTTCACCAAAGAGCTCAAAGAACCTCTTTCTGATGAAACTCTTAAGCCAGAGTTACAAGGTCAGAGCTATTATTTGGGTTCAACATCCTGGCAGCAGCTGTTGCAAAGCATGGGCTGAGTGCAGACATGCCATATAGTCTTGAGAAGGCACTGAAGGTGCCAGCCCAGGCTGCACTGTGTTCAATGTGCAGGACAGACCAGACCGCAAATATATGAAAAAAGCAATAACACACAAATAGCAAAAAGCACATGTGGTAGACAGTCTCTGGAGCTTCAATGCTGGGTTTGCTCTGTGACTAAAAATTGCCATCTCTCTATACCTAGCCCTTTGCTTGTAAGCCAAGGAAGCAAGCGCACAGTGCCTCAAGCATTGACCCTTTTGAAACTATAGCAACCCCAGGGCATGGTCCACCTCACAATAGTGGGTCAAAAGGTCTATTCTTATTTACTTATAAAGAGCTAGAGGGGCTCTAACATATTGTGAAGGGGCCCAGTGGGGCAGACAAGTTCTGGTCCCACATCAGTAGCTGGTGTGTG
Source organism: Pachyuromys duprasi (assembly GCA_028658305.1). Classification (NCBI taxonomy): domain Eukaryota; kingdom Metazoa; phylum Chordata; class Mammalia; order Rodentia; family Muridae; genus Pachyuromys; species Pachyuromys duprasi. The sequence continues at coordinate 39,293,599 of CM053758.1, read as the reverse complement.
TAGAAAAACACTGACCACCCACATGCATGGTCAAGGTGACTTTGAGCCTAAGGGGTTTAGAGGGACTTCAGATGCAGGGGCGAGCTTGATTGTGAAGTGACCATGCCATTAGGAGAAGGTTGCTAGTCAAGGACAAGACCAGTAGAGGGAAAGAGGTCAGCACTAACTGCTCATCCCCCACCCAATAAGTGCTTATGCCACAAATGACTGTGGTTAAGTGGTGTAATCAGAGGAAAATTGTTCCCTTTGCTTAAAACAACACTCATGCTTCCTAACATCCTTATTTCACAGATGTAGACTTAGAAACATAGGCTGATAACAGGGGCCCACGCTACCAGCATGTCCCACTACTCCAGCCCAGCAGCACCCTGTCTACCTTCAACACCAGGTCAAGATTCTAAAATGACTCTCAGCAGATCCTTGCTTGCTATTTTTTCATTAACTGTAGGAACAAAACAAACCAAGGCCAGGCTCTTTTTATAATGTAAAACAAACACCAGCTAGGAAAACAGAAGATATCTCTTCCAGTGGAAATTAGTCTTCTTCAAGGAAACTCTATGACCAAAAGCAGAGTTTAGCCCAGGGTTGGAAAGGCTTCCTTACACTCTCCTCTACAGAAAATACTTGATAAAAAGAATTTCTGCCCCAGCTACTAACAGCTTGAATTATACATGTGGCACATATCTAAAACCAGCAAATAAATAAATAAATAAATAAATAAATAAATAAATAAATAAATACCCTCTAGCTGAAGTTCTGAACATTGTCCCACAGTAGTTTCTGGTTCCTACTCATACCCCGTCCTTCATAGATTTTAGTAATTACACCATTCACTGACAATCAGCTCCCTGAGAGATTGCAGTCATGTATTAATTATTGTGCCAAGGTTCTCCTCCACTACTGAAATTTCCAGGCAGAAATTCACTTTAAAAAAAAAAAAGTCCTTTTCGCCTCTGGGAGCAGAATGAGCTGGAATTTGCTCTGAGAGTACATGGAGATGAGCAGTGTGACAGTGCGCCACCCACAGAGCGAAGTTCTTTCTGAACATACCCTGGGGGAATTGAGTTACACCCCTTTCAGAGTCCTACAAAGAACCATCAAACATGATCACATATATGGAATAAGCCTTTGAAGATGTGAATGAGTTAAAATGAGGTATTAGAGTAGACCCTGACCCATTGTGACTGTTGTCCTTATAAAGAGAGGAGATGAGGTCACAGAACAAAGTCCCCATGAAGACACAGTGAAGAAGTGGCTACCCACAAGCTGAAGAGAGAACCTCAGAAAGACGTTCTACCAACCCTTGGATCCTGATCTCTGACTTCTTGGTCTCCAGATCTGTGAAAAATAAATTCAGGTTTAAGTTCCAGGATGTGCAATTCTTAGTTTTAGAAGTTTTTAAAAATGTGTGCAGGAGACTTCACCTACTTTGAGAGCATGACTACAGCGGTAACAGCTCTGCGAGCTTGCAGCTGACACATGTCAGCAGGTGTCTTGACTCCAAGAGTCCCTCAGACTGAAAATGAATTGAGATGACTGAGCAGCAGTTGGCCCTGAGGTCTGGAAGCTGGGACAGGAGCTCAGAGTATCAGCCCCACCATCACACTAGGCACCACTTTCTCTTAGCTAAACACAAGCCGCAATTCTCCTCAATTCCTCTGAGGATTTTCTACTAAGACTTGAGTGAGTTTTTGTGTGCATAGTTTAGTCTATGTTTGAAAAGTCAGACCACCCAGGTTCCCTAGGGCCACAATTTTGGAGAACCTGGTATACCTGGGCAGTACAGGGGCACTTCTTGCTGTTTTCACTAGAGTAACACTCCAGAAAAACTGTGTCCTCACAGGACAAGAAGAGAAATCCTTTCTTTCAGTTCCTGAGAACTGCTGGAGGTATTACTATCGTTGACTTAAAATTGTAATACAGAGTTATACTTATAAAAACAACATGGAATTAGCATGCGCTCTCTCTGTCTCTCAAAAAAATATGTTGATTAGTGAAATTGAATTGAAGACCTAGATATAAATCCACACATCTATGGATGCCTGATTTCATAAAAAGCCAGAAATACACACTAGAAAAAGAGAAAAGAAAAAATATCATTTTTAAACAAATGGTTCTGGTCAAGGTGGATGACTGAATGGAGAAAAATCCATACTTGTAACAAAATTCAACTTGAAATGGATCAAAGACCTCAACAGAAGGCCAGATACAGTGAATCTGATAGAAGAGAAAAATGGAAAATAAGTCTTGAATTCATTTACACAGCAAAAAACTTTCTGAACTGAACACAAGTAGCATATACACTAAGATCAACAATCCAATAGCCTTCACCCTATAAACCAGTGTTCATGGCATTGGCAGGTATTGTGCATATTACCAACGTTGAAACATAAACACCAAACCAGGTACAAACCCTTTGATCTATGATGGCAACATACAGCAAGTTCTGCTGGAACAGCCTTGATGCAAAGCTTGAGGGACTAATCAAGTATCAGGTGATCAGATTTAAGAGCCAGTCCAAAAAATGGAACCGATACCCAATGTTGCTTTGATAGCCAAGAACCTGAGACTAAATAGGTCAGGGACCCAGAGGGAAAACCAAAGGAACACAGCAATAAAATGACTGCTAATGACACTCTGCTATACTCATAGACCAGTGCCTTACTCAGCCATCATCGGAGAAGCTTCCTCCTGCAACAAATGGGAACAAAGACAGAAACCCACAGCCAGAAAATCTGCAGAGAAGGAAAGACCTTGAAATACTCCACACTAAACAGGATGTCTCCAAGCAATTCTTTCACTCAAGGCCCAGGGAACTTTATGGAAGAGGAGGTAAACAGCATGCAAGCAAGAGTGCATGGAGAACAAGGAAACAAGGCCTTCTAAATTCAGAAAAAAGGATGCACATATTAACTCAGAGACTGTAGCAACACACACAGGTCTGCACAGGTCCACACCAAATGGGGTCCTAGAGCTGAGAGAAGAATTGGACACATTCCTAACCCAGAAGCTGTCTCCAGCTGATAACAACTTGCAAATAAAAAATTTCATTTTTTCCCCTCAAAAGCAGTCTCACTGAGGAAACAAACCACTCTTAAGGGTAGGTCCCATGCCTAGGAGTAGATGGCCAACACAGAATGAATTCAGTGGCATTTTTGGATGTGCTTTGTCTCATATATTGAATTGAAACTTTTAAAAAAATTTTACAGGTCCTTTGTATGTATATATTATGGCTTCCTAGTTTGTGTTTTTATTGGATTCCTATGTGTGCAAACATGTGTCTCTGTATCTATGTGTTCCTTGTGCTTTTTCTCCGAGTCATTTTTTTCCTTGTTTGTTTTGTCTTATCCAGATTTGTTTAATTTTGTTTTAGCTCATTGTATTTTATTATTGTTTTTATGTGCCTGTTTGTTTACTATCAAGATACAGAAAGGGTACAGATCTGGGTGGGAGGGGAGGCGGGGAAGAACTGGGAAGAGGTGAAACAATCATCAGAATATATTGTATAAAAATCTATTTTCAACATAAAAGTTAAAACATCAGTGAACGATTGGAAGAGGGTGCGGCACACAGTGAGTGAAAGGAGTACAGCTGGCACTGTTAGAAGGTGAAGGTATCTTGCCACTTCACCTAAAGATACCACAGGGCAGACTGCAAGGATCCCCTAAATGTTTTCAGCTTGGCTCCTGCGTGCCATCAAGACATGATAGAATCTCTCTCTTATTATATATATTTTACAATTTATTCATTATATATTCCAATTGAAGCCCCCTCTCTCAACTCTCCCAGTCCCACCCTCTGTCGCTCTTCCCTCATCCCCTTCCTCTAGTTCACTGAAAGGGGGAGTTCTCCTCCTCTGACATCTGCTCATAGCTTATCAGGTCTCATCAGAACTGCCTGAATGTTCTTCCTCTCTGTCCTTGCAAGGCTGAATCACCAGGGGCAAGGTAATTGAGTTCATGATAGAAGCAGCCCCTGCTCTCCTTACTCAGGAACCCACAAGGAGACTGAACTGCCAATTGGCAGTAATCTGAGCCATTAGCCGTATAATATAGGATAGTCATACTAAAACTTACAGACCTAAAGAAGCTAAACAAGGAGGACCCTGGGATGGGGGGGTGCAGTGCTGAAATCTTATTCAGCAAACAGGATAGACACCAGAATCGATGGAAGAGAGGGAGCAGAATGGAAGTCTACTATAGACTTTCACCCAATAGGGGAATCGAAGCAGATGCTGAGACTTACAGCCAAACTTTGGGCAGAGCACAGAGAGTCTTATGGAAGAAGGAGAGGGAATAGAAGGACATAGAGGGGACAGGAGCTCCACAAGGAGACCAACAAAGCTAAAAAATTTGAGCCGCAGAGGACCTGCAGAGACTGAGGTACCAACCAAGGACTATGCATGGAGAAGACCTGAGAGAATCTCTAAGACACTGGGCCAGTGGAAGAAATTAGGACACTGGGGGTGGGGTTGAGGGGGGTGGGCAGCGGGACCACCAACCCCTTCCCCTCCTCTTTCTGGCCACAGCTGAGTGAGTTTGCTCAGTTTTGTGCTTCCACCACATCTACTAAACAACAGGTCATGAACTGACACCTCCCAAACAACAAATCAAAATAAGCCTGTTTGTCTCATCAGTTTGTTTCAAGCATTTGTTTCAGGAAAAGAAAAGGAGTCCAGGCTAGCCTCAAATTCCCTATGTAGCTGAGGATGACATTAAACTCCAGATTCTCTTTCCAGTTTCCCAGGGGACCTTTTTGATTTTAACTCTTGAGACAGACAGACAGATTTTATCCTCAGAATCTGACCCTGAATAATCCTTTTCCAGCCTTTTTAAGTAAATGACAAGAGTCAACAGGCCACAGGATCTCCTAGAGCCAAGGCAAAGACCCAGGCTTCAGAGTCTACCTTGGAGAATTTCCTGCCTGGTGGTCAAGGCTCCTCATGCTTGATAAAGGCCGGATGAGCAAACCAACCAACCATTTGATCTTTCATCCAAAACAAACCTAGATCTGTAAGTCTTTGAAGTTGACCTAAGTTAGCTCTTCTTATCACACAATGAAAAGCTTACTTTCAGCCCTTGACAAGCGCCCTTGATGAAAGTCAGTCAGTCCAGGTGAATAAGAATTACTTGTTCTTTTAACTCAAAGACAAAGCTTAAAAAAGATACTTTTCTTTGCTGAATCTTTGGAGTGGGAGGCACATTTGGATTACTGGCTGTAGATCTCAGGGCTTCGAATATCATAAGTACCCACTAGTGAAAGAGATCGAAGAGTGGGACAGTGATACACAGAGACAGACAAAGAGGGAGAATATCCTTAAATAGTTCTGGGTCAATTCTTGACCTACGGGCCTTTGACTTGATATCCCTAAGCAACTAATCTTTGGAGCCCAGAGGAGGCCATTTCTCATCACAGTCAGTGATGGCCACAATTCTCTTCAATAGGTGAAGAACTGTGGGGAGTAAAAGCATTCTAATGTGTACAGTATATGAATAAAAATTGCTTAACTGAATCTGACAGGCTAGAGAAGCTTGGTTTTGTTCCAGCTTAGTTAAGATTCTCAAGGGGCCCTTAAGTAACTTTTCACACATGAGTCACTCATTAGCATAAATAAAGTTTAAGGCTCTGAATTCATCTCACTATTAAATCCAATTTTGATCTTGTCAGATATCATGGTTCCATCAACAGCGTTTTCTGAAGTCAATTTCATGTCTTTTAAAGTCTGGTTTACATTCCTATCATCAGGAAAGTCAAATGTGCCCCTGCATCTCTCTGCTTCCATCTCCTCTACCTATGGAGGGGTGAAAACTCCAAAATGCACTAAATGAGGGCTGAAACTTAGCATTGCTTTTGGAAGTCACATGCAAACTAAAGAGGCCCAGGTGGTGAAATGCAGAGGTAGGCTTGTAGAACTTAGAAAGAGTGGCTATAACTGAAATGTAGTGAGCAGGTCTCTGCTATGTTCTGTGGACATGGTGAAGTTTCTGCCTATTCGACATTCTGCTCACAAAACAACTGGGAGACAAATGACACCAGCAGGGCCCTTAACAAGCAACAGAGTGTTCTTTACTCCACATTGTAGTGGATGGACAATCTGGGCACACTGACCTAAGACCTGCCCTCACAGCCATGTCAATGATGAGGCTGGAGACACTGTTCCATAGAACATTATCTGAGAGACTCACTGTTTCTAGATCACAGTGTTATCAGGGCAGAAAAGATTATTTATCCTTCTGTGAAATTTAAAAATAATGTAAGTCAGACATGTTGGTACATGTCCATAATCCCAGCACGCCAAAGAAAAATCACAGCAACATCTTTTCTCTGAAATATAAATGAAATAAAATGCAAAAGTAATGCAAAATTATCACCCAAAAAAGTAGTGTAGTGCTTGTAAATACTGCACTATATATATTTTGTATATACTTATGTATACACATTCTTGTGTACAGACAAAAAAACATATACACTCACACTCACTTATAAATAGAAACTTAGCATCAACTGGGACAGATCTGCTCAAGAAAATACTATCAGAACACATTCCTTCAGTAAACCAACCGACAAAGAAACCACTCATGAGGGCTCTCCTCCAACAGAAGCAGCCTCTGGATCACCCTCCCGCCAATTCTCACCATCATCTGAAACTCCAAACCCCGCCCCAACACCTTGTTTCATGATCTGATTTCTGTTTGGTTACTTCCATCTACTTCTTACCACATCAACCTTTTACCTAGTTCACCTACTTAACATAGCAATATGAAGATCAGGAGAAGAAAACGCTTCTAGTTTTGATTAACAAAACTCGGAATGAATATTTGTTGAATGAATCAAAATTTGCAAAGAAAAGTGATCTATATGACCTGAGATACTTAGAGAACTCTTAGAAAAGCTCTGATTCTGCAGATCTGTTCACTTAACTATTCCAGGTGAACTAGAACTTATCCCCTGGGCTGTAGGGCTGTGAGTGGGCTGTGAAACATAAGAGAAAACCTGAATGATTTTGAGCCCTTCCTGAGAGTTCAGACAGCACCCCCTTGGTCCAGCTCCACCCCGAGCAGCAGGTTGAAAGACGGTAGGCAGAATATCTGCCTTTCCTTTATCTATTTCACACTGATAACACAGTGTGGTGATCATTATTTCACAGGATTCTTTTTTAATATGTAAATTTTTAAACATAATGTTTACTGTACGTCTATTGCAAAGACGTGTTATGGTCTAAGAGAGCTGAATAAATGTGACTCACAAATGTGAACGCAATTTTAGCACTGGGATTCCTTTCTGAAATTTTGGATGCTATCATTCAACTCCAAGCTTTAAACCAAACCTTTCTTTTTAAGTCAAAACCTTCAAGTTTACAACAGAGGGCTTGATAGGGGAGCCACCCACCCACTCTGGATCCTCATCTTCATATCAGATCTGGGTGGGTATGCCCATCACTTCCTGCCTATCTTATGGCCCCCAACTACGTTGAGTTTTATCCAATACGCTTCATTAAATAAACACATTTCCACCACTCAGGGTGTGTGTAGGTCTGTCTGTATGACTACACCAAAGAGCTAATATCCTAGCCTTTATTCTAGCCTTCAGATTAGATTCAAGCCCCCTTTCTAGAAACATCCCCTGACAGCTGAGGATGGACACTTTTTCCAACCTCAGGCCCAAACAGAAGCATCAGCTGATGGACATGAGTTAGTCCCATTTTTTTAAATTACTAGGCCTGACAGACATGAGCCACTCCCTCTTTTTTACACTTTCTATAAGCAGATGAACACTTCACCCACCCTGTATGAGAATGTGTAGGAGAGGTGCTAAATTCTATCTTGTCAGTAGAGGGCGCTGGTGGAAGGTGGAGGAGTAAAGGTCTACCTCCAGGTGAGGGAAGAAGGAGAGAGAGAAAGAGGGAGGGAGTGGGAGGGAGATAAGAGGGAAGAGGGAGGGGAGAGAGAAAGAGAAACAGAGAGAGAGAGGGAGAGAGGGGGGGAGAGAGAGGGAGAGAGACAGAGAGAGAGCATTGTTCAGCCCACTCCATGTTTCTGCAAGAGTTAGCCATACCGTGTCCATGGTAACGAAAAGCAAAACTTCATGGTCTTTATCCCAGTCTAGGCTGCTTCTCCCTACAACCTCACCTTGCCTCTCACACTCAAGGCCTAGGGCTCCTTGGGGGCTGTCTAGAAGGCATCTACCCATCTTGAGTATGATTCACTGCAGCTGCATGAACTGTCTATCTTAGCAACATACAGAGTGCAGCCTCCTCAGTAGCCAGTGATCAGAGGCTCCCATGGAATCCAGCAAATTCTCAAGCTTGGCAACTCTCTATAAATCCTCTGCAGTAGACTTGTGTCAAGTTACGAAACTACAGCCCCTCAGCAGTCCCCCATCCCATAAGCTATGGTAGTCCCCTGAGCAGAAAGCTGTGCTTATCTTAGACCTGCTACTGGCAGTAGCTACTCCTATACTGCTCAGTCTTTGCTGCTTATCTCACGTTAAGTTTGCATCACATCTGTGATGGAGTCTTATCTCCAAGGCAGAACACCTGCCCAGTGAGTGGGCCACTCTGTGCTCCATTGCTAGAGCCACAAGAACACATAGAAATCCTTGATAGACTTTCTCTGGTGTAGTCATGTATGACTTGTCCCCAGACTGGAGTCTGATGACACACTCACTCTTTATCCCCTGTGAAAATATCAAGATCAGTATTATCCTTATAGAAATAGAAAAATAAAAATCCCTTCTAATTTAAGTTTCCCTGAAGTCTATTCCTTTCAGTTTACCATCTATCAAATTGATAAAATATTACTTTGAATTTTACATGAATCAAGATCCAGACTACGGTCTATTATTCATCTTTCTATGACGTAATTTTTAAAAAACAGCTTAAATACAGGGAACTTACATTGTATTGCTCCTATGAGAGGCCTAGTTTGCCAGTTGTTGGGCATTTAAAAGTCAAAGACTTACGGCTTTTTACTTTCCATATAGGAAATAAATAAACGAACTTCAAAATTACAGTGTATATACAGTAATTCTGAAAGTCAAAAAAGAACATCAATAAGAAAACCAAAATGTTCATACATCTTGAAGGAATTTGCTGCTGTCAAAGAAAACTGTTACTAAAGAGTCAGAATTATTTAGTTGTTAGTTTGACCCAATTTGACTAGATTATGACTCAGTTCTATTTGCTTCCTCATATTTCCCTGGAGGGCCATAGAGAACAACCATTTGCGTTAGTTACTTTTCCTGCTGTGGTAAAACACGGGACAGAAAGCAGCTTGAGGGTTTATTTCTGCACTTCCACAGATACAGTCCACCATGGCAGTCACTGCGGCCAGGACAGCGGACACAAGAGGTGGCATGGTCACATGCCTCTGTAGTCAGGAAGCCTGATAGATGCCTGTGCTCAGCTTGCTTCCTCCTTTCTATTCAGTCCAGAATCCCAGCCCATGGGACAGTGTCACCCATAGTTAAGGTGGGTCTCCCACCTCCATGAACCACAAAATTCCTCACAGACATCCCCAGAGATTTGTTTCCATGATGATTCAAAATCAAATGAACAAGATTAAACCACCACACCATCTTTGAATCTTGAGCATCCTACTTACACCTGACTTGCTTATACAAAGCATGATGCAGCTATGAAGTGTCAGAGTTGCTCTTTGAGAAATAAGGGGAGTTTAGGTGAATTCAGAAGTTGAAGAGTAAAAGATATAAAATGAGTAAATTCTTGGGAGTTAGCTAAGAAGTCAGTATTGTGACCATCCCTCCCACCATGCTAAACACTCACACTCCACCTCGTTCTGCATATCATCTTTTCCTCAACCTCAGGTACTCACACCTGTTCACTTACGGCTGCCTCACCTTCTACACGCTGCAGTACTTCTAATGCTGCTCTTTGTACCCCCATCCCACCTCTTCCTGCCTCTTGGTGAGCCATTGAGAACTGGACGGAGACTTGTGTCCCTTGCAGCTGCCAACGCTGCACTGTTAGTCTCACACCCACCAATTTTATCCTGAGAGGAGAAAGAGGCTCCCTATTCCGGGACACAGTCAGCCAAGGCTGACTTACTGCCAGGACTTACCTAACACACCAGCCTGCATGTGGACCCAAATGACCACCAAATTCAGGAGAGCATAATCATCAGGCAAGGAGAAGATATAACAAATAGGCTTGGTATAAGAGTGTTCTGTTTAAACAGACAAATGTGTGTGTGGACATATATGCACATATATATAAAACTTTGTATATATTTATACATGTACATAAAGGGTTTTTTTGATGTTTTGTTTTGTAGCAATATCTTTTTCCATAGCCCACCTGGGCTTTGAGCTTGCCATCTTCTGCCTCAGTTTCCACAGCAGCTTGAATTATAAACATGCTCCATTACAATACAGGAATTTTAAAATTTTATATCTACAGTTCCACAAAATATGTTTGGTAGAAAACTCAGATGGGTTTTCTGTTTGGTTTTTGCCTTTTGTTTCCTAGTCAAATACAAAGGAGGAAATCGTGACGAAAACAAGAAAGGGAAGGAGAGTAAGGAAAAGGCTTGCAGTGAAGTGATATCCACAGAGGCAGCTGGCTCAAAAATTCCTGCCACAGGTCTCAGCATTAGTCTCATTGTGGTCTTCTCAGAGCGTGAAGAGGCATCTCTGCCAGTGATGGTGAGTGACATAAACTGCAAGACAGTGGAAGTGTGGTAGGCAGGGCTCCTAGTCCCTCAGCAATCCTCACAGAGGAATCACTCCACCTGCACTGCCTACAGTGCCTTCCTTCGACCTGTAAACTATAAAAAAAAAGCCAGTTGCTCACACCTTGAATCCTGGTTCTGACCCCCCCCCAAACTTTATTGGAGAAATGGGTAGCATGACCCCATGTGACAAAAGAAATCTCCAATGACATCCTCCCTTAACTTCAGGACTTGCATCCTATGGTCACTTTCTCAAAGCATCCTTAGAACAGTGGCCAGACCTGACAGAATGACTCGACAAGCAAAGCAGGATAGAGTAGGTGAGGTCAGGAGGAGGCTTCCCTACTTCCTTTTAGATATTTCCTCATATCCAGAAGCTTCTGTCTCCTTATGTTACCGGGTATCGGCACTGGATGTCCCTGCACAGACCTAGAAGGAGCAACCCTTTCTTTCATAAGAACACCTATGCGAACGCCCCTTGGGGATTCTGCATTTCCTAGTTCGTTTGTGGGTAAAACCTCCCTTCCTACTCCTCACTCAAGCCCACTCTTAGCTGAGACAGCACTCATCTTTGGAAGCCCGGAGGCTGAACTGAAAAAGTCTCTTGAGGAGATAATGTTCCCAACCTACATGAGAATGGGCCGTGACTCTGCTATGCTGCCATTTGGTGACCTAGCATAGTGACTGAGTAAACGCTGACCGTTTTAGAATGTTCACTTACAATTCTTCAAATACTAAACATCATTCTGAGAAACTCAGTAAGTGTACCCTAGAAATTACAGTCAGAAAAATCTCCATGCCCACAGGATCAGGCTGACCACGGGCTTGGGCGGGAAGAGAGGCTCTTCGACTCGCAGTGTCTGTCTACCAGAAAAAGTGGCCCAGCCCAGCGACAGAGACTCACAGAGGAGACAAAGGCCTGTGGTGCTCTGAGAATGCAAACCACTTACAAGCTCTGAAAAGCCACGGACCACTTGCCGCCTCTTCAGGTTGGTCTCTCCATCCAGGTTGGCAGTCTCGATGTGGCACAGCCCGTCAGGGTCACTGGATGATAGCAGCAGAATGTCCGCAGGTATGATCTCATTGCAGCGAAGATGGACAAAGTCGCCTACTCGAATTTCTTTCCAGAATCGATTCACATACTTCTTTTCTTCCCTAGTGAGAGACTCTGATTAACATGTTTGACAAGATCCAACTATGCCGAGTTTGGCTGATAAGTATTTGAAGATCATTTAAAAACTGTTTCTACTTTTTTAAAACAGCAAGTTGGTTTTGAAGAACAAGCTTGAGGCTATGAATGCATATAAGTCTATTGAAATGCCAGAACTACAGAACTGTAGGGACAGACTGTGGAAAGCTGCTGTGGCTGGACAGTAGGGAGATGAAGACCCACTGCGTAAAAGGGGGCAGTGATTTGGGGCTTACAAAAATGTTCAGAGCTAGACAAAGATGTAGGAGCTCGCCACTGTGGAAGCTATAAATGTCATGAGCTTCATCACTTGAAAATAGTCAAAACCACCACTCCCGGACCTGTACCCCAAAGAATAGAAAGCAAGGATTTCTCCCTTCATCGTGGTATGACATTAGCCACAGTGCAGAATCAAACCCTCCTCCCACTGATGGACAGGAAGACAAACACAGCGCACATACAGTGGAATATTACCCAGTACTTAGGAATGAAAGCTAGAACACAAGTGAATCGAGGTGCTAAGTGATGTGAGGATTCACAAAAGGACTATCTCACGTCTCCTTCCATGAGGGACTTAGAACAGGTACATGTACAGAGAAAGAAAGAGATCAGAGTTATCAAAGGCTAGAGGAGGAAAAAATATTTATTTATAGATACAGTTTCTACCTGGTGATTTGGATGTAGTGATGATGGTTAGACTATACAGTATAATTAACACTATTAAATTATATGCTTAAAATAGTTACAATGGCAAATTTTGTTATGTGCCACAATTTTTTATTTCAAAAAATGTAACTTAATTGTAATGGTAATCTTTGTGTTTATCTGCCAGAAATAAACACAAGGAGAGCAACAGAACCAAAAAATCTGAGCACAGGGATCTGAGACTGATAATTCAACCAAGTACCATGCATGGAAAAAACCTAGAACCCCTGTACAGATGTAGCCCATAGCAGTTCAGTGTCCAAGTGGGTTCCATAGTAATGGGAACAGGGACTGTCTCTGACATGAACTGATTGGCCTGCTCTTTGATCACCTCCCCCTGAGGGGATAGCAGCCTTACCAGGACACAGAAGAAGACAATGCAGCCACTCCTGATGAGACCTTAGAGACTAGGATCAGAAGGAAGGAAAGGAAGACCTCCCCTATCACTGGACTTGGGGAGGGGTATGCGTGGAGAAGGGGGAGGAAGAGAGTGATGGAATGGGAGGAGGGAGGGAACTACAGGAGGGATACAAAGTGAATAAAGTGCAATTAATAAAGAATTTTTTTAAAAAACCCTTAAAAATAATAAGTTTATCATATAGCAGAAGACAACTTTGTGAATGACTAATTTAGAATATTCAAAAGTATAAGATAATAATATTGTATTGTTACAGAGCTTATGGTAAATTTGATCACAGTATTGAAAATAAATATACGATATTACATGCATGAAAAAAAGAACATACTTTTCAAACTTTAAACCCTGTGAAACTACACTTATGCTGTACCTGTTTAGCAAAATATTGAGTGGTCAGAGAGCTCCTGCAGGGCCTGGAAGTGACCTGTGAGCAATGGCACATGTCACTGTCGGGTCTGCAAAATGGACAAGAGACCAGATCTATCCTCTCCACCAAATCAAGAAGCAGCCCAGGACAACAACTACAGTCACCAATCTCTGTAGCCTTCAGAACTTGCTAGTTAGGTCATTCACATGACCATGGGAAAAGCAAACCCAGTAATCCAACACAAAGGTTGTTTTAAGCAGTTTCTTGGATGCTTATCTAAGTATGCAGTATAAAGAACTGGCTGAATGTTTTCAGCTAAATTCCACACTGGATCTGAAGAAACCCCCACAAACTGCAAGGGCTGCCTGCTATCAGTGCTTCCTTCAGCTTCTTCCCTGTTTCTTTTTCCTTTCTCTCTCCTCTAATCTGTCTGTCTTGGTCACTGTGTCATGTTACAGAGACTATGTTGTCCAAGTTGGACTCAAACTTCTGGGCTCAAATGACCATACAAAAACTCAAGTAGCTGGAACTGCAGCTGCATACCACCACGCCTGATAGTTCTTTCACTTTAAGCCTCTATTTTCTTATGTTTTACTAATTCAAGATACACCAAACCAACTAGGTACAAAGCACAGCACTGGCCATTATAAAACAGGATTTAAATGTACTGTCTGTCCTGGAACATAAGTGCTAAGAGAGAGAGAACCACCAGAGAGCATCCTGTGGGCTGGAGCAATCAAGCCCATGTTGTTGACACCCCCAACACAGCAAAACACGCTTCTGGGTCCACTGTAATGATCACAGAGGCCTACTATGTTTATCCCAAGGATCTATATGGTCCACTGGTCACACTAAGATTCCCATCACCCCGCCCCATCCAGAGGTGTTCTGAGGTAAGGCACAGAAGAGACACTCCATCTCCCATCTTGCCTACTAATTAACAGTCTGATTGCTTCCAAACTTGGAGAAATATGAACTTGACGTCAAACATATTAGATATATTAAGCACATTTAGAATTCCTTTTCTAAAGGTCAGACACAAGTTTTTAGCATTAGAAGCTTTTGCCTTTAATTTCCCTTCTTCATCATTAGCATTCCTGGGTTTCTACAGAAAGAGCAAAACAATTTAAAAGAGCCAGTCCTTTTAGAAATCGTTTCTACCACAGAGAATGGCAGTAGATGTACTCAAGTCCATAGGTTAGGCTTTGAGTCCAGTGGGTAGTCTTGGGATACATTCCAGGACAGTGATGATAGAAGGCAGAGAAGCTCATCAGCACTGTCTTTGGTGAGTTTGAACATAGTATCAAAACTCAGAGAGCTCAGCTTGGCTTCCTCAATAGACCTCACTTTTAGAACCAGTAATAGAGAGGGGCATGTGCATCCTAAATGAAATTCCCTACTATAACTAATCACTAAGGGCACCATGCAGAAGCCTAAGTCCAGTCTTCAATGAGACATGGGACAGGCTGTAAGCAAGAGCAACACCACCCCCTTCAGGATATCTAGAAGAATAAGGCTCTGAGGAAAAGACCCTTCAGGTGCAGGAATTCCTGTCTTGGGCAGACCCTGGGAAATTCTAAGTTGGGACTCTTTTGTAAAAGAACAGTATACAGGGCACCATATTGCTGCCATAGACCAAGGATCCCTCACAAAATGCAAATTGTATTCTTCTCATGATAAATGTCTTTGTATTTATGTATTTGTGGTTATGTGTGGTGCATACACCCCACTTATGGGGAAAATAATGGATGCTACATATTTATCAGCCTTTCCTAATATTATGGGCTGGATTGTGTCCCACTAAGTTATTATGTCGAAGTCCTATCCACTACTATCTCAGACTACATTTGCAGATAGGATCTTTCTAGAGCAACAGTTCTTAACCTGTGGGTCTCAACCCTTTTGGCAAACCTCTATTTTCAAAAAATATTTACATTGAGAGTCACAACAGCAGCAAAATTACAGTTATGAAGTAGCAACAAATATAATTTTATGGTTGGGCATCACCGCAATATGAGGAAGTGTATTAAAGGGTCACAGTATTAGGAAGGTTGAGAACCACTGCTCTAGAGGGATCTGAGTGAAGGGAGGGTGGTGAGATGCTACTCTAGTCTTAGTTGTGTCCTTATAACAAGGAAAGAGGTATCAGAGATGTCCACACAAAATGAATGTGAGAACACTGGTTAGATGGCCATTTATAGGCCAAGGATAGTACAGGACACGACAGATTCCTGAGGACACAGCTCTGAATACGTGGCTATGGCAGCCCACATAGATTAATACAGCATATAGCTATTTCAACAAGGTCTGCTTAGTGCCAGCCCTCTGCAACAGTGAGCTAAAGGTTATCATCACATAATGACATAACAGCTGTGTAGCCATGGTGTAATACATGACTTCAGGTCTGCAGTCATGCCGGCAGAAAGTGGCTGTGTTACAAGTGGCATTGAGCACAGCAGAGACAGTCATGTACAGACCATGATATTAGATGGTGAGTGAAGAAGTCTCTGGTTTGTATACTTACTCCACTACACATTTTATGTTTTTATTGTTTCCCCCTTGTGCTGAGGGAACCAAGCCCTCAGCTGTTCTACTACTTAGCTAAAATAAACCTCCAACCCATTCATGATAATTTTAATGCACACATCCAGTTATAAATAATGTTTACTCTAAAGCAGCGTGCTGATTCCTCTGGCATCAGCAAACATCCATGGTTAGAGTGTCTTTTGATTGCCTCAAGATAGCACACAGAGTGACAGCATATAAGTGTGTAACTATGTGTGTACCACTACGATGTTCTTACAAGAACAAGGTGGCCTGATGATGCCTGTGTGAGAAAGCATCCCCACTGTTAGGCATTGCATGACTACTACCTCTCTCGGGACTTTGAATCTTATGTCTCTAGCTAGGAAGACCTCACAAGCTGAATTGCCAAAAAATGATGAGCAGAGCAGGGAGGTTGAATGAGGGCAGCACAGTGTGTGATTTCTTCACATGCTTGTACTCAACAGGCTACCAGGGCACAGGGAAAGCACTGTAGAAAATGCAGAAGTAAATTAACCTGATGCCCAGTGGCCTCTTAGAAGCACTCTTTTTGAGGCTTTGGCCAGGTGACCTACTTAGGTTTACTTTCACTTTCCTCAGACTTCTGTGCTCAGTGCTCAAGTGGTTACACAGTCAACATCTTCTCCACAAGGAACACCCCAGGGGTCACAGTACTCCATCTCTGCAGACACCTTCAGTGTAGCCCACCAAAGAAAGCTATGCTTTTCCATCAACTGTGGGCCACCTGAGATAAATGGGTTGCACTTTCTATAGCAACAGAGATGGGCTGGTGCTATAGCTTAATGGTAAAGAATATGCCAAGCATGCATTAGGTCTTGGGTTCAATCCTAACACACACACACACACACACACACACAAAATGATAGATAGATAGATAGATAGATAGATAGATAGATAGATAGATAGATAGATAGATAGATAGATAGATAGATAGACAGATAGATAATAGATGAATATGGATAGAAAATTTTTTTTAAATTAGATAAACAGAGAGGATTTACAGCAATCATAGTCCTTAACACATCAGATGAGTTTATAGCAATTTTAGAAATGACAGTTTATAAAAAGAATACCATATTGAATTCCTTTTAAGGCCAGATGCTACCCCTACGTGGCAGCAGATTTCAAGAAGACCTTAAGACCTTTAACACTTGTGCACGGGGAACATGCATAGCTTCTGTGAATGGGTTGGAGTCAGTCACACCTATGGAACACAGGTGACCAATCATCATGTTATAAGCTGACACGTGGGGCAACTTCCCGTAAGATATGGAATCTATGTCCGGTATCAGAGACAAAGATGTGTAAGGGAGCAAAGAAGAGGCCACATGGCCAGGACCTGAGGGTGAACCCATCGCCAATGAGAATGAGAATGGAATACCTCAGACTGTCTTAGTAAGTTTCGGTTTTTTGTTTTGTTTTGTTTTGTTTCTATGAATGAATACCACAGACTGGATGATATATAAACCAAAAGGCAGCATATTCAGCTCAGTAGAAAGTAGGAGGTCCAAGGTCAATGGGCAATGTCTGGTGAAGGACTTCTTTGAAGGCAGGAAATCTGCAGACACACAAGGCAGTATGAGATATCATGGGAAGAGGGTCCAAGGACAAGAGATAAACTGGCTTTTGTGACAGAGACGGTCTTGAAATAACCTAGCAGTTCCTTAATTTGTGAGAGAATAGATCACTGTTATAATTCTTAGTTGTTTACAATGAGGATTAAATTTCCTTGTAAATTTTTGTGGGATCATTCCCAGACCCACCCAATGGAAAGAGGTAGACAAGCATACGTTCTCCTAAATGCAGAAGCCGTGGAACTTTCTATGGGAGGACAGATGGTACCTTTTGCCTGACAAGACTCAGAGTAGAGGATCCAGCTAATCCCTGCTGACCATAGAAAGTGTGAGATCATGTTGTGTAATGTTTAGCAACTTATATATGTGATATTTATTACATAGCCATAAAAAATGAACATATCATCTCTAATTCCTACATCAAGGCCAATACATTCTTACCCTCCCTCTCCCTCTCTCCCCTCTGTCCTCTCTTCCTACTCCATTTTCTTTCTTTTTCTTTTCTTGTCTTCTCTGCTTCAAGCACCCCACAGTCTATATATAAAAATCAGTAAACAAGAAATGTCCTTAGCATTTAGTTCTATAATACCCATACCTGAGAAAGAACTACCTCATGAAAAGGAAGTCCACCAGAGGATGAAATGACGTACAAACAAAGGAATTTGACATTGAACAGTCTTGGAGCATGAGCTGGGATATGGTCCCACATAAATCATGGTCACTCCAGAGGAATGATAACCAGCTCTTCTGTTTGCTGAGTTCTCAGCTCAAGATTCGAAAGGGGACTAATCTAAGACTGTCAACCCAAGAAAAGCTCAGAGAGCACTTATGAAAGAGAAAATGTGTGTGTTCCTTAAGACTTACCAACTAACAGTAACTGGAGAGTTCATGGACCCTAGAGCAGTGGTTCTCAACCTAATATTCTGACCCTTTAATACAGTTCCTCGTGTTGTGGAAAAATTATTTTCATTTCTACTTTATAACAGTTACTTTGTGACTATTATGAATTGCAATGTAACCCCCCCAAAGGGTCACCACCTCCAAGTTGAGAACCACTGTCCTAGAGGCTAATCTACTGCCACTTTTCTAAACCAATATAATCTGTGACTATTCTAGATACTTACCTTATACCCACAGATATATGTAGCTTCACCCTTTAGTCAAAACAGCTTTTTGCAACAAGTGGAGACCATTACAGAGATGCATACCTCATCAAATTGCAGAGAATAAGTGTCTGTGGGGTGATCAGCCCCAACTGATATTCCTACAATGCAATCTTTACACACAAGGCTCACAGGAAATTGGAAAGGAAATGGTGAAAACATTATAAACCAGAGGACCAAGCAAAAGAGTGCTATCTACACATGACAACATAACAACATGGATGCCTAAACAATACCCACATAATGACTACACTAATGGACAGGCCAATGAAAATGGGAGAAATCTCACAAGAGCTAGAGGCAGTCAGTGACAGCTGAAAGAGAAAATCAGTTTTCTCCAGTTTTGAGTTCCAGTCCCAAGTGGTCATCCCTAAACACATGTACATAGGAGCAACACTAAATGGACTCAGTGAATTTTTTGGTTTGGGTGGGGTGGTGGTGATGGGTTGGAAGGGTTTACGTGTGCATGTGAAGAGGTCATAAACTTGAGGGGCCACAGGAGGAGTTAGAGGAAGAGAGAGAAGTGGAAATGAAGTAAATGTAGTACTTGTGTTTGAATTTCTAAAACAAACATAAGAAATATAGTAATAGAAATAAGAAGCAAAGATGAAAACAGTAAAAGAATGCCTTATGCACAAAAGAGCCAGGCCTCAGACTACAGGCAAAAGCAAGTCCTTTTAAGCAAGGCAAAGGTCCTCTCACCTCAGAATGGGGTTTAAATCTGGCCTGGTCAGCCAGCCACAAATCACAGATGTCCCTGCAACATCACCTTTCAGCCTCTGTTTGCTCAGCTGGAAAGTGAAGGTGTTGCACAGATATGTGAGAATCTGAGGTCTCCATAGTTTTCTTCTGGGGAAACATTGTTAACCCTTTATAATCTAGCACATGTTGCCTTGCGGTTCTCATCTGACCCTTATATGTTTATCATAGACACTCTAGGGGTGAAGGAATCTAGTATAAGAATTAGGATGACCAAAAATAAAACAATCTCTCAATTCATTCTTTGATCATTGGCTTAAACTTGCTTAAAATGACTTTATTCGTAGAAATCATGTTTTGTATTGTTTTTAAGAATTTAAAGTAATTGTTCTATCTAGCTAATAAGAGCTTTTGTTTTAGGTCAAGAAATTGATATGACTTCTTCATAAATTGAAGATTTAAGCATTGTTTAGAGATGTATACATCAGAATTTCCACTCAGTATATGATTTTTTGTGGCTCTCCAGTGTTTCCACAGTGAGAGTGATCTCTACTGTGTAATTACTAATCTCTTGAAAGTAGAGGAGATCTACTTCTAGAATGGAGGATGGGGGAAACTACAAGAACAAATGAGAGATAATTCATCTCCATTGCCAAATGACTGGATTTGGAATTACCTAGGAGACACATCTCTGGATATGTCTGTGAAGGCATTTCTAGAGATGTTTAACTGATGCAGGAAGACTCTCCTTCACTGTGTCTGGCACCATACCATGAACCGCAGAATAAATAAAATGAAAAAGACAGAAAGCAGCAGTAGTATTCCTCTATCTGTACTTCCTGACTGTGGATACAATGTGGCCAGCTGCTTCACGCTTCTGCTGCCATGCCTTTGCTACAATGACAAGGCTATGCTCTCAAACTGAGAGGCAAAATAAACTCTTTCTTCTTCATATTGCTCCTATCAGGTGTTGAGTACAGAAATGAGAGAGGTGAGTAATACAAGAAATGAGAAACTACCTTTCTACTTCAATGGATTGCTCTCAATGGGGATTAATATTTAGGTTATTTGCACTCAGAAGTAAAGGGTTTTGTTGTTGTTGTTATTTTGTTTGTTTGTTTGTTTGTTTGAGGTGAAGACAGATTTTGGTGTTTCTCACAACCAGTTAAGCATAGGGCTCCCTGGTGCCCACCCATTTCCTGTGGGCCCTGAAAGCAAGAGTCTAGAGTGCTGTGCTTTCTGCACAAAACCCTAATTTACCCTTCCATGCTGAGGGAATGCAGCTGGAAAACAGTTCTGGAATGTGTGCATAGAATTGCCACATCCTCTAGCTTTTGCAAACTATAACTCCCGGTAGCTCACCCATGAACTCAGAGGATCATCTATGCAAACATTCCTGGCATGCATTCATCTCCCTGGAGACTTACTCAGCACTCAAATACATCAGTCTGTTTGAAAGACATAACTGTTCTTCAGAAATAGCCCTCCATGCAAGGGCCACGGATAGTCCAGAGTGACTAGCGTTTTTATTTGGGGTCTTTAGTGAACACCAGCTGGTATAGATGGCTTAGATCGTAGTCTCTCAGCACTGAGACTCCATCATCTTAGTACTGGCAGTAGATATAACCAAAAAGTGAACACAGCTCTCTCCACACCGTGTCTGATGAAGTCACCACCCACTGAACTCTCCAGCCTGTACCTTGGAAGCCCTCTCTTGGTCCTAACATTGTGTTCCCTTTTGCACTGACAAAGGAACCCTAAAGGGACTGAGCAGTCCAATGTCACAAACCATGTTACTCTGAATCCTCGATGGCGAAGGAGGTTTGATGTAGAAAGCACATGTGATCTGGGTGGCCTAAAGAAGAGACATCTCACAAAGACTAAGCAAGAAACCCTGCCGCCCCTATTCATTTGAAATTGCTCAGGCGAGACTGGCGTGGTCTGAGAATGCATGTTTGTATGCATGCTAAAGAAACAAAGGCAGCTGGTGCTGGAACATACATCGCAGTGTTTGAGAGGCACAGAAAAGCAGTGCCTAGTTCTTTTGTCAAAATGCCCACATATTCATAAACAATCAGAGACAACATCCAAGGTGTCAAAACACACCAAAGTGTATTTGGTGCTACAAACTGGTACATGCACCCTAAATAGGCCTGAGTAGACTGAGAATTAGTCATTATTCCTGTGAACACATGTGTCCAGAACCACCTGAGCTATGGTTATAGAAGGACAGTGCTCTGCTGAGGTCTCCCACTCTGGGTTCTTCCCTTTGGAGTTCTCTTTGAGGTGGAAAGCTGTTTTCTTTTCCTGGTTTCAGGCTGAGTGGCAGCTTTGAGCACTGCTCCCTCCTTAGACAAATCAAATCTGACTGCATGAAGAAACCACAGACTTCAGGTTTGTGTCCCATGTGACACAACGCCACTCTATATATTCTCACATGATCCTTTTGCAGGGTATATTTATAAACCTACTAATCTGTTGACTTCAGAATGATGGACTATTGCTAATGATGCCTCCCATCTGGCCACTGCTTAATGTCATACAGCCCAGATATATAGATATATAGATATATATATATGTATATATATGTATATATACATGTATATATATGTATATATATACATATATGTATATGTGTGTGTATATATACATATATGTGTATATATGTATATATGTGTATATACATATACATATATGTGTATATATGTATATATGTGTATATATATGTATATATATACAAATATACATACACACACACGCACACGCACACACACACACACACAGTCTCATCTGAGCTATGACCCAGGCTCTGGGTTCTGAATGCCTCAGCTTGCTGATCTATAAAGGAGGAGACAGACCTAGTTCAGTCTCCCAGCAAGCCCACCCCTTCACACCACCTTCCCCGTAGCTCTTCAGCCCTACACACTTTACCCTTTCCTAGCACCTGACATCTGGACTTTACCTCGCAGTCTGCTTTATGTATGACTTTTCCCCAATACTGCCTTTGAAGCAAGCTTTTCATTTTACCTAACAAAGTCAGAAACACCACAAGTGAGCCAGCAGTTACATAGTACATTTGATTTGTGATCTGGAATTTAAAAAGAAAAAAAGAGCCATCACATTGCTTATCAGAAAGACACCACAATTGTTCACAAGATTTCAAAGAAATCAAGCACATAGGTACAATTTCAACATAATCTTATAAAATACGGCTACATGGTTAGTGTTATTTCTTTATCCTATTTCATAAACCCATGTAAAGGCAAGGGTCTTTTTATAGACATTACATTGACTTCTGGTCTCTGTCTGCTTGTATTTTCTGCTAAGACATCCAGGGCTAAGTTAGATACATTACCACTAAAGTGGTTACACTTGCTAAACAAACAGAAATATAGTTGACCAAGCATACCTGGATGTGTCCAGTTTCATAAGCAGTGAGATATATTTTTTATTCTTCAAAGTGCATCATAATCAGGTAAATTTAAAGGTAAACCATCTAGTAAGGTCCATGGAAGATGCATCTAAAAAAAAGGGAAAGCCCACAGAACTGAGCCCACCACTCACATCAGCTCCCCTAAGGCCTCCCACGCACCCTGAAACTGCTGGGTCCTTTGGCTCACAGAAAAGGCATCGCATGGTCCTTTGAAGGCAAACAGAATAAGCCTTCGAGGCAAGAAATATAAAAATTCAAAAAAACTAAAAGCCAAATGGCTGCAGAATATAAGGAGGGGCAATTAGTGCTTGCAAAAACCCAATGCTAGGTCATAGAGATTTACTAACAGGAGACAGACTGCCATCAGACATGTCAGAACCCATCCATTGCAGGATGTGAAAAATGCTGCAGAGTTCAGTTCATACTGGATGTAGAGTACATAGCGATCCAGACTGCGCAACAACGACAACATCAGCATCTGCCTCCACCTTCTGATCCTGATGAAGCTCAAACCTGATGGTCTGATATAGACATAAAGTTATCTGTAATTCAAATGCTAATTTCTGTAACCCCCCATATCTGGTTGCAATCTTCGTTCTGAGCATCTCCTGTCTCAATGTTCTATAAACTCTACTCCCCAATTGTCCCCTGATATGTCAATATAGAGGCCTGACAGCCACTGAGCAGAGTAGAGAATATAACTGGACTTCCTGCCACCCAGGGAACAAGGAATAAGAGGAGGAAATAGAGGATTCAGTCATGTGAGATATTTGGGAGGGACCAGGAGAGAAAGCTCAGCAAGCAAAGCTACAAAGTGCAAGTATCCCTGAGATGCCTGCTGAGAAGAAGCCAAATTAGCTTAGAGGGTTAAGAAAAGAGTAATAACTGCTCAGTTATTGTGTTATGAAGCTTATTATTAAACAAATATAAGAGAGTCTCAATTATTTGTGTGACAGCCTGGTTAAGAGAGAAACTAATGAACAAATACAGTTTTATAAAAATTACTTTAATATGAAGATAAACATGGATTTATTTGCATGTTTCTACATGTAGACATCCAGTTAGACCAGCAGAATTATTTGAAAATACTGTCTTTTTTCCATTGTATGATTTCGATCCTTTGTCAAAAATCAGCTGTGCATAGGTGTGTGGGTTTACTTCTGGGTATTTGATTAGGTTCCATTGATTAACAGCTTATTTCTATGTCAGTACATGCAGTTTTTACTATTGCTCTGTAGTATAGCTTGAGGTCAGGTATGGAGATACCTCCAGAAATTCTATTACTGTGTAAGATTGTTTTAACTATTCTGGGCTTTTTGTTTTTCCATATGAAGCTTAGAATTGTTCTTTCAAGGTCTGTGAATAGTTGTGTTGGTACTTTAATGGGGGTTGCATTAAATCTGTAAATTGCTTTTGGTAAGATGGCCATTTTTACTATGTTAATCCTACCAATCCCTGCCATGAGAGATCTTTCCATCTTCTGGTATCTTCTTCAATTTCTTTCTTCAGATACTTGAAGTTCTTGACACGTCTTTTAATTCCTTGGTTAGAGTTACCCCAGATACTTTATATTATTTGTGTCTATTGTGAAGGGTGTGGTTTCCCTAATTTCTCTTTCAGCCTGTCCGTCATTTGTATACAGGAGGACTACTTGTTTCTTTGTCTTTTTTTTTTAATTAATCTTGTGTCCAGCCAGTTTGCTGAAAGAGTCTATCAGCTGCAGGGGTTCTCTGGTGGAATTTTGGGGGTCGCTTATGTATACTGTCATATCATCTGGTAATAGCGATACTTTAACTTCTTCCTTTCTGATTTGTTTCCCTTTGATTTCCTTTTGTCGTCTTATTGCTCTAGCTAAAACTTCTAGTATTATATTGGAGAGATATGGAGAGACTCTCTCTGCCATGAAATCAAGGGGAATCAACCCAGAGACAGAGTGGGTTAGTGATGCTCGCCCGCACAATTTCCGGTGGTGATCTCCTAATCTCTGCAGTCCTGCCTATCAGGACTGAAACCAGTGCTTCCCTTGTGTGTGTTTCACCCAATTGCCTACAATCAAGAAATCTGGCTAGTGCTACCCACAGACTCGTATGAAGGTAAGGTCTGCTCCAGAAGCCCGGACATGTTGCAACACCGTTGTGCAGTAGAAGGATGACAATGGTGTTAGTCCACACCACCATGTCCCCAAAGCCCCTGCTTCCTCCAAATCAAAACTATATGATAAAGGACACTATGGCATCAAGAGCCCTCCTTCCCCTTTGACTTGTAAGACAACTGACAGCCAGAAGGGCAAATGGGCTCTCTCACACACAAAGAGGAGCAGCCTGTATCAGTGAAGTATGTGATTCCTGAGGCTTGCTGCTGTCCCTTACTGAAAGCACCCCCTTCCTGACCACCCCAACCAATGCTACTTTAGGTGCACACAATGAAAAATTAGACATCATGAAAGCAACCTCTTCTTGATGAAAAGGCTTTCTAAAAATGCCACCAGAGCAATAGCTCCTGATAATATATTTACTGCTAATGCCCTAAATCATAGTAGTCTACACAATTGTGATCACCCTGGGATCATAAATAAACACAGCATGGTCTGTGGATGCAGACACTGAGGTAGAACGTTGTTAGATATTAATTAAAATATGCTACTAGGATGTAATTCCTTCTGATGCCACTTGTGGGGTGACAAGACACCTCTGTGATCTAAGTTCGCAGTCACTTCTCAGCTTTCTTCAGTAAAGTAAAAGAGATGGCAGCCTGTAGAAAAATTGACCCCATCAATTATATGCAAGAGCTGTATGCAGAATAAGCAGTGGTACTGAAATCTACAACAACTGTTTCCCTCTCTGCTTCTACAACTGGAGGCCATGAGCAGGAAACCCCAAGGCGACTTCTTTGTCCTACTTTGCCCTCATTGTGTCCCTGTAAGTAATGTTGTCCTCCCTGCAAAGATGAAAACACTGAGAGGCAAAGGAGGTTAATAAAGGACCCGGCTATAAGTCACTCAAAGCCCCCAAATAAATTAACTTGCATCCTCTAATTTTAGGTTGTCTGACTGGAAAGAACGTTGAGAAATGCATGGTGCTAAGCTATTGTTCTTGCCTTTAGCTTTGAAAAACACATTTCCCCTTCCTTGGAGACGGTAAGTGTGTTAGGAGTGGTTATGGATCAGTGTCTTATGATATCACTCAGGCATGCAAAGACAAGCCAGGTGTGATGGTACACATCTGTAATTGTAGCTCTCAAGAGATTAAGGCTTAAGGATCATGAGTTCAAATCCAACCTCGGATACATAGCAAGACTCTGCCTCCAAAACAAAAAGACAAGCTATGTCTCCTGGGCTGCTCTGAGGTAATGACTCAGATGGGGCTTCCAACTAAGTCAGAGCACATGGAACCCACATAGGAAAGCCATGCATGGTGCCTGGGAACCCCAGGACAATGCTTGTTAAATTACTGTCACCCTTCCACACAGGGTCTTCTGGCCTTGCCAGTCACCTTCAGCTCAGTTTTTATTTTATTATTTTAATATTTTGATTAACATATAATATGGCTTCATTATTATAAAGCACAGCATAATGTTCTAATTTATGTATATTCTATACATTGTATAATGAGCAAATTAAGGAAAATTAGTTTATCCATAGCCTCAAAATAAATGTTCATGATGAACATGTTCAAAACCCTCTCTCTCAGCTCTTTTTAGTTCTGTAATAACTATTACTAGCTACAGTCCTTATGCAGAATGTAACAGGGGCCTATCCCTTCTTCTTGACCTCAGCTTAGGGCCTGTGGTCAGCATCTCCTTACTCTCTCACAGTCTATTTGAAAATGATGATGTTGGGTCTTTACTACAGACTGCTGTGAAGCCAGATTCCCCTCTAATTCTCCCTGGTGACTTGAAACTGAAGACTTATAAACAGAAACAGGAATTGTCTTGATGTTTTGGGATTCCTAGCTATCTTTTATCATTATGAATGACCACTGGGCTAGATTTATAAATCCAGCTTTAGCACTGTGTTATTGTCCTCTCTCTTTTCTTGCCAGTAGCTACAGCTCTTCCCCCAAATGTGCTGGGACAAGTACTACCACTAGAAATTTTAGCTGGAAATATTTCTTCAGCTATCACTCTAGTCTTTCATTCCAGAGTGATAGGTGATAATATTTGCTGGAGATAACTGAGCACATGACAACAGTGCTTCAGAGCTCGTATACATGGGCTCAGCAGTTGTCCCTCAGTGGTATGCCATAGATCTAGCTGTGACCCTGTGTGCATGCACAGCTATTTTTGGATCCTCAAGGACTCTATGGGGGTCTATAATGCTTTTATACAGTGCAAATGGCTTGAAGATGAGTCACCAGGAAAGAATTAACCCATGAGCCTTGGAGGACAAGGCTCATACTAATAGGTCAATCAACAGGTGACCCTCACATTCAGAAGGACATTAGAAGGTGGCTACAACCATCTGCATCCTAGATATGTGTGCTCTAACTGGACCCTGTCTGTTTCCTCTGGGACTCGTTGGCCAGGCAGAGGGACAACTTGTGGCCAGAGAAGGGAGTGACAGCAGAAATCTGTCGTTCTATTTGTCAGGTTTCCCTCTTTCTGCAGCTTGAGAAACATTCTTTCATTGTTTAAGTTTTAGATTTTTTAAATGATTAATAACTATCTATACATATGTATGCATAAAATGTGACATTTTAATATATATTCAAAGTGCAATTATCAAGTCAAGCTATTTAACATATTGTCCATCACACACGTTTGTGTGTTTATGGGGGACATTTAAAATCTATAAGCAATCTGACACATTAGCTATAGTCACCCACTATGCTGTGCAACAGATGACCAAATTTATTCATGCCATCTGTCTTAAACTTTGCATGCTTTGACCAACAGTTAGATATTCTCTAATTTTTAATTACCTTTATTTATTGTATGTGTGTGTGAGAGAGAGAGAGAAAGAGAGGGAGAAGAAGAGGGAGAGGGAGGAGAGGGAGTAAGACAGGCAACAGCTTGTGGTAGTCAGTTCTCTCTACCATTTAGTCATCTAAATTGAACTACAGTCCTCAGTTTTGGAGGCAAGCACCTATACTCTCTGGGCCATTTTAACAACCAGTTCCCAACCATCCCATTCTGCTTGTCCCTGTGCAGGTAGTTATTTTAAAATTATTATTCCACATTCCTGCTAGGTACCTTAATCAGAACATCAAAAAGGGTTTGAATGTCCCCTTGATTCTACAAGGAGAATGTTCTTACCAGTTTTCATGTGACATGTTGCAGTCAGAGCAAATATATGCTGAGGACGTCCTATGAAATTACCTTTGTGCTATGTACATGGGGCATACAAGAAATATAAGTGACAAAGTCTGAAAAAACAAGTCTGAAAAATTTTGGTCCTAATAATTTCAGAGAAGAGATCTT
This sequence comes from Pachyuromys duprasi, assembly GCA_028658305.1. NCBI lineage: Eukaryota > Metazoa > Chordata > Mammalia > Rodentia > Muridae > Pachyuromys > Pachyuromys duprasi. Next base: position 39,265,380 of record CM053758.1, on the reverse strand, counting down.
CAGCCTATCTATATAAGCAGTGTTTGTCTATAATTAGATTACATCACACATGTCTTCTAGATTCTTCTGCATTACAGCATAGTGAAGTTTTGTTTTGAGAAAAAGATTCACAAAATACAAGTCTCTGGAATCCCTGTGCCACTAGTCTAGCCTTGGAGGAGCCCTAACCAGTCCTGTGGGGGTTGCAAGTTCTAGACCTTCCTACACCTGCCCACACATCAAAAATTGTTGTCCTCAAATCAAGACCCACATTCATTTCTTTCCCTCTTTGCAAGTTTGTGCTGTTATGTGTTTTTAAGTTATTATTTTAAAGACTCTCACAGAATGGAAGTATCTTCGTCCGGTCTAGCACCTGACTCTTCGGCGCTGGAAGTGGGACCTCAGGCTCTACCAAGGTATTGTGCCTAGGGCAGATGGACCCAAGAGACTGCTTTCCTGCCAGTACTTGCCATAACAAGCAGCTACTGTCTTCTACTGGGAAATGGGGACCTAAAGATACTCTTTCTGAACTGAACAGCACAGCCAAGCATCACTTTTCACCCTGGGCATCAGTTCTATATTTAGGTCACATTCTACAGTGTCATCTATCAAACTGAAACTGTGAAACCAGAAAGATCAACCTAGGCACAACAGGTTTCAATGAGAATTTGCTGTGGTGTCCTTGGCCTATGTAAAAATGGAACACTACAAGATCTGTTGGACCACAAATTTGGAAAGCTAGACTCTTACCAGGGCAAGGAAAGGCCCGTAGCTGGTTGCTTCCCTCTTCTTGTCACTGACAACACATAACCTGATGAGAAAGCTTGTTTATGCTACCCACTGTGGGTGAACTTAGCCCTGCCTAGTAGAAGAAATTAACCCCAAAATTAACAAATGTCAGTCTCCCTGGGGAAAACTGTATCCTGGAAGTACCTGGAACAATGTGTGTCTTCCTGCTTCAGGGCCTGAGTCCGTGTAAGAGCAAAACCCAGATCAACCCCACGCCATCCTGTGTAGAAGCATGTACTACCAGCACGCTTCTGCCTCCAGGCAGAAGTCTGGAGGATCTCCTAAGACTCTTAAAGATAGCTGTATAGATAATCGGCTACAGGAAAAAAGTCCACATGAGTGACACGACATGGGAAGACATGAGTATCAAAAGGTACGGAAGCACGGGGATATAGGAGGGCCTTTCACAGCCAGCCTGGAGAGTCTACAGAATGGCCATGGTACACCAAAACAAAGGGGAGCATTAAATCGCCAGCAGAAAGAGGAGCCTTTCTTCTGCTTGTGAAGTGCTAGATTGCAATCTGGCACAACAGCCTCCAGGTTCCTATGGCCAGAGAACAAAGCAGTTTAAAGCCACAGTCCAGCCCCCAGAACATTCTGACAGCTTGCCAAACGTCCTCACTTAGTTCTGACATGTCCCCTCAGATCCACAAGCCAGAAAGGATAATACCACCTAAAGTCCCCATTTGAACCAGCAGATTTCCTTGGCTTCACCAGAAGTTGTTTCCATCTTTGCAGACAGAGGACTGAGCAAGTCTCAGGTAGCCAGCAACTTGAGATAAACCACAGAAGTTTTAAAACCTCTTGTTTAAAACAAGAACAAAACAAAATATTGAACTAAGTAACCTCAACACACTCTGTAAGGGAATAAAAAGTGAAAACCTGGGAAGGCATAGCTCAGGAGCAGCAGATGAGTGGGCTTGATCCAGGTCATCTGGAAGGGTGGATTCATAAACAAACTGAGTTCTACACCGGCCCTCTACCAACACAAAAGTCAACCACAAAAGATCAGCAACAGTTTCTCCTGCTCGGGGAGTCGTGTTCAGCCATGCTGCTGAGAATCTAGCCAGTTTTACGTATTTATCTAACAAGACATTCTATCTATTTATAGCAGTTTAGTGCAATGCTTCCATAAACATTTGCACTGAGAAATCTTTAAATCTGGACACTTAATAAATACATTTCCTCTAATACTTTTTAGAGTTGTTTTTTTTTAAATAATCTTGTCAGTAAGACAGTGAGCTCTTTGAGTCCTGGATAGAAGAGATGAGACTGTCACAGGTGGGAAGACACTAAAAGGTACAATAATTATATTACTGTATGAAAAATTTTAATATAAAAATAAATGTATGCCAAAACAATACAAAGAAAACACTGAGTTTTTACAGAACAGATCATCACTGTAGCTTCAATGGGATCTTAGGCTACTATAAACTTCCCAGGCTTTTGAAGTCCTGGACACATGAGTTCTTTCTCTGATTACTCAGACCTCCAACAACTTCACACCCAGAAGACACTTTCTTCCTTTAGACCCTCAGATTTTCTCTTCCTCTCACTCTCTCTTCCTTCCTCTCTCATTCTCCCTCCTCTCCTTCCCTCTCTCACCATTTCCCCTACTTACTATATTAATTATGGAGTATGCTATAATGAGATATATGTGTGCCATGTGGAATGAAAGGATGAAGCTAATTAACATATCCATCACCTAATAGTAATAATGGATTCTTTCTAACAGTTTTACCCACCATCTCCCACTCCCTCAGCCCTCACTTTCTGTTAAACTTCCTACAACTCTCTGCTGTCATGAGCTCCATTGTTTTAGATTCTACATGTACATGAGACTGTAGGAGTAAAAAGTTATGTTTCTGTGTCTGACTTATTTCACTTAGCACGCTCTGCTCTGGGTCCATCCTCGCTTGCTGCTACAAGGAGCAGGATCTTTTTAAGCAGATTAACATTACATCATGTATATCTAGCACATTTTATTCACTTACCCATGTGCTGATGACTGACTCCATACCTTGATTCTTGTCACTGGTGCCCGATGTAACAATGTGGTAATTTACACACTGACTTCTATATTTTGAATATACACCCCAGGGTGGGGTGACTTAGTCAGATAATAATTCTATTTTATCTTATCTTATTCCTATTAATTTTTTAAACTGAGAGGAGATATATTTGTACATCCTTTAAAAGGTGTGCCATCCTTTCACTTAGGTCATTTTCCTCTTCCCTGTGTTATCCCAATATTAGAACATGTGATACCAAGGAGAGCACCATTATAAGCCTTTGAGGAATGGCCATGCTCTTCTCTAGAACTAAGCTGCATTGCTACCAACAGTGTGTGTGTGAATTCTACACACACACACACTCCCACACTGCATGGCAGTTAGACCTAAGGTCACAGGGAAGGTGTGCTAACAAATGAGAGCATTCCTGAAACCACTTGAATAAGTAATGGGAGAGTGAGTTATTGGTGCTGCCCTCCTGAGCATACATAGTAACCCTGGATTTGGTAAGTCTGCTCTATGTGGAAGGAAATTTGTCCGAATTTAAATAACTAACCTTAAAAGAAAGAACATTTAGGTGACCCCTGGGAGTCAGGGCTTCATGCAGGGTTTTCACGGAAGCATGCATTAATCCACACTGTGCCCCGTACATTATGGAATTTAATTCATGTTGCTAATGAACAGGCCGTTCAGCCAACAGCAACCTGTGTCCCAGTAGACCAGAATACAAAGTAGGAACCATAGTGTCAGTACACAGAGGTTATTTTTATGCTTAAGCCCTGGCATAAGAAGTCATGAGATGCACAACCCACTTGGTCTTGGACTAAGCATCCTCAAATGCAAAACAGGAATAAGGACAACAGTACAGTGTCTGCATTACAGGTAACACGGCCAGGTGTAAGCTATGTGGCATCCAGAAGTTTGTGACCCTCCAAAACCACTCTGCACAGGCCCACTCCTGTTCAACTCTCAGAAAACAAGACGAACACTTGAGTTCCCATTTATCAGACATAAATTTATCCATAGTAATCCTTGTCCGATCTGGTGGGGGAAACTGCTTTTGGGGCAAACACACCATTCTGTTTTCTGCAGCTCCTTGAGGTTACTAAATCTTCAACTAGGCTGGCATGTTCTGTATGCACTCCACACAACAGGGTAGGATCACCAGGTAGAAGACCCTTTACTTATTTCTGAGCCCAACTTTTCTTCCTAATGGGTGGCACAAAATCAGTCTAGGTTATTAAGTAGCTGGTTGCCAGTGCTGAGAAAAAGGCTGGACAGTTCCTGGCACTCCTAAGCCAAGGGTCTCATCAGCATTCTTATGAACAAATAAGACATGTGCTTCACATGACTAGGCCATGTGGTCAGCAGGTTCAACAGAAAACACAAAACTACCGTTGTTCACTTGGGAGGCTTGGTAAAATGGTTTTCCTGTATTAAGTTAGCAAGACCTTGCTTGGGCCAGAATTATTTGGGACCTCTCCATTTGGATACTTTCCTTCTTGGAAAACAGGACAGAAATTGCAAAATACACCCTGGAAATGGCATGGCTTGTCATCCAGTTCTTGGGGCTGCTTCATGCTAGAAGGAGAACACTGCTGGTCTGTGCAGCCTGAGCTGCTGCTTGAATCCCTAAAGGAGTTCTTCAATGTCTGCTGCAGGCCTTCCTTGCTGCTGTACCAGATTTCCACAAACAGTAGCTAAAAACATTCAAATGTACTGTCTGTAGTTGTAATGGGCAGAATTCCAACAAATGAAGGAATTCAAGATCCAAGCAGGGCTCTGGAAGATGAGGCAAAGATTTTCTCTCTCTCTCTCCCATCTTCTCTCGGACACCTCTGTTCCCTAACGTGTATCCCATCTTCAATACCAGCAACAGTGCCAGGTCTCCTCATGAGGTGGCATCTCACTGCTTTTCTCCTCTGTGCTTTAAAGACCACTGGCCTAACCATGCTCCCTACAGATGGTTATCACATCAATGCCTTCCTTCTGACTCACAGCTTCTAAAGATCTGGACGTATACATCTTGGGGGACACTATTGTGCCTGAAATGAACCATGGGCAGAATTTAGGTAAATTATAGTGTACACATGGCTGATGCCTACTGGAGGGCACTGTCAGTGCAGTTTCCCATCTAGGAATAGTTTAATATAAACAGAAGCAACGTCAGCATCTGTGGACTTAGGTACCTGAGGTTGGTATAAGAGTCCTTGAAACAAAACCTGCAGATAAAAAAAGAAATGCTGAATCCAAGTTTTAAAAATGAAGAGCAGATAATTTTCCTTCTCAAATGCACTTAAACCTGGAGATTGAACACTTCAGTTTCCTCCATTCAAACAAGGACCTAAATTTACTTAGAAGTGAGAGAAGAGGGGACACATTCAGAGTGTGACAACTCGTATCTATAATCCTCAGGAGCTAAGGAAGGTGGGTCTTGGGCTCAAGACCAGTCTGAGCTACATGACAGGTTCCAGGCACACCTAGGCTATATAATTGAACTGAGTCCAAGGGGAAAAAAATGGAAAAGTAAAAGATAGGAGGAGAGCAGACCTGTAATCTCCACAATCTCCCTGAACTCGGGGGACTGAGAACTAGAAGCAATGATGGCAAGCCCAGTTCCTATTTGCTGAAGCAGTTTCCCAGTCTATTGATACTAATTGTTACAAACAACTCCCTTCCAGCATACATACAGAAGACACTGTTTCACGGTGGAACATTATTAATTTTTTAAAGGGAAAGAATATGTAGAGTTAAGTATGTAATCTTACTATCACATATGCCAAACACATCAGTGAACTGAGGAGATGCTCCCTCCTATTTAACTGTATCCCAGTGTACAGTAACAACAGCTCTTAACTCTGTAAATGACAAGAACATGAAGCCTCGCTGCACATCAAAAGTGTTGTCCAATCCCAAGGGCTATTCTCAGTGTGGCATTTGCTTATGTCAGGTTCACTGTGCCAGACAGCTTAAAGAGCAAGAAAGGATTGCTTCAACACAACCCACAGCTGCCCTGTAGTTGAGCTCAGTTCCCAGGTATAAGACAGTACACATAAGTGACCAGTGGCTTTTCACCCAGTGTTATTGCATCACCATTTCATCCACTAGGTCACCAGCCTGAATCTTTACTCCAGTTATATGACAAACACTGTGCAATGTAGGAGGATATTTGAAGAAGTTTCTTGAATGTAGATGATTGAGCTTGACCTCAGTACTCAAAGTCACAGCAGAATTTCTCAGGTTTTAAATGGTCCCCCCAAAATATAACAGTGAAGACATGAAATTATTGCACGGATAGGAAAACACTAATAGAAAATAAAAGATCATAAAAGCCTAGCTGGGAAATCATGGGAAGAAAGCACTTGATAACTGCAGTCTTCTCTAGGCTCTACCGAGGCTTCCATGCTGCGTGTTGGGTGGTGGGGACAGAGAGGAATGAGAAAGGGTCATCCAGGTGTAGGGCGGTGAAGGGCCTAAAAGATACAAGGTGGAAGAGAACCAGAGAGATTGGACCCAGGAGAGAACATGTGTCTAGGGGAGAGAGCTTCAGGGAGACTTGATGTGAGGAGAGAATAGAAAAAAAAATGCTTTTCATTCTTATTTTTCTCAGGAATGCATTTCCTTTTAAAACCAAAGAAAAACCTCACATGAAGTTTCAAAGAGTAATTGAAGAAATCTACTTCTTCAGAAAGTTGATGTTTTTAAGAATGAATATGTGAGAAATTTATGCAAGAATCGATTTGTGTGTGTGTGTTTGTGTAATAAAGTCCATTTAAAGTAATACAAAAATTACATTTGTGCTTTAAATGCTTCATTTTCTTTTATCTTCATTTTCTTTGGGGGAAAGCGCCAAAGTCCTCCGCATCCCATATGTGCAGCTTGTGCCTGTGAACAGGCTTCCCAGAAAGGAAGACTGGCCAGGAGGGGCCTCGACACCACATTCCATCTGGAATCATATCATCTGGAATCGCACCATGTAACTGAAGAAGGCTTCCTGCCCAAAAGTCCTCAACTAAAGAACCAATGAGATAGAGAAAAACAACAACAAAACAGCCAGCCCCCTTTCCTATGGCCTTTCTTCTTGGTTTCACTTCGCACCCCAGCCACCCAGGTGGTAAGATCAGGAGTGACCACCCAAAGGGGAAGTGAGCTCCTCCACTGAGGGAAGCTGTGAATTGCCACACTGGAGAATACAAACATTTCAGCTACATCCAGGACATGCCTGACAAACTATCTGAGCAGAAGAAATTAATCCCAAGGTTTTTTATGCCTTTTTAAAATAACAACAAAAAGAGTGCCATTTATTTGGGGGACTGTCTTTATCTTCAGGGACTAAAACAAAGTGGTAGAATTAGTGCTTAGCATCTGCCAAGCCTTGAGTTCAGTTCCCAAGACACAAATATAAGAGTCAGGTCGTCAGATGAGAGAAGATGACAGAGTTTCCCTATCTATCGCTCTCTGTGGTCCACAGCAATGTGAGGGGGGAAATGGTGAGAGAGAAGGAAAAGAATCCTCAAAGATCTTCCACACCCCAAATACTCTTGTGTGATCTGCTGCCAGAAGACCCAAGGACCTGGACCCTGGTCATGCCATAGTACAGATCTTATAAGAAACAATGGAGTTGCTGATGGGGGATTCCCCAACTCAGGGGAGCTTCCTACCTCGAAAAGAATCTGAGGTACCTGCAATGCTCAGCATATATACCACACTCAGTCTGAGATCAGGTATGATCCAATGCTTATATCTGTCTCTTAGGTCATTTCTTTAAATCTGAGATGTTCTCAGAAATGATATTGTGTGCTTGTTTTTAAAACATAATGATGCCCATAGGGTCCTGGGCACACTGGCTCATCTGCAGATGCTAAAAATACACACTGATGGATGCTAACAAAAGCAAACAGTAGCCAAACAAAGCCCAGATCATGTGTCAAATAGGGTTTTTCTCACAGCTGCCTATAGTACCCGCAAAATGATTTTGTATGTTTGTACCACACGGTACACAGAGTAAGCAGTCCAGAGCACAGGAACAAGGCAAGGGATGGCCTAGTTCTGAATCTCTGGAAGTCCAGTGGTAACCATCAAAGACTGGGAGATGAATGTGTGTGACAACAAAATGAAGTCCATGACAGATCAGTGGATGTCATCCTGGATCCTCCCTGCTACCCACAGTCTCACTATGCAGGTGGTCCAATGCTGATCTGACTGAGTCCCAATGTCAGCTAACTGTACTATAACTAATTTGCAAGTATTTGCTTATTTATTCATGACAGAGCTGTTGATGGAACCCAGAGCTTTGTACATGCCGGGCATGTGCTCTGTCACTCAGGCAACACTCATAAGCCCAGTAAGCTTTGCCTTTTAAAATGTTCTTTAATACGTCTTGTTTATTTATTTGAAGAAAGGGACATAGATGTGTCATAATGTGTTTATGGAGGTCAGAGTGCAAACCGCAAGAGTAAATTCTTTCCTTCAACAATGTTCCAGGGATCAAATTCTGGTCATCAGGTATGGTGACAAGTACATTTACCCAATGAACCCCAAGTTCTACCTTTTAATGGGGTCTGGAATTGTATCATCAGACAGAGCTCATAGCCTGCCAGCCTGCTTGGAGGATGCCTTGTCAAGAATATGTGTCATGGTATTTATTAAAGCCCACAAATACTTGCATATTATCTTTACAACAATAGGATCCTACCAAACATAAGTCATAGAGAAGAAGGTGTGGGTAGACCAGCTGAAAGAGGGTACCCTGTCCCAATCCAGAAGACTCTTCTAGGTAGAAAGGGACATTCTAGAGTATCACTGTGTATAAAATATAAGGAACCTCTGAGCCAGGAGCAAACTTTGCTTAGAGAGCAGGACTTGCCACTAAGAATAAACAGTTGCTCAAAGCAAAAGGCACAATTGGAAGAAAGGAGATAGAACTAAGAAAGAAATCTGAGGCAAAGACAAACAAAAGCAATAAATGAGCATCATGAGCTGTGCTGGGAGAGCTCTGGGGCCTGCCATTATGGAGACTCCACACTTCACTGACAGCTCTGGCTTTTCACACGGGGTCCCTCTGACCGAGAAGAAAATAAGCATCCCTTGGAGATTGTGCATACACTACTATTTTTACTTATTTCTTTATTTAGAGACAGTCTCACTATGCAGCCCTTGCTGGCGTGGGCTACTTCTGCTATTTTTAAAGTGCTCCTAGCAGGACTACAGGTGAAAAGTGATGTGCAAACGTTCTAGAAAGGAAATTTTAAAAGTACTTGTGAGATTATGGGGAGACACCGGCAGTATATGTGATCCCAATGTACTGATCTGATATCCCAACACACATAGAACAGCCAAACCCATCTGGCCTCCCAGGGCGTCCATAGCCTCACTTGTTAAGTATGCCTGGACTTGTGATGCTCTCCTTGATGTAGGTACTGAGACAGCACAGAACACACTAATGCCAGAGAAACTTAGGCATGCTACTAGAAGTTGTGGCACACCGAGTGCCATAGCCCTAGTGGATACACAGCCTTGCAAGAGATACTAGAGTCTCACTCAGCACTTACTCCCCTCTGAAATGTATAAAAAAAATAACAAGCATGGCAAGCTATAGGTATACATGTCCATAGGTATAACAATGGAACATACATTATTGGAGTAACAAACCACTTCTTAATTGAATTTAAAGCACACTGCACAAGGGAGAAACACATAACTGGTACTGCAAATCTGGCCAATAACAAATGCTTCTGGACTCACAAATGCAGGGGTGAACCTACTAGTATTATTTAGCTAAATGGGTAAAGTATTAAACTATTCCTTAAAGTCATTTTTCTCTACCCATAGATTACTGCAGCTCTCAGACTTCATCAGAGAAGTTCGTTATATAGTCAGTAGTGGTTAACCCAGAAACTTATGATGGGTCAAAGTGTAAAGAGTGTCAGTGACAGGCTCAGCCACAAATGATGCATCTTTATCACACCCTCATCTCCAGGACTTAAAGACCATCATGAAAGGTGGTCAGAAAGAGTATAAGAGCCAGGGGCTGGGGAAGACCAGAATGAAAAAGTGTCCTCTGAATGACAGGACAATTGTGCTCATTAATTCACAGCAGCTGTGCTTACCTGCACAAGACCTACATAAGCTCAAGCCAATCAACATTCTAGCATGAAATAAAAAGGGTTTTTTTTGAGTTCCCACCCCTAGTTGAGGAGCTATGGACATCTGATGGCATTTAGGAGAAGAAAAGTATTATTTATTCATCAATGTCAGTGAATAGTCTTATATCTATACGTATGTAGATATACAGTGCTGCCTATATGTATATATATATATAATTTTCTTTGAGTCATATATACATGACTCAGTTGTGTATGAAGGATTTATGTTATATTTATATATACTGTAATATTTGTATAGTAGTTAACCATAAATTCTGTAACAAACTACTATAAGTTAAATGGCTTCCAACAACACAGATTCACTCCCTTACAGTATTGGGTGCAACAAGAAATCTAAGGGAGATTTTTTCCTTAGCTTTTGCAAGTCATCTGTGTCATCCGTTCTACAGTCATTGTCTCAATCTTCAGTCACATAGCTGTCAACACAGAGTCTTTGCTTCCTCTCTCCCCTCTACCACATCACATCTCTTGGGTTATCTCCTCCCTTGCCTCTCTCCTTATAAGGAGCTCTATGGTTCTGTTTTGTTCATATATATGTACACACACACATATGTATATATATATATATATATATATATATGTTGCACAAATTTAAATCAGTGGAAGATTAATTTTTAAAAGGACCCCAACCCCAAGTTGGGGTGAATCAGGAAGAAGAAAAAACCGAAAGAATTTGAGACTAATCTAATCAAAATACATCAAATATTCAATAAAAACATTTTTAAATATTAAACAAAAGCATTAGAGACAAAGTGAATGCTTCAGAAGAGCAAAGCTGTGGCCTGACTTTGGCTCTCTACACAGCTTAAGGCTAGGAGTTAAAACCAAAATCATTTTTCATGTTAATTTTCTTACACTGTTTTCTTAGTTTCTGAGTTTCCTTTGGCAAAGACTGTGTATCAATCACACTCAAAACAACAAAGCAGGAAACAAGAAACCAACACTCAGCTTCTTGCCTGCCACAGAGAACTTCTGCAGTTTGATATCGTGCTCCGTGCCCGGGACTAGCCTGTTTGTTTCTGCTTTGTAATGGGCAGTGCTGTGTTCTACTGCTGCACAATCACACAGAGGAAATATCACTATAAAAATAAATACATTTCTCTTTTCATTCAAAGTGAAGGAAAACAGCCAGGGTACCCTGAGCACACCCACAAGCCTTTTCCTAGAACACTTTACACATGTTCCTAAGTCTGAAAGAATGTTTTGTTGATAGTATCAAAGTCTTAATTTATCTGCAATCAACCTGATTCAAGTATAGAGGAAAAAAGAATACTCATTTTGTTCCACTTTAAATTAAAGCAAGATTTATTTATTTTCTTTTACTTTGGGGGTTGTCTTTATTTTTCTTTCAGCACAGGAAAACACACTATTTAGTATTATTTTCTCTTGGCAGCCAAACACATTATTAATCTCTGAACTGGATGGTTTTTTCTCTTTTATTTTATGATAAGATCTTTTCCCAACTCCTTACTAGCTGAGGATGACCTTGAACTTCTGATCCTCCTATCTCCACTTCACAGTGTTGGCATTACTGGTATTTGCCAGCAATAGTGTTGGTTTTATGCCATGCTAGGGATTTAAAAGTTAGGGGTTCATGCAAGCACTGCAAGCACTCTAAAAAAGTGAGCCATACCCCCAGCTCTAAATTATTTTTTTCTGACCAAGATGTCATTACAGCTCAGGTTTTACCCACGTACTCAAACAAGTGACACATTTAACTTGGGTTTTAAGCACAAAACTGCAGAAACATAGATGTTGGTCCTACTGTAAGGGCAAAGGCAGAGAGCTATGTTGAACCATTTCATTGCTTGCGGTCTCTATGTTGTGCCATAAGACAAGGAGTACCTGGCAGTACCCTGCTCCCGCAATGTGTAAACCACAGAGCCTAGGATACAGAAAGAGCAAGAGAGCAGAATTTGTAGGGTGGAGCCCCAGAAAATACCTTCTGGGTGTTTACAGGGGTCCCACTGGAGCTTTGGCCAAGTCTTGATGATAAAGGGCAGGTGAGGAAAGAGAGGAGCGGCCAAAGCCGGAGAGAAACAGTAGTCATAGAGACTGCTGCCTGAGTCCAGCATCTCAAAAACAGCCCTACTTCTCACCAGCCAGGGAGGAAACCTCTCAGTTCAGAAGTTAACAGGTGATCTGGTGGATATTATGTCAGTTGGATCCCACCTAGAAAAAAGTGAAAAGAGGCTCCCAGAAAACCAAACTGAGTAAGTTAACCAATCCTAAAACCACTTGGGAGTCTACAGCCATACCACCCTGGACACACACAATCTCATCTAAAACCACTTAAGAACATGTACAGGAACAAAAACGGCCCTGGGAGCCTCTAACAAAAGGTGACAGGCACAGAAAGCAGCAGGAAAATGCACAGGCTACTGAACAAGTAAGAGTCACATAAGAGAAAGATACAAAAATGTCACAGGTGGTAAAAATGAACTGACAGGGGCTTCAAAGCAGCTGCCGTGTCCACATGCCCAAAAAGTCGGAGGGAAGAGTCAAGCATGTAGACACACATGGATGGAATGGATTTAAAAAAAAAAACACTTTTAAGGATGTGAACGAAATGTGTAAATTTAAAAACTGTAGTGATAGATGAGATTAACAGATTATAAGAACTGTGAGAAAAAGAGAGCTCCTGAATCTGAAGAAGTAACATGAGATCCCATACGACTAAAAAAAAAGCATCAGTAAGCTGTGGCACTGATGCAGCTGTAAACAGAAACCAGGGTGGAGCTAAGAACATTTTCAAATTTTTCCAAATATGAGGAAAAACTTACAGCCACAAATTCAAAATGTTCAATGAGACCAAGGGGGAAGGGGGAAATTAGGCTCACAAAAAATGTATTTTCAAAACAAGAGAGATAAAGACATTTCTAAATTACAAAAATGGATATAACTTATTAAGGACAAACATGCAAGATGGAAAATAATAAAGTTAATCCTTTCAATCAGGATTAGAAAGTCCAAAAGGATCTGCAGGGAACACAGGGTACCAGACTGGAGATGGTACTATCTACCTAGTTTCCCTGACAATGGCTGACGGCCAACACCATGGGACATGGATCAAAACCCATGTGTCTTTCCTCATCACTGTGGTAAGTGGGACTGAGTATCTATTTCCTTGCGATCCCTGGGGATTTCAAGTCATAAAACCTGCTTGACAAGAGTCAGACGAACAGGCTATTGCACAGTGCCTTTGGCACTATTTTCTTTCTACTTTAGGAACTCATTTTTTGTCTATAACTAGGTTAAAAAAATAACTCTTTTTAAGTTTCCAGCTGAGGCTAAGAAGACAATAAAAATGGAGACTTCCATATTACATGGTACTGTGAAGTCTTTCAGAATCTGGGATCAGTGTTGAAAATAGATGACAACATGCACAAATATTTGTATGTCTTTCATATGTACAAAATGTGCCTTAGAAACTGGAAATATCCATCTGGTTCATGAACAATGAGTTTGAGTTTGTAAGAAAGTTCTCTCCAGGGACCAGAATGTCCTTTTTAGGAAAATGATGCTACAACTGAATTCCAGATGGTTTAGTTCTGCATAATTGGACAGAATACCCTTTACTCCCTATACCCTCCAGCAAGCTTACCCAAGCCAGGGGCTCACAGAGGGTTAATTCCATAAACCCATTTCTCCAGAACAAATATCAAGGCCAGAGATAGACACACACCACATAGTTTTGTTAGTTTCTGGGCACGAGGGGAGATTAGCCGTGCCATAAACAATTAGTATGATTTCCAACTTCAGATCATGTGCAAGGGCTTTGACCACACACAGGGCATTCACATGTTCCAAACTGGTTTTTGTATATGTACACAGCCTTCTCATTTCACACAAGAGTGAAGGTAAGGCAGCATTAGCTAGTCCAGGGTTCTGAGTCTAGCACTCCTGAGACGACTGAGACCACAGAAGGTCTATTTCATGGGACACTGTGGTACAATAAAAAGCTGGCAACCAGTGACAAAACCATTTATAAATGAGTATCAAAAAAAAAACTTGTGAAAATCTCTAAGTCTAATTTGCTGCAAAACTCAGCCATTGCTGTAACTACATTGGCCTATCTTCCAAGGTGAACTGGCTTCTGCAGATACCAGTCCCTCCACCAGAAGAAGATACCTCCTTCTGCAGATACCCAATGCCTCCACCAGAAGCCAAGGCCCCTGTACCGCTAGCCAGATGCTTAAGTCACACCCACCACCTGTGCCCTCACTTCCCTCAGAACCTCCCACTGTTTCAAAACTTTCCATGACAGGATTGACCAGTCAGAGAAAACACTTTGCATTGAGGGTGTGACTCAGTAGTAAAGTACTTGTCTGGCAAGCCCCAGAGATGAGAATTTAAATATATCAGCTTCATCAAAGGCAAAGCTAATGCTCAAAACACTGGATTGTTTCTACTGGTTATTATAGAAAAACGTGCTAAGGGACAAACTTGAATGTATTTTGAAAAAAATGAAAATAAAATAAAATAAAAGGACATTGTTGGGTTTGAGTAAAGGGAATGCATATACAAAAATGGCTTTTTTTTCCAAGAAAATAAAAATGTAAGACACCTTAAACAGCAGACATCTTTCATTTACTAGCCATTTTAGGGAAAATAGCAATGGGCTTGCTGGCTTAGGCTGATTTTTGTTTGTTTGTTTGTTTGTTTAAATGGAGTAATATTTTTTTGCTTTCATTAACTCATATTAGTTCCAACTTTTGTGAACATATGAAAACTTTACCTTTCCAATTCCAGGTGGAGAATCCAACACTTAATTTAGAATCATGTACTATGGAAAAGTTTTGAGAAAAGGGGAAAAAATATACCAAAAAATACATGCATGACAGAGGACCTGAACTACCTTTAAATTTTAATTTATTGGACAACCAGAAAAATAAACTAAAGTGACACCTACTCATTTCTTTTTTAGCAATAATATTTAAATTTTAGGGCTTGAAATATTAGTAGGTAAGGATTTGCAAAGCAATGGAAATTATGAATGAAATAAAACTTGTACTACTTTGTAGCTGTGCTTTTCTAAAAAAAAAAAAAAAAAGGAAAAAAATATGGAAACCTAAATAAAGGCAAAGGCTTTGATTTTCCCTTAAAATAATGCCTTAAAAATAAACTACACAAAAAGCAAAAATTCAAATTTCTGTTAATGATTCATGGCATAGTAAAAAAAAAAAATTTCAAAACCTGTGTAGTTTTTGTTGAAGGGTTGTTTTCTTTTTTAACAATAGAATTTAACATTTTCAAAATGCTACAAATCCATTAGTAACACCTTTTGAAAAAGTAAAGGGTAACTACAGTTATAGATGATTTTCTAATTCCTTAGTATCAACAGTCCAGTCACAGATTTGAGACAGTACAAACGGTTTTACAAGAAATTAACAGATGAGAAAACAATGGCCATCTTGCTTTTTAAAACCACATTAATTGTTTTAATTATTTTTTGCAGTGTTGGAAAAGAAGCCAAAATGTCCTATGTATTGGGTAGGTCCCCTACCATTGAGCTACAGCCAGAACCCTCACTGATCTCTGAGCTGTGTCCTATATGCAAACCTAACATAAGATGGCAACTCTTGAAGTCTCCTCACAAAGGATAAGTGAACCTTAAAAGCTCGGTTCAAAAATGGAGGTTGGTCCTCCAACCAAGGACCATATATGGATATGGCCTAGAACCCCCGCTCAGATGTGGCCCATGGTAGCTCAGTGTCGAACTGAAGACCCTAGTAAGGGAAACAGGGACTGTTTCAGTCATGAACTTGATGGCTGACTCTTTGACCCTCCCCCATACATGCCAGGGAATAACAGCCTGGCTAGACCCCAGGGGAGAACATTGCAGCCAGCCCTGAGGAGATAAGATGAGCTGGGGTTGGATGGAAGGGGAGGAGGTCCTCTCCCATTGGTGGACTTGGAGAGGGCGGGGAGGAGATGAGGGAGGAATGGGGAGGGTGGGAGGGAATGTGGGAGGGGGCTACGGCTGGGATGCAAAGTACCTAACCTGTGATTGATATAAAAATAAATAAATTTAAAAAAATAAAAAACCCAAGAAAATGGAGGTTGAATTCTTCCTCCTATTCATGTTGCAGACTATTCAAAATATGTGCCCCGCGGTTAGAATTTGATATCAAACTTTCATAAAATAAAATAAAATAAATTCTACCTGAAATTTCTATATAATCCACTACCTGTATTCCAAAGTTTCCTCTATTTTCTCTAATCATGCAAATCTGTACATAACTAGAAAATAAGTCAACATTACAAAGTGTATATGTGTAATAAACACATGATAGCATGTGTTTATTAAGTATACTGACCACAATAAATTTAAAAACCAGGCATAGTAGCATATACCTAAGATCCCTAAACTGGGGAAGAGTCAAGAGTTGAACGTTGTCATTGGCTACTTAGTAAGTTAGAGGCCAGCTTGTGTTGTATAAGGACCTGTCTTGTACATTAATTAATCATTAATTAAAATGAACTTAAAAAAATCACAGAGAGAGACAGGCAGAGACACAGACAGACAGACACACACACACATGCACCACTACCCAGTTGAAAATAAAATTTCACTTAGTCTACTTATGTTACAAATGTGTCTAAAAACTAATTAGAGTAACTTACACGTGAGAACAAACAACAGCTTCCCAGATATACATAAGCTACTTATACTTCCTTTCCACAAACTGCCTCCCTACCCACTTCACAGCTACAGGATGCCAGCCACCACTAGATTTAAGAGGACAATCAAGCTCACCATCAGCTCAATCCTTAAGAGATACATAAAAACTTGTGCATAGTTTTGTTTTGTTTACCTTTCCTGTGGTCAGACTTCTTGTTTCTAAAAGAAAACTAGTAATGATTGAATGTGCCCACAAATCATAAGGATTACTTGTATATAATGATGATTGTGAACAGACATTTTACTTGTACAGTGCCTTTCCACAGATGGCACACTCAAAGTTGCACACATTTTTCTTTTTCATTAGAAATTAATTTTAATGTTCTAGTTAACTGAATTTCTATTGAAATACTGGGAGACACATGCTGCAGAGTATGTTGTATACACACAAACACACTAGACATATTATATTATTTACTGTTATGTTTTTGTGATTATATATACATACATATATATATATATATATATATATATATATATATTTAAGGAAGAAAGGCTTATTTTCGCCCGTAGTTTCAAGGAGAATTCAGTGTATTATCGTGGGAAAGTTATACATGGCAGGAGCATGTGACAGAAGTTCCTCCTATCACTGAGTAACCAGGAAGGCAGAGGCAGAACTATTATCTTCAAATATCTGCCCATAGTAGGCTATTTCTACCAGCTAAGCCGCACACACCAGAAATGACTACAGCTTCCCAAACCAGTGCCACCAACTGGGGAACATGCTTTCAAAACAAGAGCCTGTGAGGGGCATTTTAGACCCCAAACCTAATAGCTGTTTTGAAGAACAAATAACCCATACATTATACCACCAACTAAATTTTTTTGATGTGATAACATTTGGGGAGGGGGGAACAAGAGTTTTGTTTTAAGACTAAAGGTTTGAAAATTTTTATAAATATATTTATAAATACATTATATAAATACATTAAGAAAATTTGAAAATGACATATCAAGATATATAGATATTAAAAAGGTAAGAATCTTTTGGTCTGATAGGCATTTCCTAATATTCTTTTGCATATGGATTTATTTATAATAAACGATATACAGTAAGAACAGTTATGAAACAGTTAGGCAAGCCATATGTAAAAGTTACATTCAAAACGTTTAGCTCATTTTTACTTGGCAACCATGAAGAAAATGCTATCTACAGCCAGGCATGGTGTCACATGCCTTTATTCCCAGCATTCAGGGAAGCAGGCAGGAGGACTGCTGTGAGTTCAAGGCCAGATTAGCCTACAAAGCAAGTCCGGGACAGCCAATGCTACACAGAGAAACCCTGTCTCGAAAAATACAACCCAACCTTAAATCCCATAAAAATCATCTTTAAGGGAACAATATTACTATTCAGTTCTTCTTTGAGACAAAGTCATATACATGCTAGATTGAAAGTGAAGTCTACATAGCCCATAATGACCTTGAACTACTGATTCTTCTGCCTCTACCTCCCACATGCTGATATTACAGGCACATGCTTTCATTCCTGGTTTATGGGGAGCTGGGCATTAACCTATGGCATTGTTGAAACTAGGCAATTACTGGGCTACATCCCCAATGCCTCCAAGGATAGTTTTAAATGACCAGTTTAACCTTACAAAATAAGATGAAAATGTACAGCAAACCCAAATCAATTTTTTTAAACTTGAAAAATGTATTATTGCTCTTATATATGAGAAAAATCTTAAGAAAAAAACAGTAAATTGATGTTAAGCACTTTAAAATAGAAGACAGTTAAGGAATAGACCAAATTATAGAGGCAAATTTTTAAGATAGAGTCAGTAGAATTATGACCATAGTTAAAATTTTAAATAAAACTAAATAGGACTACTTTCTTATGCATCAGGAACGACTAGCTCAAACTTCATTCAGGTGAGGGCTCAGAAGACAGTGATCCAGAGACAGTGATCCATTCCTAACAGCCCAAAATGACAAAAGGCAATGAAATAAATTTAAAACTTATGTGCAGTATACACACTGAGAAAATTACAGTGACATGTGCTACATAACCAGACCTTGCTGCAAATAAAGAAATGTGTTCACATAGCATGCTTACAGCCTGAGCAGGAAAGTTAAGTGTGAGAAAATAACAAGGTATAGTCGGAGATACAAGCAGAAAAAGAAAGTGCTTTCTGAATGGCTTAAAGGGCTAGAAAATGCAAAAACCAAGCATGGCCTGAGTAGAAACACTTCGGTAAAGCAGATTGATGGCAGTTCTCATTATGTGAGAGAACAAAATGAAACCTGGTAGGAATCTTGACAGCAGCTATTTTATGTAGAAAAAGAAATCAATAGATAACAATAGATATAAGACCAATCTCAGAGGTGAAAATTTTCACCGTCATACATTAAAAAGCTTATAAATGTATGTTCCAATAGTGTGTAATAACATCAGCGGCTAGAATTTAAAAAAAGCATCTGCAAAATTAGGTACAGTATTCATACTGATAAAGACAATAAAGGTAACAATTTTTAACTGATTCGGAAGAGAAAATTCAATAAATGCTACCTTGGACAATTCATTATATGAAAGGGGAAAATATAACTTTAAAGAGTGTGTGATCAAACCCAGGCCATGGCTTATGTCTGCAATCCCAGTACAAAAGAGGATGAAGTATGATAATAAGAAATCCAGACTAACCTAACTCAGTGAGGTCAAAGTTAGTCTAGACTACAGACAAAATTTCAGAATGAAAGGGTTGGCGTGTACATCATTGGTAGAGAACCCTTGCTTAGCATGTTCATGTTCCTAGGTTCAATCACTAGCACCATCATGGGAAAATGATGAATTAAGATATGAAACACTAAGACAAAAAGAAATGGGCAGAGCTAGAAATGTAGAGAACTTCCCTTGAAACACCTGAGTACACGTGTGGCCCTGTGTTCAATCTCCAGTAAGATTCTTTGAAATGAATATAGGATCTCTCCTATTTAGATCTGTCAGTTTGACACAGCCCAAAGTTGTCTCAGAGAACATCAGTACGGGGATGGTCTGGATAATACTGGCCTGTGGGCACATCCGTGGCAGTGTTTTCCTAACTGTTAATTTATGTAAGAGGAGTCCTAACACTGCAGGCAGGACTGCCCTAGGCAGGTGGTCAGGGCAAAAAAAGAAAGTTGAGAAGAAGCCAATAGAGCCAGTGTTCCTAGAAATCTGGGCCATATAAACCCTTTCCTGCCCTAAATTGTCCTCAGTCAGAGTGTTTTTATCACAGCAAACTAGAAGAGGATCCCTTGGGGTTTCAAAGAATATTCTAAGTTTTTGTGAGGTATAGGCTTAAGCATAAACAAAGTTTCATATTTACATGTCAAAAGGACACTTAATGGTGTTATGGATGAAGTGAGAAACTTGTATGCATTGTGCCAACACATTTACATGACTTACACATTAAAAGAGAGAGAGAACACCATGTTTTAAAAACTCAGAACCAGACGTGTAGCTTGATGGATGGGTGTTTACCCAGTATGTACAAAGCTCTGGGTTTGATATTACTGCCTTCCAAAATGCTAATTCATAAATTTTTAGTGCAGTATTTTTCCCTTTTATTTATTTACTTTTTAATTTTTATCTTTTTTACAATTTATTCATTTTATATCCCTTTTGTAGGCCCCTCTCTCATCTCCTCCTGGTCCCACCATCCCTCCCTCCTCTCCCCATGCCCTTCCCCTAGTCCACCAAAAGGGGGACTCCTCCTCCCCTGCCATCTGACTCTAGCTTATCAAGTCCCATCAGAACCACCTGGATCCTCTTCCTCTGTGACCTGGTAAGGCCACCCTCCCAAAGGGAAGTGATCAAAGACCAGGCAACCAAGTTCATGACAGAGACAGCCACTGTGCCCCTTACTAGGGAACCCACATGGATACTGAGCTGCCCATGGGCTACATCTGAACAGGGGGTCCCGGTCCTCTAAATGCATGGTCTTTGGTTGGTGCATCAGTCTCTGCAGGTCCCCCTGGGCCCAGATTTTTTGGCCTTGTTGGTCTCCTTGTGGAGCTCCAGTCCCCTCCTGGTCCTCTTACCCCAACCTTCTTCCATAAGACTCCCTGCACTCTGCCCAAAGTTTGGTTGTGAGTCTCAGCATCTGCTTTGATCCCCTTTTGAGTGGAGCCTTTCAGAAGACCTCCCTTCCTGTTCCCTCTCTTCCACTGCTTTTGGTAGAACTAAAAGGCTTCTGTAAAGCAAAGGACACTGCCAACAAAACAAAATGACAGCCTACAGGCTGGGAAAAGATCTTCACCAACCCTACATCTAATAGAGTGTTAGTATCCAGAATATATAAACAACTCAAGAATTTAGAGACCAACAAACCAAATAGAGAATTCTCAACAGAGGAATATTGAATGGTGGAGAAACACTTAAAGAAATGCTCAATATCCTTAGTCATCAGGCAAATGCAAACAAAAATGGCTATGAGATTCCATCTTATACCATTCAGAATGTGACAGCATGTGCTGGAAAGGATGTGGAGAAAGGGGAACCCTTTTCCATTGCTGGTGGGAGTGCAAATTTGTACAACCACTTTGGAAATCAATCTGGTGATTTCAGAAAATTGGGAATAGTTCTACCTCAATACCCAGCTATACCACTCCTGAGCATATACCCAAAAGATGTTCCACCATTCAACAAGGACATTTGCTGAACTATGTTCATAGCAGCTTTATTCATAATAGCCAAATCTGGAAACAACCTAGATGTCCCTCAATGGAAGAATGGATGCAGAAATTGTGGCACACTTACACAATGGAATACTACTCAGCTATTAAAAACAAGGAATTCATGAAATTTACAGGAAGATGGATGGAACTAGAAAAGATTATCCTGAGTGAGGTAACACAGACCAGAAATACTCACTTATAAGTGGATATTAGTCATAATATAGGATTACCATACTAAAATCTACAGACCTAAAGAAGCTAAACAACAAGGACACTAGGGAGGATGCTTAAATCTCATTCAGAATGGTGAATAGGATAATACATAAATGTTTAAGGGGGCAGAAAATCAGTTCTTTTTAAAAAGAAAAAAACAAATATGAGTAATAACCTTGAATGGACACTGTTAACTCTCCTTGGCTGGAGACACAGTCAAGATAGAGATAAGCCAATATCGTGTTTGTCTTGGAGGCAAAGACTTGATTTAGGGGCTAGTAAAAGGTCCTGAGGTGGGGAGGCCTTCTAGGAATTTTGAGCAGACATATCAAATACTGAAGGGAAGAAGCTTTACTTGGACTAAAGAAGCAAGCATAAAGATTTTAAGGTCAGGGAGATGGTTCAGCACTAGCCATGCAAGCCTGACAACCCAAGTTTGATCCCTGGAACCCGCATAAAAGGCTGGGTGCATAATATACAGGATAACCTGTATATTATTTGCACAGGATAATCTGTACTGCAATCCACAGATCCAAAGAAGCCAAGGAGGGCCCAAGGGAGGATCCCTGAATCTCACTCAAAAAAGGAAATATAATAGACATCTGAAGTAGACTGAAGGAGGGAAGGGGAGTGAATTGTGAGGGATACGGGGTGGGGAGAGTAAAAAGGGTGGGAATCAGGTGTAGGAGAGTAGGGAAGGTGGGAAGAGAAGGGAGAACCAGAAAACAAAAATAGGTCAGGGAGCCTCTCTGAAACAGGCGAGTCTACAGGGTGACCCTAGCTGAGATTCCTATCAGTGTGGTATATGGAACCTGAAGGTGCCACCTCCTATGGCCAGGTGGGACCTTTTATCAGACTGAAGGGGATACCAAGTCGCCCATAAAACCTTCAACCCAAAATCTGTCCTGCCTACAAGAAATGTAAGGATAAAGATGGATCAGAGATTGAGAGAATAGCAAACCAATGACTAGCCCAACTTGAGACCCATCCCATGGGAGAGGACTAACCCCTATCACTGTTAATGATACCCTGCTATCCTTACAAAAGGAGCCTAGCATAATTGTCCTCTGAGAGGCTTCATTCAGCAGCTGATGGAAACAGTTATAGAGACCCACAGTCAAACAACAGGCCAACCTCTGGTAGTGTTGTGGAAGAGTGGGAGGAAGTCTTTAGGGAGCCAGAGGGGCCAAGGAGACCACAAGAAGACCTACAAAGGAAACTAACTTGAGCCCATAGGGGCTTACAGAGAGTGAACCACCAACTAAAGAACCAAAGAGCTTGCAAGGGCTGGACCGAAACCCCTACACATATGTAACAGGTATGCAGCATAGTCAACATGTGGGTCCCCTAACAATGGGAGTAAGGGCTATCTCTGACTCTGATGCTGCCTTTGGATCCCCTTTCCCCTAGCTGTGCTGCCTTGTCTGGCCTCAGTGGAAGAGGATGTGCTTAGCCTTGCTGTGATTTGAGGTGCCAAGGTGAGTTGGTTCCCCTTAGCCACTCCTCCTTCTCTGAGAAGGAGAGGGGGGATGGGCAAAGGGGATGTGAGGGTGAGACTGGGAAAAAGGTGGGAGGTGAGGGCTGGGATCAGGCTGTATAATGATTAAAATAAATAAGTTTGTTTAAAAAATACTGAGTGCTGTGTCATTCATCTACAATCTCAGCATTCCTATGGTAAGAGTTGGAGACAGAATGATCAAATTTAGAAGATTGCAGGATGCAAAGCAGTGGCAGAAAAGAGAGACTCTACCTCAGAAGAGCAGAAGAGGACTGACATCTTAAAGTTGTCCTCTGACATGTGCCCATAACACACACACACATATACACACACACACACACATATACACACGCACACACAAATATACCCACATGGACACACACATAAACACGCACAAGCACACACTCACATGCACATACTCGTGCACACAGACAAACATACCCACAAGGACACATACACACAGGCACATACATGTACATGCACACACACTAACACACAGGTGCACTCACACAAATTTGTCGGCAAGAAGATATGGCCACCATGACTAAACTTAGCCAAAAGTAATGTCGACAGTCTTGTAAATAGAAACTTTGAAGTCTTTGAAAATCCCATTTCTAGCTGGGTGTTGTAATACACGCCTTTAATCTTAGCACTGGGGAGACAGAGGCAAGCAGATCTCTGAGTTTTAGGCTGGTCTGGTCTATAGAGCAAGTTCCAGGACAGCCAAGGTTACACAAAAATAGCTCATCTCAAATAAAAACTCACATTTCTGCGGAATATTTTATCACACAAGAAAGAAATAGAATCATAGTGACATGAAGCTATCTACCAAGGCAGAGGTATAATCAGTGGCAAGGAATTATTCCATAAAATAATCATGCAATATGATTCATATTGTGTGATCCTAAGTCTTTAGCTGAGCACTGCTGCCAAAAGAAGTCATCATAATAATAATCTGTTATTTATTTCAGTGACACTTTAAAAATTAACCTGTTTATAATTGTGGGAGACTGGGTGAATTTTATTTACCTGATTTATGTTCTTTTGTCCTGTCCCTGATAACCTAAAGATCAGAATGCCAGGAAGGTCACAGGATCTAATCCTCCCTTCTCTACCATACAACAAGCCTATGAGAGGTATACAATATTCCAACTTCTAGAAGAAGAGCTGATTGAAGTTCCATACCCAATTGACAATGAAAATGATCACCTAGCAGCATTGGAAGCAAACTCCAGGTCTGCCACCCACTAAATGAAAACCGAAGAGCTCTCTCACACTCTCATTCCCACTTCTCTCTCCCTCTTCTTATCCCTCTACACACACCCTTGAACTTTTATATGGTGTATTATCAGTTCATCACTGGGTACATTTCTTTTGTTTGTTCTGTTTAAGACTATCTCACTCTAGGCGAGGCTAGCCTACAGCTCCCAGCTGCTGGGATTAAACTGAATGAATGGTTGACTGTGGTAAACCAAAGCTACTCAAACTGATTATGCAACTTCAACCTATAATAAAAACAAATTAGGTTCCTATGAGGTCCTTTTCCTGAACTTAACTTTCATCTGTAGACATAACTCTACATCTATGAAGTTGTAAACCAATTTCTGATGCTTCAGCCATATGCAAACTTAAAGATATTAACCACCTATTTATAAAATAATGTTTTAACATATTAGCATAGTTTTAAAATTCCAAAACCTCAAAGTTTGGGTCTGCATTTAGTCTGTATTGACTTTGGGTTAAGAGTATTCATTAATATACATTTAATAAAAGTCTGGCTTCAAAAAGAAGAAGAAGAGAAAAAGTAAGAAAGAAAGAAACAAACAAAAAGAAACAAAGAAAAAGAAAGAGAGAAAAGGAAAGAAAAGAAACATTGAACACCTTGATGCAGGCTCAGGAACACAGTAAACAGCAGTGAAAAACTGTCATGTGAGATTCCATCAGACTGAAATGCTCCTGCACAGCCTAGGGAAAGAGCAGCTGAAAAGATAGGCACAGGATGGGCAGGTATGACCAACTCCCACTTGGCAAAGGGTTAATATCCAGAATGTTTAAGGAGCTCAAAGAACTTAACAAAACAAGTAATCCAATCAAATGATCTGAACTTCCCTTAAGTACAAATAGCCAAATATGAAAAAAAATGTTTAAGGCCATTAGCCACCTAGTAAATGCATTCAAACCACAAAGTCATGCCATCTCATTCCAACCAAAATGGCTATTATCAAAGTAAATAAATACATAAGCAAAAGTAAGTAAAGGCTGGAAAAGAGGTGAAAAAGATCTCCTATACACTGTTGCCGAGAATATAAATAAGTGTAGTCATAATGGAGAACAGTATGGCTGCTCCCATACTGTTAAAACACTCAAAATGGATCTGCCATATGATCCCACAATCCTACTTCTGGGCATATGTCCAAAAGAAGTGAAATGTACATATCAAGTAGACACTTGTCTTCCCATGTTCACTCCAGTAATATTCACAAGTGCAAGACAGAGAATTAACCAAGCTGCCTGTGAGCAGATGAATGGGTAAGGAAAGTATAGAGACATACAATGAAATTTCACTCAGCCGCAAAGAATGAGAAAGCCTGTTACTTGCAGCACAACAGACAGAACTGCGGGACATTAGGTTCAATGAAATATGCCAGACACAAAGCAACAAGCAGCTCCCAGTCTCTCTTGTGGAGACTAAGAGAAAGATGAAGAGTGGATTGCTAAAAATTGGAAGGGATGGGCAGGATGTGTGGATGCATGGACCCCCATTAATACACATGTGCATAACCCAGTTTTTAAAAGGGAAATTGTATAGACCTCATTTTAGAAAATTAAGATTCATTCTTATTTATGCGCATGTATGTGTCTGTGGGCAGTGAGTGTGCAGATGCCTTGAGAGACCTGAAGAGGGCATCTGATCTCCTGGGGCTGGAATTACAAGTACAGTTGACCACTGACTTAGATACATGGGTGCTAGGAAACAAATTCCTGTCCTCTGATATAATAACTGATCCATCTCCCTGGGCCCTGATTCCTTTTTTTATTTGTTCTTGTTGTTTTGTTTTTATCCACAAGAGTTGCATTATAACAATTTACTAAAACAGAAAATGAAGGTCAGAAGGTTGACTGGCCTGCGCAAGTTCACATAATTGGTTAAAGAAAGCTTGGACCCCTATAGTCCCCTCCAAACTGGCACCTAACAAGGCCCCTAACAAGGCAGTCCTCCTGCATTGAGACTCAAAATCTACCATATTGTAGTTCAAACATTAAAATTTATGTTGCTAAACCAACTTGTTTCCACACACAAGCTTTCAAAAAAAAAATAATATATGCAGAGCACAGAAAACATTACTCAAATTAATTCAGCGTCTGTTGATCTTAATTTCCATAAGGAAAACAAAACATTTCCATATCAAAAAATGTTCTGATGAGCTCAGTCTTGAATGTAACAATATGCAAACGAAGTTAACACATTTCCCATTCATTACTATACAAAACAAACAGTGGGAGTGATGGTGCACATCTGTAATCCCCATTCTCAGAGGCTGAGTGAGGCAGGAATGAGGAAAGGCAGATTCAAGGGATGTATTGAGGCTTTGAAGCCAGTCTGGGCTACTCAACAAGACCCTGTATTGGGGAAAAAAATCCACATAAACAAAAATAATGTAAAAGAACTAACTTACTTCATTGTGTTTGAGGAATTAACACACTTTGTTCTGTAAGGAGCTTGAGCCTCCTTTTGCCTCTGTCTGCAGGAAGAAAGAGGCAAAGATACATTCCAACAAAAGCTTATGTAGTTTATGTATCAAAACAAGGGCTTTGTTTGTAGACACCTACCAAGAACCAAAGCCTTGCGGCAATGCAAACTGATTTGTATTTGAGGCTCCAAAGCCAACATTTCCTGCTTTCAAAAGGAAAGGCTTACTACACTAAGTAACTGAAAAACTGCTCAGCTGCCCTCCTTTCTTGCAGCTTAACGTTTTTCTTGTTTGGTTTTAGGTCAGTTATTTTCAGACCACTGTGCTAACCAAGCAGAGAGTCATCAGTGCCTATGTGGCAGGAGAGAGAATACAGTGGCCTTACTGTTTGTTCAGAAATGTCAACTGGCAGACGAAAAAGAAAAGAAAAGGAAAGGAAAGGAAAGGAAAGGAAAGGAAAGGAAAGGAAAGGAAAGGAAAGGAAAGGAAAGGAAAGGAAAGGAAAGGAAAGGAAAAGAAAAGAAAAGAAAAGGAAAGAAAAGGAAAGAAAAGAAAAAGCAACAATAAACTCCAAGAACAGAAGAACTTCATTTCCATAATCTGTACATTGTTTTATTTAAATTTGTTTTGATTTGGTTTTGGTTTGTTATATTGTTGTTGTTTTTCTTTGTTTTGTTTTCTGGGTGGTTATGGTTGGTTGGTTTTAGTTTTTGGGTTTGGGGGGTTTTGGTTTTTGTTTGTTTGTTTGTTTGAGAGGGTAGGTAACTTACTGTGCAGCACTAGCTGGCCTGGAACTTACTACGTAAACCAGGTTAGCCTCAAACTCACAGAGATCCATCTGCCTCTGCTTTGGAGTACTCTGGCACTGAAAGTATACACCACACCAATGGGCCCTAAATGTTATTTTCAACAAAGAAAAATCTTGAAGCCAGGTATTGTGGCCTACTGTAGCAATTCCCATAGTTCCAGAGGTTGAGAAGACTGGTTTCAGTATTAGGCTGGACTATATAATGAGACCTTGTCTCCTCTGCAAAATAGAAGGAAAAGAAAACAAGAAATAAACAAAAAAGTATACCTTGTATAGGAAAAAGAGCACATGGGCAAGCACAGAGCGGAATTTACTGGGCAAAACAAATTTTATATTTAACAAACTAAAAGTCTAATGTGCTAACAACAAAACACATCGCCTGAAATAAAGTATATCAGGGAAGGAAAAAAATATATAGAAAGAAACCAAATGGAAGTTCTGGAGTTGAAAATCACTGAAATGAGAAACTGGAAGATTTGCAGCAGATTCCTGGGGAGGAACCAGTACACAGTTACAGCCATCAGCTGAGGCTGCAGTGAGAGAGAGGTTCATCCACAGAACCCTGGAAATATCTGTGAAACCATCGTGCCTACAGGTGCATGAACAGAGTTCTAGAAAAAACATAGATCTGAATGACTGATAATATGATGAAATTGTCACAGAAGCTCAGCAGACAACTTAAAAGATAGTAAAACATTAAACATCTAAATCAATGTAGATCACAACCTGATGGGCCACTGCCTCTGTGCCTTGTTATTTCAGTAACAGAATCTTTAAGAAGCATGAGAATGGTCTTCCTGTGCAAGAGACACCAATAAGCTTGATATCTTAACAGAAGTAACAGAAGACAAAAGGGAACTGAGTGGCATTTTCAAAGTACTGGAAGAAAAACTATCAGACACTAATTCCACATTCAGAAACAATTGTTGAAGGATAAAGATAGAAAAACAGAGAACTTGCTGTTCCCAGACCTTTGTTTCAAGCAGTGGGAAGGGAATCCTCTGAATAAAATGAAAGCTAATAAGACAGTAACATGAGTATAAAGCGCTATAACCAATAGGAACTGGTTGTAGCAAGCAGAAGGTTGGAATTGTAACTTTTAACAACAGCATTCTTAGAAGTCTAGAGGTGTAAAGATGTGATGTGTATGACAGCACAGGTAAGTCCGAGGGCTGGCAAGGGGAGCTTCAAGGAGCCAAACGTTTGACAGAACTGCAACTGAAGCCACATTAATCTGAACTACATTGCTATAAATTAAGATGTAGGTTATGATTCTCAAAGCGTCACTAAGAAAATGACTCAAAAAATAGAGAAAAAATACAAGGCGGTTTAAAATTATACTCTAGGATGCACTTGTTTAGCAAAATGAGTCAGGGAAAGAGAAATTGATGAACAGAAATAAAGTCATATTGAAAACAAAAAGCATGATGGCA
Organism: Pachyuromys duprasi; assembly: GCA_028658305.1. Lineage (NCBI taxonomy): Eukaryota > Metazoa > Chordata > Mammalia > Rodentia > Muridae > Pachyuromys > Pachyuromys duprasi. The sequence continues at coordinate 39,236,449 of CM053758.1, read as the reverse complement.
TGCTTAAATTCTACATTCCTACGTACACGCATTTACTGTAAATGGATAAAACTCTCAGGAAAAGCAGAGAATAAGTCATTTAAAAACATAATATATCTACATGTTCAGTATAAAAGGCAGATGACATTCCAAAACAAATGGTTTTAAATCAAATGGTTGAAAAAATATACAACATCCAAAAACTATCTCAGTTGACTATCTGAAAGTGAACAGGAATAGAGGGGACAAAGGATACTCTGTAGCGATAAACAGGCTACTGTGTTCAGAGGTCATGGTAATTACAGACCAAGTGCCCAAATAGACTCCAAAAGAAGGAAAAAAATGACAAAACCAACCGGGCAGTAATTTGACAATAACTGAAGCTTCCATGCCTTCACTTTTTAATTATTATCATTTATTACAATTTATTCAACTTGTATCCCGGCTGTGGCCCCCTTCCTTGTCTCCTCCTAATCCCACTCTCCTTCCCTCTTTTTCCCAATGGCACTCCCCTAGTCCACTACTGATAGAGGTGGTCCTCCTCCCCTTCTCTTTGACCTTACCCTATCAGCTCTAATCACATGCCTTCACTTTTAATAATAATAATAATAATAAAAGTCAACTGACAGGAAAAAATTCAACTGGCCAAGGAAACAGAATAAACAACATTATAAACTGTTCTGTCTACTATAGCTATAGAATACTCCTATTTACATTTTTCTTAAGTGCACATGCAACATTCTGCAGCCCACAGTGCATGATAAGCAGTAAAGCAGCCTAAGTGAGTTTAATAGACAAATACCAGACCATGTACTTTCTTTATTGGGATGAATTTATAAAATATAGCAACAGCAACTTGGAGAAAAACATAAATATATGGACATGATTAAATAACCATTGAATCAATGACAAACCCACCAAAAATAAATAAATTGGATACTTTGAGATGAATGCAAAATGTAACACACCAAAACTGACAAAATGCAGCCAAAAGTAGTGCCTAGAGAACTTAATCTCCTTTGTATTATCATATCCAATCTTAAGCATTTCCTTGTAATAAAAGTATTTAAATGTAATTTAATAATGAGACAACATCTCAACAACTGAAAGCACAATAGCATCTGGTTTTGATGCTTTAAAAATGAGCTATTTTAGCCAGAAACTGGAAACAACCTAGATATCTCTCAACCAAAGAATGGATAAAGAAAACATGGTACACTTACAGAGTGAAATATTACTCAGCCATTAAAAATAATGAAATCATGAAATTGGCAGGCAATCTAATAGATGGAACTAGAAAAGATTATCCTGAGTGAGGTAACCCAGACCCAGAAAGACAAACATGGAATGCACTCACTTATAAGTGGATATTAGTCAAAGCACAGGATAATCATGCTACAAAACACAGAGCCAAAGAAGCTACGTAACAAAGAGGGCCCCAAGGAGGACACTTGAATCTCATTGAGAATGGGGAAGTAGATTAGACATGGTGGGAGGTGGAATGGAGGGAGGAAACTGGGTGGGGGAGGGCATGGAAAAAGTAGGGATGAGGTCGGGGAGGACATATGGAAAGAGAACTGGGAGAGAAAAACTGGATTAGGGGGTCATCTCTGGATGAGCTAGAAACCCAGGACAATAGAAACTCCCAGTAATCTATGAGGGTGACCCTAGCTAAGCAACAGGGGATATGTAGTCTAAACTGCCCATTTTCTCTAACCAATTATGATTACCAATAGAGAGATTGGGACAGCAACCCAGCCACAAAACCTCAGATCCACAATTTAGCCTTGCCTACATGATGAACAGATGTAAAAGATGGAGCAGAATTTGAGGGAAGGACCAAACAATGACTGCCCCAGCTTGAAACACATGCCATGAGAGGGAGCCTACCCCTGACACTATTAATGATATTCTGCTACACTTGCACATAGGAGCCGAGTATAATTGCCGTCTGAGAGGCTTCACCAAGAAACTGATGGAAACTGATGCAGAAACCCACAGCTAAGCATTAAGTGGAGCTTGTAGAATGCAGTGGAAGAAGGGGAAGGATTGAAAGAGCCAAAGAAGCCAAGGACAATACATACACACACACCCCACACACACAAAAACTATAGAATCAACTAACCTGGGACAATAGGGGCTCCTAGAGACTTAACTACCAACCAGAGAGCATACCTGGGATGGACCTAGGCCCTCTGCACATATAGAGCAGTTGTGCAGCTTGGTCTTCATGTGGGAGTCCTAAAGAAGGAGTAGGGGCTGTCTTTGACTACATTGCCTGCTTTAGGATCCCTTTGCCCTAACTGAAATGCCTTGTCTAGCCTCAGTAGAAGATGTACCTGTCCTTATTGCAACTTGATATGCCAAGCCTGGTTAATATCCAATGGGTGGTCTCTCCCTTTATGAAGAGAAGGACAGGAAGGATGGATGGTGCAAGAGGAGAGGAAAGGAGGAGGATGAAAGGAGGGAGGGGAAGCTGCAATGAGGATGTAAAGTAAGCATATAATTTATAAAAAGGGGAAGGCTATTTTTGGCACTTGAATATTTGATTGCATTAAAGATTATTTTCCAAAGACAGATGGGTAATGGAATTATTTAACCAAAAGGTGGGGACTTGTGGGAAGTGGTGGCATGTCTATGATCCCAATACTTAAAAGACTAAAGCAAGATGATTATGAATTTAAGGCCAACTTCAGCTACATATCCAGACTCTATCTTAAAAAAAAACAAACAACAAAAGTATATCTTTCTGTGGCTGGTTATAGCAAGACACCTTGACCACAGAGCTAAGATTAGCATTCAATTCTGGTAATCGTTCCAAAAAAGGGTGAAGCAGTGGATACTGCAGTTCCAATCTGTCTGAAGAAGCAAGCATGGGGAAGCAAAAATGGGAGCCTATTGTGATTTTGCCTTACTTACAGTTTTGCTTGCTGTACCACAACAGAATACAGTGAAATGGGCCTTTGCACAGAAGAAAAAACTGTGAAACTTGTTCAAATCTGTTGATGGAAAGAAGAGATTTTGGTTCACAAGTCCTCACAGCAATATAGTAACGCCACTCATCATGATGACACCTTTGCCAGTGTCCATAGAGAGACCAATAACTAGCAGGACTTTCTACACATTATCCCTAAACTAAGATTAGGTACATAGCATCAGCTAGAACTTAAAAATAAACCAAAATAGAAAAGGCAGCCAAAAATAAATTTTAGGGCCAGCAAGACAGTCTAGGGGGTATAGACACCTGCAGCTAAGACTAATGACCTGAGTTAAATACACAGGATACAAATGGTTAAATGGAAGAACTAACTCCTTAAAGTTGTCTTCTGCTTTCTTCACAGGAGCTGTAATGCACACATATGTGCGCGCGCGCGCACACACACACACACACACACACACACACCGGTGTACACACACTAATTTTTTTAAATCTTAACGATAGGAATGAATTAACACAGTATACTATTATTAGTTTTTCAAACACAAATACACACAGCATCTTTTATGGGGCAGGTGTTTCTCTACCATAGCAACCAGGCATGCAACCACACACACAACAAATTTTTTGCTCCTGTGAGTTTACATTCTTACACTGAGAAAGGTTTGGGAACCAGCCAAATGCACAAATTTGAAAAAAAAAAGAGCTTAGTAGTAGTATGTGCTAGAAAGATAAATAAAACAGAGTAAGGTAGAGATTGTGTAAGAAAAAATGGTCCCCCTGAGAACAAGACACTGGGATGTCTAAACATGAAGTGGGAGTCAAGCAAGAGCTGGGGGAAAGTACCGATAAGAATAGCCACACAGTGCTCAAGAGAGGAGTTGGCCTTGGAGTAGCATGCACAATAAAGAAGACATCTCGTCATGGAATGAGAAGTAGGCTGTGAGGCAGCAGACAGTTGGGTACAGAGTCCTGGAGACCACAGCTTGAGTCTTATTCCACGAAGGTGGTGGGAGCCTGGCAGCTTCCCAGGAGTACCTAGATAAGGTTTCGGGTTCCAGGCCTCACTCTGGCTGAAGGGTAAAGTGTGTTGGCCTTCAGGCAGAAGGTAAGACCAATGAGAACAGAATGGAAGCCATTAAGGGGACTTATCATACTTACAAACAAGACAATGGTGGTGGAGTCCAGAAACGTGGAAGGTGAAAAGCTCCTTGAGCAAGACTGGAAGAACGCAGAAGCACAGCCGGGTCAACAGAATGATGAGGTAGAGAGAGACATGGGACCTGAGCAAGAGTGTGTGCAGCACAAGCCTCTCCTGTCCTCCTCTCCTGTACCTCACACAGAATATACCTGGCAGTCCTACAGGGTACTCATGGAAAGTTCCTGCTGTCCCTTTAGTGTGCCCTAAAATTTGGGCAAACCCTCCAAAATGACATGGTTTTCTAGAGTGACCAATCTTTTTTTAATTTATTTTTTTATTAATTAGAGTTTATTCACTTTGTATCCCTCCCTTGTCCCCTCCCAACCCCACCCTACCTCCCTCTTCTCCTTCCATGCTCCTCCCCCAGTCCACTGATAGGGCAAGTCCTCCTCCCCTTCCATCTGACCCTAGTCTATCAGGTCTCATCAGGACTGGCGGCATTGTCTTCCTCTGTGGCCTGCTAAGGCTGTTCCCCCCCCCCTCGTATCCAAACTTTGGGCAGTGTGCAGGGTATCTTATGAAAGAAGGGAAAGATAGAAAGACCTGGAGAGGACAGGAGCTGCACAAGGAGAGCAACAGAACCGAAACTATCTGGGCGCAGGGAACCAATCTTAACAATGCCTAGAACTACACCATGTCTAGTGGCAGAACCTGGCTTGGTTAATAATTACTTATAATTCCAAAGAACACCATGCTGAGTTAAAATTTTTCAAAATTCTAGACCTGGCTTCCACGTTTCCTCTAAGAAGTACCCTACAGGACCCCACCAGTCTATACAAAAAACAACTCTCACCTCAAAGGAAATAAGAGCTAGTTTATTCTGGAGCCATGGCTGGGGAACAAAGATTTAGATCATTCCAAATATCATGTTCCACCATGGAAGCAGTTTATTAAAGTCTTTATAGTAACAGAAAAATGATAGCCATAAGTTACGACACGTTTTAAATACTTTGTAGGTATACTGGATAGGTGTGTTACAGCAAAGCCCATAGTTTGTTTCTGACAGCATTCTCTGCCCTTTGATTGGTAGAAACCAGGGGTCTGCTTATGCACTGCAAAGAATCGGTATCCATTAGTCACAGGTTAGGCCCAACACAGTGGTAACCAAAGAATGGCTTTTGGGAGACTAAGAATAACCCACATTAAGCTGCAATTTGATGCTATACCTGCAACATTCCACCCCCTCTACATCACTGCAATTCTAATCAATCGGCTGTTGCAGACACAGCTTCTTTCGTGGAATTCTTGTTCATACTCTCTTCTCTCACAATGACATCATCTCTAAGAAGCAGCCTACGGAATCTTTCCATTTCTTCTTTCACATCATCTCTTAGAAGCACCCTTCAGCATTTCTCCCCTTCTCTCACTTGATTCTGGGGAATTTCATGCAAGCTTTAAACTTACAAACATTTTCCTACATTTGCATTGTTCCATTGAAGGGTGACACTTTAGTATGGTGAACTCCTTTTCATTTTTTCAAACACACCCTTTCAAAAGATTCAAGTACCTTTAAATAAGTCTGTTACTTAAATAAGTCTGTTACTAATGGGACTTCCAGAATGTCACTGTCGTGGGAATCAATACTTCAAACATAAGAATTTACTTCCTAGAACTGTCAGTGAAACCAGAGTTAGCAGTGTGCTGAGAAAGCTCTCAGTACTCTCCAGAATGCAGCCTAAAGTTGAACCAGACTGAACTCTCTCTACATTATTTAAGCCAAAATTATATTTGGTGTGAGGAAGGGATCTGCGATGAAATGAAAACAAAATATCTATCACCCTCCCCTCCTTCCCTACCACACATTCAGCAGATAGGCTGTGCACTGGGCCTGGTCCAGCAGACCCTCCACTGGGCCTGGCCATCTGGATTATCTGCACACATCTTCTCTCATTCCAAAGCTGTGCGTAGTTTGAGGCATTCAGGGTTTCTGGGGACTCCTCCCTTACAAGGTTCCCCACACTGCAGTTGCACATTGTTTGACGATTACTATAACTGTAATGGTTTCTGTGTGTTTATGCTTGCCCAGAAAAATCCTGACTTTATCCATGCACAGTTTAATCTACTCAATAAAAATGTTCAGAGAAGAAAATTTCTAATGGGGTGAGGCCACAATCAGCAATCCAAACCAACATGCTGTGTGAAGATATGAAAGTTTTTCATCAAGTTTAAAGAACTCATGCAAGCTGTACAGTATCCTCAAAATACTTGAATCAAGGATGGTCTTCAGAGAATCTACTGAATGAATGTATGATTTCTGAGTTTCTGGACTCATGGGATGTGTCAGGGGTTGGGTCCAGCTGGCATGTACTCACAAGTCCCTGTATATGACTAGAAAATAACAATGCCATGTATTTCCAAAGAACCATTCAACCATTTACAGTTAATAATGTATTACATGGTACCAAAGGGGAATGTGAAAGAAATGAAGAATGAGAGCAGAGAGAAAAGAAAAGAATTGCAAGTGTCAATAAAAGCCTATGGTAATTTTGGTGTGTTGTGTACACCCCTTCAATAACTGATGCTCATTTTGAACATCAGAAGATGACCTTATTTGGAAACAAGGCCTCTGCAGATGTGAGCTGTTAAGATGAGGTCATAATGGATTAAAGTCAGCCTTAATATAATGAGCAGATAACATAGACACAGGGATTTACATAGAAAGAAAAAGGCCATTTATGAGAGAGACTGGAACTGTAGTGAGGCAACCATAAGCCAAGGAATACCAATAGACAGGATGTTTTCTGCCAAGGGCCTTCTGGAACATGGTCCTACCAACAACAGCTTGCAGACCTGCAGCTTTCAGCACCGAGAGACAGTTTCTGTAGCTCTAAGGCATCCCTAGCATCATATTCTACAGCAGGTGGGAATCTGTGTGCTACTCATCCCTACCCAGACCACAGGCAGAAGTGCTGGGACACACCGTGCTGAGACATACCACTAAGACTAAAGCTGCAGATCCTTCACAAATGACATTATCAATATGCGCAAGAGAGAAAAGCAAATGAGCAAGATTATAACAAGCAGGAAGTATTCTGCAAAGGACCTCACTGAGATGCTACAGTGATGTCACTTATCAACAAGCCACGGAAGCAGAGTACTAGAAACTAAGAGGATAGAAGCAGTCATTTGGTAGTAGAGAACATCAGCCACACATTCCTCTTCTCTTGAAATTTACGGGGAAAATAGTGTGTGTGTGTGTGTGTGTGTGTATGTGTGTGTTGGCTGGCTAGTTCAAGTGTTTGGGGGGATGGAACAACACAAACTCTATTTTTAGCTATTTTAACATAAAAACGATAGTTATCAATTATGTCACCATTCTCTATCCCACAATGAATACCTACTCAAAATACAAAGCTCTGGGATGTTTGGACTAAGATATTGGACTATCCAACCATAGTTAGACTTTTTTTCAATGTACAACTAACACATCCAAAAAACAAAGTGTATATTACTCTGAAAAAGAATACAAGATATACAGCTCGTTTCTTCTGCCCACAAACACTGGAAGAAGACACTAGAACATCAGTCATCCACCGAGCCATCCATTTCCTTTAGGCTGACAGGGTACAGGTGCCAGACTGTCAGATGGGAAAGGGCCCACTGTATATCCAGCAAAGTGATGGTGACAGTCATAACCCCATAAGAGCCACTCTTGTGTGACCTCTTAGCCACACATTAGTGTGAAAGTCGAAGAGGCCTCTCCCCACCTGGCTGTACAGTGTTCAACTTATGACCTCAGCAGTTGGCTCAGCTCTCCCAGCTATCCTTCTTAGCCAAGGATAGATTTTTCTTTTAATTTAATTGAACGACTTAGTGCTATCACTCAATTTCAGATAAAGTTTTGAATTCTTCTCATCCAAGTACTAATCCAATCCTGCTTAGCTTACAAGATCACGCAAGTTCACAGTGGTTTGGCTGTAAATTTGATGCCCTGCATCTTGAAAGTCACTATGTAGTAAAGGCCCGTGGGGATCCTGGGGAAAGATCTAAGAATTGTAGCTCTTAATAATAGTGCTGTCTGTGACATGTCCTTAAACTGTTTCCCTGAGCAAATAATGAGAAAGATGCCAATTATTACAAAGCACTATTGCCCTTACTAAAGCAGCCCTCCTCACTATTAGTGATCACCATTGTTTCAAAAACATCCCCCACGGAACACTTCATCAGCCAGCTCTGTGTTCAGTGTACATCAGTCTCAAAAAGCAGTGTCTTTGTACTTCAGGAACATCTTTGTGCTTCAGGAAATTCTCATAACATGAGAGTATTTCTCTATGCATTCTATGTCTCCGACGGTGTTAACATGTTTACCTGGTACCAACAGTGGTTTATATTGTGCTCCCTCATTAACATTCAGAACACCAGAGACAAAAAGACTGGGAATAATGAGCCATGCTGAATGTGTGAATTAGCATATTTCTTCAGACCATAGTTATCTGATTTGTTCCTAAAGTAACATACTGTGACATGACTCAGAGTGTAATGGAGCTGCCTGAAACCCTGACCACCTGAATTTGATCGCTGGAACCCACAAGAACCAACAAGTTGTCCTTTGACCTCTGTAGAGTATTCAGGCACACCCACACTCATGCACACACTCCAGACACACACATCTTAAAAATGTAATTTAAAAATTTAAAGAGTAAGGTACAAGATGATGTGAACTACTCATCATTCAACATTAACAAAAGAATACAATGTGAAAAGAGGCAAGACCTGAGATAGTTCACTGAAGAAGACAAGGGTGGGAAAAGAAAAGTTAAGGGCGTCATCCTGCCATCTGGTTTTGTAGCTGTAGAAATAGTACATGAAGATCCGGATCTCCATGGGGCCTCCACTGGACCCTTTTGTAAACTTAGCTTTTGTCTACAGTCAAGTGGTTCTGGTTCTGGCCTTCTGTGCCCAGGTTGGATTCACCTGGAGTTAGAACAGAAGCCAAAACAGTTGTCCTCGGGTTCTATGGATCCCCTTATATCCCTTGGCTTTTTATTGTAGCCTGTTGAATTATTTTCAAGGTCATGTTGTATTTACAGGGAGGAGCAGGTTAAAGTGAATTGATACCATCTTGTTCTAGGACCAAAAGTCTCTGTTTTCACATTTTTCTATGGTGAACTGACAGCAATAATAGGACCAACCCTTAGCCATCTACCCAAGTCTGGGCTGGGTCAGCTACATTCCAAGTTTCATCACCCCAGCCCACACTGGGCTGGGCTAAAGCTTCCTGGGACTGCAGCTCCGCAGATGTTAAGATTCGCAGATTGGGGAAAACTCTACAGTTCAAAACTTGCAACTTAAGCCAGGTGGAGGAGTGGGCTGGATAGATGGCTCAGCGCCTGCTTTGAGAACACAAGAACCTGAGTTCAGATCCCCGGCACCCATGTAACAGTACCAGTGTATGTATCTGTCACCTCAGAATAGTGGCATGCTGAGGGCAGAATAGTGGTTGTCTTAGCTATACTTCTGTTAGTGTGATCAACCACTAGATCAACTACTAAGTCCAGGGCAACTTATAGTAGAAGGAGTTTATCTGGGGGCTTTTATAAGTTTTAGAGGATTGGAGTCCATGACCATCATAGAGAAGAGCACTGCAGCAAACAGCAGCTGAGAGTACATCGTGAGACGCAGTGTAAGGCAGAGAGAGCTAATTGGGAACGACATGAGCTTTTGAAACCTCAAACCCCTCCTCCAGTGGCACACCTCCTCCAAGAGAGCCAAAGCTCCTAGTCATTCCTAAACAGCTTTGTCAGCTGAGGACCAAATATTCAAACAGTTGATCCTATAGGGGACCATTCTCATTCAAAGCACCAAACAGGTTGATCCTAGGGATTGCGGGCAAGCCACTCTGGCCTATTAGTAAACTCCAGATTCAATGACCAACTCTGTGTTAAAAAGTAAGATGGAGAATGAAAGAAGACAGCAAAGTCCCCTTGGGCCTAAGTGTGGTCACAATCACCTGTACTTCCAGCTCCAGGGGTATCCTAAACTTCTACCTTCTGTGAGCACCAGCACTCACATGTACATATCCCCATGCAGACATGAACATATATGCACAACTAAAAATGAACTAAATCTTGGGAAAAAAAGTGAGGAAGGACTCACAGTAACCAGTAAGCGCCAGGCTGAGCATTAGCTCCATGTATACAGATGGAGGCTCTCGGGACATCAGGTGAGTACGCCTCTCTGTGTGCTCATCTACCAGGTGCATCCTGTATCAGAGCAAAAGCCTAAAGCCTGCGATCCTTCCAGACAGCTAGTTACACATTCTTCTAAAAGCCCTCATTCCGTAAAGCCCCATCTCCTCAGTTTATCCAAAGCATGTAGAATAAAGTTTGGGAGATATTCAGGAGAATCTCCTCCCCTCAAAACCTCAAGTCACAGCCAGTAACATTTGCACTCTCTGCTTTTTTGCCAGGCTCCCAGATGCCAAGACTATTTCTGGAGGAGCTCTTTACAGTCAAGCAAGAAACTCTTAAGTTCTGAACAAGCAAATACTGGTATAAAGGGCAGACCTGTCCTTTTACCTGTTCCTCCATTTTCCTGGTCTTGTAACACATTTTGGAGGGATTCACTAAGATGGCAATATTTCATTTCTGGATTTAACTCTGTAATAGAGCACTTTTTGGGATGTCCCAGGCTCTGGGTTTGATCCTCCGCACTAAAAAGGTGTATTTTTGTAGTAAAAATATGACAACACTTAATTCATTCAAAATTAGAGATATGCATTCATTTACTGTCACACACAAAAACACTCACACATACTCATAACATGAGGAAATCAAGATACCACACATGACACAAGGGCACAAAGCAGCTAAGCAGCACTAAAAATCCCCAATGTGACTTTGATTACCTACTTATTCCTTACTACTGATTGCAATACACCATTGCAATCCCATGAGAACTGGCCATTCAGTAAAAAGGACCTTGGGCTATGAAGGCCACATCTGCAATCACAGCACCTGGGAAATAGAGGCATGAGTTTGACTTGATTATGAGTTCAAGGTTGTGGCGGGATATTAAGTCAGAATGAAATCTATCGCACAAAAAAAATCAGGGAAAGAGAGACTGACAGTTCAGCTACCAAGGCTGCCTTGTAGCACAGCATGGTGGTGCGGAGATCTGTGCTATACAAGTTGGGAACAGGGGCCCTGGAGCCTTTGACCTTTCTCTGGCTCAGGCTTCCAGCCTCGGGAGTATCTTTCTCTGCAGTAAAACTTTGAACAATGAGAAAATATACAAAAGAGTGGGTTTATAAGCTGTGACAGTGAGCATTGTTGTTCCCTCTGAGTATGGTCATCCCTCTTATTGGCATCTTGGAGCAGAGTACCTTGGTCTGATACTAAAGTAGACATGTCAAGAAAATAAGCAGCAAATCCCAAATGCAGGGGCAAAATGGTGCTTGTGCATGTTGTGATAAACATTCACTAGGAAGACTGTCACTTTTATATCCCTGGCCAGTGATCCCCAGAAATAATGGAGAAATGATAGGAAGACACAACATCTCACTGCCAGACCAGAACCAAGCACAGACAAACTGACAGGGTCTGAGAAGCATTAATGAAAGATGGAAGGAAAATAGCTGACAGGGCTCCTGAACGCAGATAACACTTCAAAATGAAGACATCAGTAAGGACTATTTGTGTGTGTGTGTGTATGTGTGTGTGTGTGTGTGTGTGTGTGTGCACGTGTGTAAAACCAGAAGGAATAAAGGGCGTCTTGACAATCCTTTGAGATACAACCTGAAAGTCACCAAAAGGGTAAAAATAGCTAATGTAAGACAATTGTGGCTTACTCCTTTAAGAGAAGCCTATTTTCACATTTGGCTAGATCTTCCCTCTCAATTCTCCCATAAGAGCAAGTACCCCAAACTTGAGTGTACCTCACTTCCTTCTCAGTGCCTCTCTTTCCCTTAACCCTTATGCTTTGGCTGCTACTAAAATAAAACTTCCAACGCTTAAATATCATAATTGGTTAGTCCTGAAATTCTTTTCGGCATAAAAGCCCTGTACCTCAGTTTGGCCTGAATCAAGGTCCCTTACAAAATTTAGAAGATACTTCAGACCAATGAGGGTGGCAATGTGGAGCTGTGTCTTAGTCCCCATGGTATTGACAACAACCTTACTCAGGCTGTCCTAGATACAATCCCTAAAAAGAGCATCGAAACTAAATCCAAGAAAAAGGTCTACATGTGTGGAAAGCACCGACACTCAAGGAGATACTTGGGCTCCATATGTGGAGAAACACTAATAACAGCCAAAACTGGTAGCAACTTCACTCAGCCCATAGCTAAGTAGACAGAGTGTGATATATCCGTAAAATAAAATACCATACCATTTGGCCTTAAGGAGGCAAGTGCCAACACATGTACAACATAGACATTATGTTAGCTGAAATAAGCCAGTAACAAAAACACAGATACTGTGTTCACCGACATGAAGTATTTCAATATCCACAGAGACATAAAGTATGGGCCAGGGGAGGTATAAATGAGCTGCCAGTGTTTAATGGGTACAGGATTTCAAATGCAAAATATTTGGGGGATGGATTTGGGTGACGGTCACACAGCAAGGTGAATATACTTCCACCAAAAATTAACAAAATGGTAAATTGTATATCTATTTATTTCCTGTAGTGAATTTTAATTTTTAAAGGAAAGCACAATAAAGACCATGCTCAAAGGGCTCAGACACTCAGTAACAGTGAAAAGTCCTGTGTATGCACATTATATGTTATAGGATGAGAGGGTGTGACACTTGGCTATCAATTTTACTACACAGGTCTCTGGGCAGGAGAACCTGAGAGGGCATCTCCTGGAAGGATTTACTGAGGAGGAAGACCCTCCCCTAGTGTGAGCACTTTTCCTTCAGACCTCTTTATACAGCGTGGCTGCCTACTCTAGAGAAGGCTCTTTTTCCACTGACTGCCACACATGCACCACAGCTTAGTGTACACACACACACCCCCCAAATGAGATCTAAACCTTGGTTCTCTATGTACTCAATCATATATGCATGGAAGCTGAGTTCCTCAATTCATTTAGGGCTGTTTCAGCAACTAGCCAACTTGCTCCTGAGACTTCCAGTCTACATCCTACCCCCACTCCCTGTCCTACAGCCTAGGATTACAGGTATCTGTCTTTTACATTTGTCCAGAGGATTTGAGCTCCAGTCCTCATGCTTACTGGGCAAATACTTTTTATTTGTTGAGCCATCTCAACACATTCTCCAGTACAGAATCATTTTAATACATATGTTCTTTTATTTTTCACATGTGGTGAATCCACACAACGGTAGGCAACAGCCACTGAGAACATAGGTGGGGCTCTCAGTATCATCTAGTGGTAAAGCACTTGCCTAATGTAGAGAGCCTCTGGATTTGATTTCCAGTGCTGCAAAGTCAATAAATAATTAAACAAGCAAACTATGTGGTTAGAGTGTTTTTAACTCGGCACAATTCTCTAGAGGAAGAGGCCCACTACCCCACGCCATGGAAATCAGGAAGGGGAGGAACATCGGACGTAGAAGACAGTGAACAGGACAGGAGCCTACCACAGAGGGCCTCTGACAAACTCTACTGATCGGGATATCAAAGCAGAGGCTGAGACTCATAGCCAAACTTTGGGCAAAGTGCAGGGAATTTTATGAAAGAAGGGGGAGCTAGAAAAACCTGAAGGGGACAGGAACTCCAAAAGGAGACCAAGAGGGCAAAAAAAAGAAATCTGGGTCCTTCAGAGGCTGATACCTCAACCAAGGACCATGCATGGAAAGGGGCTAAAACCCCTGCTCAGATATAGCTCATAGAAGAGGGAGAGAGGAAGGGATTGGGAGGAAATGAGGGAGGGGGCAACAGCTGGGATACAAAGTGAATAAATTGTAATAAATAACTAATACTTTTTTTAAGAAGGGGAGGAACTATTGTCACTTCCCTGTAAACAGACATAAGGCAGAGCAGATGGGTTTAGGGTTGGCCTCTGTGTCAGCAGGTTTCAGGCATGTGGCCCACATCTAATCTTGTAGTGCCTTACCTGGGGTAATGAGAGCCTAATGAAGGTGGCCAGGGTCCTCTGCACTCCTAAAGCAGGTTTTCAAAAGAGCTATTTGATCTCTAGAAACCAGTGAGGTCTGTGAGGGGCCGTCCCTATCAAGGCCAGATGTCACAACATCAGCAGCAAAATGAAAAGACATGTCTAATGCAGAATTGATACAATGGAGTTGAACTAAGATGTCACTGCAGGCAAGACTTGGAAATAGAGCTGGGTACTACTATAGACATGTGCTTCCACTCAGAGTGCCCTTCTGCAAATCCCTCAGTATATTGGCAAGCATTTGCTACTGTGCTATACCAGACACTTCACTGAGAAACAGCAGAAAAAGAAACTGAAAAGGGAACATTGAAAACAGGGAGGTTGAAAATCGGAGTGGTGAGTGCAAATACAGCCTGAGCTCTCTCCTCCTGTGAAAGGAACCACCCACCTGTACAGGGAGACAAGGACACATCACCAACTATAGCCTATACAAGAACAACTTGCTGGCCCTGAGCACATACTTCCAGCTGCAGACTGTAAAGGGCATACATGATGGCCTGGAGGACATACCACTAACTACAGACACGCTGCATAGGAGGAACCTGCTGGGCCTTAGCACATACACACCAACTACAAACCAAAATCATCAGATGCCAACTATGAATCAGAATTTTCTATGTAAAAGTAATGATTGTGAAGGGAAGGAAAAAAAGCAAAGAAGAGAGAAAGAAGAGGGGGAGAGGAGGAAGGAGGGAAGAAGGGATGGAGGGATGGAGGGAAGGAAAAGGAAGGGAGAGGGATGGATTATAAGGGTGGGCAGAGTGTTTGCCTAATACGTATTTGGGACCCTGAATTCAATCCCCAGTATATGCCCCTGGTGCAACAAACTATAAATAAACGTAGTTCAGTGAGAGTAATAATGAGAAATAGAAGCCAAGAAAAACCTCACACCTGTCATAGAGAAAGGAGTAAATAAAATAATGACAGCAATAACCATTATAATGCAAAATGTTATTACTTTTCTACAAAACAGATCTGAGGGGCAAGATACATGCAATAAAATCATGTAGTTTAATAAAAGCACTATTTCTTTACTAAATAAATGCCACATATACAATCTGTCTTAAAGACTGCTCAGTGGAGAACAGTTATGTAATGGTTTTCTCCCATGCTGTGTATCATCTCACTCTTTCAACTTTCTTTTGCTCTGTGGAAGCTTTTGCATTTCATACAGCCCTATTTGTCCATTTTTACTTTCGTTGCCTCATTTTGGGAGCTGTTACTAAAAGACCCTTGCGCAAATCTACATCCTGAACTGTTTCCTCTGTGTATTATCTACATAAGACATTCGGAGAAAAGTTCCCTTTTGTGTAAAATAACAAGTGAGTTCAGAGTACATCCCAGGGCAGCACTTGGGAGCAGCTGCCTCTCTAGGTAGCCCACTCTCTTCCTGCTGTCTCCCTCAAGCTGGTCTGAGTTCCCTGGGTCAGCAGATTTTCTGAGCCACTGTGTGTTAGAGATGACTGGGGTTTAAGTCTGGGATTCTGTCACTGAAGCCACACTGATTTAAAACAAACAAACAAACAAAAAAAAAAAAAACAGGAAAAGACCCTAAGCAGTGTCTGATGCAATTTTTGACTGAGACTTGGAGAGAAAAGCCCAGAAAAGGATGTGGCCACGCCCTCTGGCTTGGCAAAAGTCAGAAGTCTCTGAACTGATCATCCGTGCACTTATGAGTCTAGAGAACTGGACTGCAGAGCAAGTGCTTGTGTGTGGGTTGAAGTAGACCAGAGGCCCTATCCCTCACCCTCCTGAGTCACTGTGGCTCACTTGGCCAGCTGGCCAGACTGTCTAATGTGGGCAGTCACGGGAGAGATATTTGGAAGTAGAGCTGGGATACAATTATCAAGCTCACTTCTCTGTCACCAAAGTCCCTCAGGTCATAATGACAAAGGCTCTTACCAGGAACCAAAATGTAACTCCTAAATGTGGCTGTTCTTGATAATCATTAGAAGCACAAACACAAAATGCCTCACAGTAGTGAAAACAGGGTGGGCATGTAGCCCAGCTGTTAGAGCCCTTGTCTGATGTGTGCCAGGGCCTGGGGTTGGCCCCCTGCACAGCAAGGAGAAAAAAAAATTAAACAAATAGTAATAGCTGGACCTAATCGCATACATCTGTAATCACAGCTCTCGGGAATGGAGAAAAAAAGAAGAGGCCAGATAGTGCAGCACAGTAAGAACAAAAGCCCTGAGACTTCCAGAATCACCATGCCTGTATACTGAGACCTTGTCTCAAGTAAAGACAAAACAAGACAAAACCAAACAAAAAAAGTTTTATGCTTAAAGCCTCACAAACGATTCTATTCAAATGTGACATTTTAGGATTCCTGCCATTTAGTTAACTCCTCTGGTGCTGAATTCTATTACAGGCTTTGATTTCTCCCTGAGGAATACTGGTTAGGGAAGAAAAGCAGGCTGGGGAGTTTCCACTGTGGGGCGTGGTCATTCAGCCCACCCTTTCAAAGTTGTTTATACCCTAAGGACTTTCTAGGAAAGCCCTACAGTTCACACATGCTCCAAGCCTGATGGTGAAGTACAAATAAGGCCAGTCTCTGAGCTTCTGGCATCTCCTTACTATGGAAAAGGCCGCTGGTCCCCAGAGTACCCATGCCTTACATGTGGCTTCCCACAGCAACTGTTCAAGGAAGCTCCCTCCTTGCTAAACTGGTTCTGAATCATATTCCTTCAAGAAACTGTAGACTTACTTTTGAGTTTTGATTTTTATAACTGTTCATAGGCTAAAAATAAAAATTTTTTTCAGAGCTAGAAGAAGGCTCAGCTGATAAAGGTAACAGCTACTGAACCTGGCATCATGAATTCAATGCCAGATTCCACAAGGTAGAAAAAGATAGGAGAAAACCGACAGCCAAGCTGTCCTCTGACCTACACCACACACACACACACACACACACACACACACACACACACACGCAAAAACACTTTTAAAAGTTTAATAAGACCATTTCAAAGGCACCACTAAGTGGGTCAGTGAATTAAAATCACTTTATATTTTTAAAATCAAAAGCAATTAGGATGAGGCTGGCAGATTATTATGAGTTCTGGACTACATAGTAAGTTTCATGTCCTCCAGGGCTACATAAGTGAGATATACCCAGTATCAACGAACAATAAAAACAACAACAAAAAAAAGAAAAACAAGATATATTTACAAACTAAGTTATCATATCACTGTTAAATTGTTACTTTAAATAATGCCTTACTTTTTTTTTCAAAAAATATTTTATGTGCAGTCCCCATGGTCATCCTATAATTGTGTGAAGTCCCCAAGGACTAGAATTATGTGCTGTCCACACTCTGTACTGTACTCATGACAAAGCTACATGAACTACTGATAGCTTTGTCTTAAGTAGAAGAACATATATATCACATTGAAGATTGGCTGGTCACACTGTGATGTAAATGTCTTAGTAAAAAGGAAATTGCAGTAAGCCTGTAAAGAGCTGCAGTGTCCTCTTCATACATGCACCCACCTGTCAGATGATCTCTACCCTTTCCGTGTTCAAGCCCTTTTTGCTCACAGCACGTGGAGGGGTTTCTATCTGCACTGTGGTTAGACAGTATCACTCCTCAGGTTTAAATGAGGAGAATGGCTGTAAAAAGCAGCAGTTGTCTAACACCAACCTGCTGACAAGGGTTCTGCCTCATAGAGCTTTTAATCATTGCTGGCTACCTTAAATTAAAATAATTCCTTTATTACCAAGTAAAACCAAATTGGCCTGCAAAGTATTCCAAAATATAGTATCTCCAATGAAAGAATGGCTCCATTGTATGGGGCCACGTATATAAGTAAAATGCAAAACAAGTAAACATAGAAGGCTATGAGTGTTCTAAAAATGTAGAAATCAAAATAGCATTTGCGTTTTTTTTTTTCCTGTAAGTTATTTCACTCTGCTATATATAGCAAGGAGGTAGGTCTTGAACAAATAAGCCTTCTGGGCTCCCCTGTTCCAGGAACCCAGCAGGAAGAAGCTGGCCACCAAACTGTGAAGGGCAAGAGCCTGCAAGACCCACCACGTCAATCTCCTCCCACCAAGGAATCCAGATGTGTGGGAAGCTTTGCCTCAGAATGTTCTTCCAAAAATGCTTTCAATACCTGCCTGAATGGTCTTCAAGCTGTACCAAGCAGAACAAGAATATCACATTCGGGAGTTGCAGCTCATGAGCATCAAGTCCCAGGAACTATGGAAGTCACTATGTTAACTAAATACTGGCCACACATCTGACAGTGTTGCCACTCAGTACTGTACAGCTAAGACCACCTGACCACTCTCAAAAGGAAAAACAGAATCTGCAGATTTTGGGGTATGATTAATGATGACTCCCACCATAATGAATGATGGGATCAAGCTAGGCATGGGAGTTTGAGCTACGAAAGAATTGCATTAGAAATAAGAAGGCCATCTATGAATCTTGCCATGAAATAAGATGACCCTGAAATAAGGACCAAAGGAAATGACTGAAGGTTATATCAAAAGGACTTAACTATAGGCAAATGTATCCTATTGACTAAAGAATGACAGTTACAAAAATACCTACAGAAGGCTGGAGAGATGGCTCAGAGGTTAATAGAATTGGCTGCTCTTCCAGAGGTCCTGGGTTCAATTCCCAGCAACCACATGGAAGCTCAAAACTGTCAGTAACTCACACCTTCACACAGACACATGTGCAGGCAAGACAGCAATGCACATGAAATAAAAAAATAATAATAATTAATTGAAAAAAATACCTACAGATAGGGAAGGCATACAGCTACGTAGGAGGATACAAAGCCCCGGGTTTAACTTTAAACATAGATAGGTGATAGATAGGTAGGTAGGTAGATGGATATTTAACTCAAAATAATTACCTATTTTAAGTCTATAAATTCATGATATTAAGTGTCCCTGGAAAAATGGCTACCTGCACACTGGAGCAGGCATTGGTGGGGAGTACAGAAATTACAGAGATCAGGGTGGAGTTTTCTGAAAGCTGGAAGTACTCTACCAAGTAATTCAACTATATGACTAAAAGATTGTACATCTTACTATTCTCTTCATCCATGTTCTTTGCTTCACTATTCACAATAGCCAAGTAATGGAAGCAGTTTAGATATCTATCAACTGATAAATGGATAATGAACGTGTGGTACACAGACACAATTTAATAGTATTTAGCTGTTAAGAAAAATGATGTTATGAAATTCAAAAATGATTATATGGAGCTAGAAATGATTCTGAGTGAGCGAACCCTGACCCAGAAAAACTAACATCGTATTTTCTCTCTCATATATGGATGCTAGCTTTGAACCTTTGGATAGATGTCTTTAAATTAGGAGTACCCAAAGAAACTGGGAAATCAGTAAGACACAGTAGGTAGGTACCTTTTGAGACAGGATGGATAAAAGGCATCTAGCATGAAGCAGGAATGATAAAGTAAGAAGGGTTAAGTAGGATGAAGGATGGGAGGGTAGGATGGAGGAAGGTTAGGGCCAGATCACTAACACTGAAGACTTGAAAAACCCATATGGAAACCTGGTACTAAAGAAGCTTCCTAATATATATTTACACACACAAACACACACACACACACACACACACACACACGAAAAGGGATTAAATGAAGTTACCTTGGGTACAGGGTGACTCTCTCTGACACCATACATAGACTACTACCAAATACAAAGCCAAATGCCAGGAACTGGTTAGTTCTTTTGGAGTTGTTGGTCTGTGGATCCAAAAAATACTATTGCCATTGCTCTGATTTCCCTGAAGAACTTGATGGTAAAACCCAACTGTGGAAAATACTGCACACTCAAGCTAGAGAATGTGGCGAAATCAGGCAGGTACTGAGCTGGAAGTTTCAGGCCTATTGGCTAGCTTTCATAATGCTGGACGGTATTGTGCTTACTTACATAGCGACAAGCTGTAACAATGACCAGCCAGGCAAAACATGCTATCTAGTACAATTGCATGAATATTATGGGAATGACCAACAACTTTATGGTTGGATGTAAGGCCCATTCCACAAGGTGGAGCTTATACCTGCTACTACAAATAGGTCCAAGAACCTGAAGTCAGGTGCTACCCTGTGTCTGGTTCCCCCTCGGGGTATCCAGGCTTGTTGTACACTGAGCTGGACTAGAGGAATCAAAGCTTAACCAGGGAGAGTAAATACAATGCAGGTGTGCATGAGACGCAGCCTTCTCAAAAGACAGCTTCAGTAAGACAGCTCGTTTAATTTGGGGAAACAAAGGCTATTTAATCTTTTGGGGAGTGGGTAGAGAATTTAGGGGTGACTGTACATCTTTGGCTGGGGCCAATGTGCTGGGAATATCTTATTTGCATGAGGAGGAATTCCAGGTGTTTGATGGACATGACCTTATAAGGAGAAAGAAAGTTTAACATGTAATCTGGCCGCCAGGCTATGTGGCCACCTCAAGGGTGTGGGGGGGGGACAGGCGGGTCACAAGGCTACCTGTGCCAGGACATGCAGGCCCAGAACGATAATGCAGCTACTATGGACAGCAACATGCAGGTCCCACGAAGTGTGAAAATAGAGCTCCCGTCCAGCTTCCCACTCTTAGGGATATATCCAAAGGATCCTAAGTCAGCACACAGATACCTGCACACCCATGTTTATTGTTGTTCTAGTCACAAAACTAAAATATGGGAACCTAGATATTCACCAATAGATGAATGGATAAAGAAAATGTAATGTGTATTTAGCCGTAAAGGACAATGAAACTAGAACATTGGAAAGGATAGATCTTCAGAAGGTGATGAGAGGATGAGAAGTCTATGGAATATATATGGCATGAAAGCAAGGACTGTTTACGGAGAGGAGAGAGACCAGCAGAAGGAAGGGCAAGATAGCTGGGCAGGGGTGGTACACGCCTTGAATCCCAGCACTCAAAAGGCAGATCTCTAAATTCAAGGACAGCCTTATCTACAGAGTGAGTTCCAGGACAGCCAGGGCTATAGACAAACCCTCTCTCAAAGAAGGGAAAACCATATATAAGCAAAGTCTATTCATATATGTGATTAAAATGTCGCAATAAAAACACTATTTTGCATTCTAATTAAAAAATAGTTTTAATAAACTCAAACTATTAAAATCAGTAAGAAGATATATCATTATCAAATGACTAGAATTATAAATACTATGAACAGCTCTACACAAATAAATAAGTTTGATGCAATAAATAAACCCATAGACACATGTGATGCATCTCAAGTAATTCAAGAAGTACAAAATCTAAATGGTATGAGAAAAGATCGAAATAGAAGTTTTAAAAGGCCATGTGCTGTAGAAGGAGGCATCTCTCTAGGCTATCAGGTTAGAAAAGGCACCAGGAAGAGAAGCAGTACTGAGGCAGAGGCTCCAGGAGCAGCGAAGACCTATCCTGAAGACTGTAGTGTGTCTATCTGGCCTGGGGTTTGAGATGGGTCACCAAAAGGGAAGGCTGCTGCTCCCAGCCCTGTAAGCAAACATCAAATGTTTTGGTAACTGATGGCTCAGGCTGGCTTTTTGTTCATGGTGTGTCATGCTGAAGACTAAGACATGAGAGCTTTATCCCTGTGGATTAAAAAAAAAAAAAAAGCTTGGGAAAGTCTGCATTCTACACTGCAAAAGTGTAAATCCTCACATCAGGCAGCACACACTGAACAAACACAATTTGAAGTTTTAGATGAACCCTCAGCTAGGCAGCCCACCAGTCTTCCAGAAGTGCAAGACATGGACCAATACAAGAATGCTGTGCAAAGAGACAGGGTTCTTTCATCATGGACTTCATGAAACAATTCTTGTTTTGTTTTTTCAAAATAGTGTTTTTCTGTGTAGTCTTGGTTGTCTTGGAACTTGCTCTGTAGACCAGATTGGCCTTGAACTCACAGAGATCTACCTGCCTCTGCCTCCTGAGTGCTGGAATTAAAGGTGTGCAACACCACACCAGCTGAAATAAAAGATTCTTAATACAAATGGGCAGGGTATTGGACTATCTAATTGTTTCTTATATACTTTGTGCATTTGGGGAATGATAGTACATTAATATAGATGGTCATTTGTATGCTAAGAATATTTTTGCAATTTGACCTACAAATCATGATTGCATAAATGACAAGACTACATGATCTTCTCAACAGATACCTAAAAATACAATACCCACCACCCACTTGCATGTGTGTATGTATTTATATATATTTATATGCATATATGTATGTATAATTTTATACATGTATAACACGTATAGACCCCACAGCTAGATTGCAAACTCAGTGGTACAGCACCTGCCTAACATTGGCAGGACCAAGTCTGTTGCCCAGCCAAAGACACACACACACACACACACACGCATATTGGTGAAATACAGTATTTCCCTGAGGATCAGAAATAAGACAAGAAGTCGATTCCTGCCATTTCTTATACATTATCCTGGACTTATGGCCATGCTGATAAAAACAAGAAAAATATAAGGCAAAAATCTGAAAAGGAAGAATAAGACTAACTCTATTTGTAGTGATGTGATGTAGAAAAATACAAGGAGCGCAATAAAACAAGCACTACAATAGCACAAATTAGCCAAGTGTCACAGCAGAGGATTATGCAAATTTATGACCCAAACTCCTTAATGCGTCCATAGAAGAACAGTTTTGAGATGAAAAACATATAAACAAACAAAAAAGCATTGTTGCTTAACTAACGCTTTTGAAGCTGGAAGTAGAGTTCTCTAATGGAGTACCCAACACCAAGAGAAAGTTCACATTCATAGGTTTGTATTTTGTACCTTTGTAGTAAAACTGAAGAAATGGGGAAAGGTTAACATTAGCTCAAAGTGTGATAAAGTAAGCCCTGGGTTCAATACTCAGCATCATACAGGACGACTGGGAAGCAAGTTAATGAACCGCATATAAGAATTCTACACTATTTTTATAACTTGCCTATGAGTCAAAAATTATTTCAAAATAAAGTTAATAAACTTTAGCAACTAATTGTTTCTCGTTGGAAAACAATGGAGACACAATACTAAGTAATTCTGATTTTTTTGTTGTTTGGGGGTTTTTGTTTTGTTTTGTTGTTTTGTTTTTAACTGTACAAAGTAAGGACACGCTGTAAGAACCATTTCCAGCTTCCAGCAACTTAGGAGGTGCAGCGAAGGTCCCAGGCGTTGCCCAATCAGACAGCAACAAGAGACCAGTATGTGAGTCTATATGAAGTGCAGACACCACCTACAAACATAGTTTTGGCCAAAGCAAATTTAAACCTGAGGCTGATGGAGCTCTAAGGTTGAACAACCTTGCCGCTTCAGAGATGTTAAGGTAGAAACATGCTAAAAAACAACAACAACAAACCCTACAGGTGTCCTCAGCAGTGTGTGGGCCACAGGCCCTACACCAAAAATAGCCCAATTGCTGAAAATAAATTCTGAGGCCAAAGGAACAGAAATGAGTGCAGGGAGGGGTTATAAGGGAAAACTACATATTGAAAGAGACTTAAAAATTCACCAGCTGATTGCAATCAATTGACTTCATGTTGATCAGATTCAAACAATACAAGTTGAAAAATTAATCCACTTAAGACCTGTGAATATTCAAACACAGACTGGGCTACTTAATAATTTAAATAACAATTTTGAGACTGGTAATGGTATTTGCAGTTTCATTTATTACAGCTGTCAGGCTTTTTTAAAACGCTTTTACAACTGGCACGCCATCATGACTGAGGATTGCTTCAAAATAAGTGAATGGTGCCACACACCTGAGATAGAACACCTTGCACTGCACAGGGAGAGCCTCACAGAAAACTGAGATGGGCATGTGGGAACACTGACAAAACAACTTTGGCCATATTACAGTAGTTTCAAAGACCACAGAGCTTTGGACCCACACTACTTCTTTACCCTGAGTAACACTATTTCCTTGGGTAACACTAGTATTGTAAACAGCTTTGCCCTTCCTTAGGCATTCAATTACCATATGAAAGGTGAAAGAATCTGGGTTTTCCAGAGGCCCACTAGGTCAAAGCTACTTCTTCCCAGTCAAAAGAATACAATCCCAGTTCTACCTCATGCCCTCAAAACTACACACTACTGTCTCATTTTTAAAAAGAAAAGTCAGGAAGGGGGAGGAACCATGACCCATGGACCCAAAGCTCTGGGGAAAAAGAGGCAAGCTCACCAGAAAAGAGAAAGAAAGGCACACAAAGGGAGAAGAGAAGCAGGAAGGCAAGATACAGGGCATGGCCCCATGGAAGGAAAGAAAAACAACTGAGGCTCTGGTTAGGAGAGTATCACATTCTCAGCTCTCCTGAAACAACAAACCAAGAAGATCAAGGAGCAGAGGTTCTAAGTAACCCTGGTCCGCTGGAGCAACAGAGTAAAGGAAATGGAACAGGGAAATTCCTATAGATAAATAAATGACAGGCTGGTAGGCAGTCAGGCAGGCCAGGCAGACAGACAGGACAGATGGACAGATATGTCATACTGCAGACTGAAGACAAAGTCAAGCACAGAAGTGTATCACAGTTGTAGGACAAAGCATTAGAATGTGTGAATGTTTAATCCCCTGTAACAGGAAAAAAAAAAGATAACTAGCTCAGCTAGGATGTAGGGAAGTGATAACTTAAGTAGCATATGAGGAAGTGATGAGGCTCAGGCACCAGGGTTCCATGCACAGTGGCACTTATCTACAATATACTATACTTCAGGCACTGCTGCCTCAGGTTAGCTGCCTACAGCTAACGGGATGAGAATGTTGTTTCCAGAGTGTTAGACTGATTTTAAAAGGCAGCTACAGAAAGAAGTGGGAAAGAGAGATTTGGTTGGACCTTAGGTAGGACCATATTTATTCATGGTAAGGGAGCATTTTATCACCCACATGTGCAGATGGCCAAAATGCCTACAGGATAAGGTAGAAGGCAAACCCTTCTATGGGACAGAAATGACTTCTGTAGTCCAAAGGGGACACTGGGAAATACAGTCCTTCAGCAAGAAACTATCATTCTTAATTCTGAGAGGATAGACAAGCTTGAAGGGAGAGCAAGTTTTATTCCCACATACAGTCTTCTGTTACCTCCCATAATAGAGTACTCTGTATATGCTGTAAAGCCCAAAACAAGTTTAAAGTAAACTTAGTTTAATGTAAAATAATATTAAAAATATTTTAAAAATTGGTTATAAAAGATCAAACGTTTGAGTATAATGAGTGAAATTTACAAAACACTTGCATGGCAGGAAACTCCCGAGCTCAGGCAGTTCCCAACAGAGTACATTACATGATAGCTTCATTATAGGACAAGGATGCATGGGACTAAGACCTGTCAGAAGTCTGCTGCTTCAGGTACATAGATCTGGCCATCTCTGGCTGTGTAGGTCTGACTAGCTATGGCCTTGTATGCCAAACCAGGAAAGTAAAACATAATCTCCTTATCTAAAGATGAGTCACTCCTGTGTCTAACATGACAGGAAGGATGGATTCTCTTGCCCAGTGGAGGATCTCAGAGTCTACACCCACATCTTAAATGTCCCAAACAACAGAGAGGCAAATAGTAATTGCTCTGTCCTCAATGTTTCCCAAACTGACATAATGGGAGGCTGTGAACAGAGGAGTCTTGTACCTAAACCTACTACTTCACTGGTATGAGACTTGCATAAGAGATCAATTTGTCATGCCCTTTACCCTAGCATTCAAGTTTTCCTCTTAGCAAAAGCTACTTTCAAGAACTATACCCTAACAATTCATGTTCCCTCATTAAAGGAGTGTGCCAGATACTCAATTATCAAATTCACAGCATTGGAAAGTCATTCAGAACATCCACACCATATCTTTGACAGTTGGTTTTATCTGTAGAGTACCAAATGACTCAAAGAGTACAAAGACTTTGGCAGTGATGCTTATGGATGTTTTCTAAGACATGTCCAAACTCAATACTTGTTAAAGCTTATTTAATTTTGTTATTCTGCTTTACAAATTATGCCTCTAAACAAGTAATCTATTTTTAAATAGAATAATGTTACTGTTATTGATACATTGTGACCTAAAGATTTGCCCATGGGCAAAGGAGTAAAGAGCTGACTTTAGCTTTCTTTGTTAATTCAATCTATAATGTAAATTATTTATTACAGATAGAACTGATTGCTTTCATTTTTTACCTGTTGGTTAAGTGTATGGAATGGAAACGTAAATTTTTAAAAGATTCTGTTAGTAGGTTAATTTTAGAAAACTTTGTAGAATAAAGCATTTACTCTTGAAATGGCAGTCACTGACTTGGGTACTAATAGGATGTTCTAGAGCAGTGTGGTTCTCACCATAAGGTTTGGGGGTCAAATGACCCTTTCACAGGGGTCGCTTATCAGATACTTACATTACAATTCATAACAGTAACAAAATTACAGGTATTAAACAGCACCAAAACAATTGTATGGGGTCTCCATAACATGAGGTGAATTAAAGGGTTGCACCATTAGGAAGGTTGAGAACCACTGTTCTAGAGTGGTCTAGAAACTGTTAAGAAAAAAAGCAAGGTAGTCACTACGTCTGAGAGTATATTTTTTAAATGGAAATTGAAAATCCATTCTTTTTGGGAAATCAACTAAGAATTAAACTGTCTCTTTACAAAGCTTGACATATAAAATATACTTACTATATAACCTCGGTATAACAATTTGATGTTAACAAAATATGTATTGTCATGACTAGATATGGTCATTTAAGGTGACAGTTCTAAATTTTAAAAAAATTAGCATATCAAATTGAGTCTATTTCGTTCATTAAATAATAACTGATATTATTAATATTTGATAATATTTAAAACAAATATACAAAGTCCATCATATGTGAAAGCAAGGAATACCACTTAGACACTTTGTGTTCAGATTCATTACTTGGATTCATTCCTTGGATGACTTTGACTTCTTTTACAAATCTTCTAGGTTCTTGGTCCTTATGCAGGAGTCTGATGTAAACAAACAGCGAATTACAGTTACCTTATCCTTCTACAGAACTCGGGTACATGGTCAATTGTACAACTGACTTTAACTCATGTTAATCTTATTTAATTTTTCCTCATACAACTTTGTGCCTTAATATTCCTCCACAAAGCTGTATGTCCTGACGTATGTTCTAGATCTCTGTCAATTGTTAAGTTTTATGATAACCCTTTGATGGATCCTCTTCTAAGGCACTCTTAATTGCTACTCCACTTTATCTCCCTTCTGTTAACCTTGAAGCAGTTACAAAGAAACTGATGCCCTGAAACACCAAAAGGCAGTTTTCAGCCTAATGAGGCGTGGTCCATCCAACTCATCCCTGTTCTTGCCATTCTGGTCATTGATTTTGGGACTCAGAATGCAAACAGCTGAACTGAAATGGAGCAGTCTTTGCATCAATTAACTTCTCTGTCTCACCGGCTCAGATCAGCTTAACATCCTTCAGGACCAGCTCAACTCCTTGGCTGTTTCATTGCTCCAAGATTAAAAAGGACTAGATCTGACTACTGCTAGGGATGCGATCTATGTCCTCCTCAAGCAAAGCTGTTTCCAGGCCAGCAAATTTTAACTGGTTTGAAACAGAGCCTAAAGAAACAGGAACCAAACGAAAAATTCCTCTGGTCCCCTCCCACTCTGGTTCCTCCCCTTGATGATGTTTTTCTCCTTATTATCCTTCATACCTATGTTTTTACCCTGCCTTTTAAATATTTTACTTAATGAACTTCACCCTATACCCAAACAACCTTTACCCAAGTAAGCTCTCCTAATAGCTTTTACCCTACAATATTATGAATACATTTCACCATATAATGTCCACTTGATACCATCTCTGTTTCTCCCTAACCCTCAACCTTCCCAGGAAACCTCTCAGTTTTACTTTATAAGCAAATATATTCCTGATATGTCCACAAAATAAGGCCTTTTAGACACTTGGAGTAACTCTGGCTAAAAGGGGCCTTCATCCTTCTTCACACTGGCCTAGACATAATTCTTTACACTGCCCTCTATTTTATCCTGGTCCCTTCCCTTGATGCTCTGTAGCTCAATGCTACCTCCGTTAGCTCATGTTGTCGCAACAATCCTGGCAATGGGACCTGAATCAACTCTATGTACACTTTATCCCACCTCTATGCCCCCTTATCTCTCAGCCTTCCTAGGAAATCTCTAGATTTACTCTGTGAGCTTACAGCCCTCTAATAACTATTTCCCAAGTCTCTTGAGGAGTGTAGGATGTCAATCACCTATCCATCACAGCCAACCAAATTAAGACTCTCCCCCTAATACATGACCAGAGAAGCCCCTCTTCAATGGACCCTGAACTACCCACTCTGACAAAGACTTCATCTGACAAAGCCTCATTAGAAAGCAGCTATATCTGGGGGAGGTTGGTGAGACTTGGGGAGAACAAGAGCTCCACAAAGACCAAACTGAGCAGGGCACAGGGGTCTTGTATGAGACGGTTTCTACAATCAAGGATCATTTGTGGATGTGGCCTGGAACCCCCGCTCAGATGGGGCCCATGATAGCTCGTTGTCGGACTGAAGACCCTAGTGAGGGAAACAGGGACTGTTTCAGTCATGATCTTGATGGCTGACTCTTTGACCCTCCCCCATTCAAGCTGGGGAGTGACAGACTGGCTAGATCCCAGGGGAGGACATTGCAGCCAGCCCTGAGGAGACAGGATGAGCTGGGGTTGGATGGAAGGGAAGGAGGTCCTCCCCTGTTGGTGGACTTGGAGGGGGCGGGGAGGAGGGAGATGAGGGAGGGAGTGGGAGGGTGGGAGGGAATGAGGGAGGAGGCTATGCCTGGGATG
>CM053758.1:39155787-39206953 GCA_028658305.1 Pachyuromys duprasi | reverse complement strand
GACTGGCTAGATCCCAGGGGAGGACATTGCAGCCAGCCCTGAGGAGACAGGATGAGCTGGGGTTGGATGGAAGGGAAGGAGGTCCTCCCCTGTTGGTGGACTTGGAGGGGGCGGGGAGGAGGGAGATGAGGGAGGGAGTGGGAGGGTGGGAGGGAATGAGGGAGGAGGCTATGCCTGGGATGCAAAGTACCTAACCTGTGATTGATATAAAAATAAATAAATTTAAAAAAAAAGAACTAACAGCAACTTATTTATGTCTTTGTTTAGAAAGACAAATGACTTCAAGTACGCTAAAAAATCAAAACCTCAACAGTCTTGTTACAACACTGTAATTAATTTCAATTTGTCAATAAACTATATTTCATAAAAAAAGAAAGCAGCTATAACAGCCCTGTCCTGCATTTTTTAAAAATCCTCTCATAGTTAGGAATGACGGCTTCCTGCTGAAGGACTGCACTTCCCTTGCTGACTACAGAAGTCACTTTTTGCCCCATAACAGGCCACCTCCCATCTTCCCTTAGAGGCATTTTGGCCATCTCATACATGGGTGACAAGATACCCCGCTCTGTGAATAAACGTATTGTCCTATGTAGGGTCAAACAAAGCCTCTCTCATTCTGACTTTGGTCTCTCTACAGCTGCCTTTCTTTAATAAGCTAACACTGAGCACCTTCCAGACAACAGTAAAAGGGTAGGTCCTTCTGTTGCTCTGTCACAGTTCACTGTGGCAGTCAGCCCTCCATACCTGCAGGTCAACACATCCAAGGACTCAACAAACCTTGAACTAAAAAGAAAAAAATGTCTCTGTATCCCTTTCTTGTCCTTGCTGCCTAAACAACAAAAAGAACAACTCTTTACACAGTATTTCTAATGTATTAGATATTTGGTCATCTAGAGTTGATTTAAAGTACCCAAGAGGATGTATGAGGTTTTGATGTAAATAATTACACACTTCACACAAGGGCCTGAAGCAGGCATGGTTATTGGTACCCACATAATCCCTGCTGTACACTTCCTACTGTAGATTGCTATCAGCTGTACAGTGCTAGGGCCCTTGTTTTGGACTCCTACCAGAACATACTCTAACAGTGGGCTATCGAGCTCAGGATGCTCAATCCTTGTTCTAGAGACAGATATTTCTCCAGCCCACAAAGTGTGGCTCAGGGGATCTTCCCAAATAGAGTCTGCAATCCACTGGAGGATAAAATGTGTTCAGAACATAGACAGAGAATGGCTGCTTAACGTGCACTGCCTAGGAAGCTGCACCACTGCCAAGCACTGTAGAAGATCCTCAGAGCAAGGAGCTCAAGAGACCTGTGACTAGGAAGCAGACACACAGAAGGCCATATAAAGAATGATATGTCATTAATCCACCTTTAAGGGCAAGGTCCTTGGTAAGGGTACTTTGAGCACAAAGTACTGGCTCCCACCTATAGTCCCACCTACCTGGTGACTGAGGCAGATGGCTTATGTGAGCCCAGGAGTCATAGCCAGCCTAGGCATTAGACTAAGATCATCCATCTCAAACAAGAAAAGAAAGCTGCTCTGATTGAATAAATGCCTCGTTTGCACTGTATCTGAAGCACGTGGAACAGGCACAAGACAGGACAGACCTCCACATGTCACAGTAGCCTATGAATGGCTGTGCTCACAGAGGTGCTAGGCAGAATGACTTAACACAGGTCTCTTCCTGAGCTCACCCAGTGCAGTGACCCATGAATCAAAGTTCATATCCATCTTCACCCCTAGAGGCCTTATAACTCATTCCTGAACTCTCCTACGGTGTGACCAGCTTGCATCACCCCATCTCCACCATCCCTTACTTGCAGCATTCACCCTCCCTGCAACATCCCCGGTCACATCCCTCTGGACCTTCCATGGCCATCCCAGACCCTTACCTGTCTTTTCTAAAAGGTATCCCCTGGTAATCACCCTGTATCACAGGGCCAAGAGCCTAGCCTAGGGCCTTGTTCAGGGGCCTAACAGCAGCCCTATATGGAACCCAGCTTCCTCTTCCCTTCACCCCAAGGGCCTGATAACATCAATCCCAGGCTTCAGGGAGTGGAAGAATTTGACCTGTCTTTCTATAACAAGGATGAGAAGTGGAACATAAGGCTAACTGCTTTCCCCAGTGATAAAATACTGGCAACTTCTGCACTGAGATGATGACAAGGTCAGAGATGGAGGTGAGATACCTGAGGTGAGGCTCCATATACAACCACTATCTCTCTCAAGCCCACTAACTACCCAGGAACCTTTCCTAGTGGAAGAGCTAGTCATTCCAAGGGAAACTATTTAACTTAGGGGCAAAGGAGCAATGGGTGCATCTTAGGCCTCCCTGGAGGCTGTACTGGATCCTCAGGAACCAACTGGGGACCTAAACTTAGGAGGACGTGGTTTTCCAGTGTCTCAGCTTTCTCTTCCACAAGACGAGGATGTTATCAAGGGCCAAATGACTTTGTCAACTGAAAATGAACTATTTCCTAAAGCTTAAATATTTCTGAAAAGGAAGCTGCTCAAATAGTAGGCTTGATGGAAGTGGGAAGAACATGTACACAGATGCAGAGACCTATTAAAAGCCCCACCTCAACGTGTGGAGAGGACAGACACACAGCTGCCCGGAGAGTGAAACACTGAGGGCTTTTGTGTAAAGGATTCCGCACTCCGTGGCCAAGGTTTCTGGTGAACAGGCCTCAGGAAATTCCATAGCCCTTTCCATCCACATCACCATGTCTGGTGACTGGCCAATGAGCACCTCTCCAGAGCAAGCAATGGGCCTTACTCAAATGTGGACCATCACATAAGAAGTACCTCTTTGCTATTTCATATGCATTCCTGGGCCTATTCCCAGACCTGCTGAATCTAACCCACTGGATATCTGATACTTTAAAAATCTTCCCAATGGTTCTTACCGAAAGTTTGGTAAGCAAAAGCATAGGAATAGGAGGAATCCGTTCGAGCCCTAGTACCACTTTGCAGTAGTTGAAAGTTAACCTCTCTGAACTTTAACTGCTCAGGCAGTCAAAACATTCAAGTCTGCCTAGGCAACAAAGCAAAAACCTATATCAAAGACAAAAAACAAAACTCAAGTATGGAGAAAGTGATTCCTGGTCTTCTAACCCATCCCAGGAGACAAGTTAAACATCATCCATATGTGTGGGGCACAATTTGCCACTGAAAGGCCAGGGCTTCTTAGGGTGCCTTCCGGCATGGTAGAAGCTGCACATGAAAAATGTCATCCAAGTAGGCACTTATGCCCACCCAACAAAGTAAGCCAAAGAAAAACAACGTAGTGAGCTTTAGAAGGGGATTAACGGGTGTTACAACTGCCTGACAGAGAGCTCCGTGATCTCCCTCCATGTGGATGTCCATGTAATGACTACAGGGAGAAGGTGCACAGGAATCCCCGGCTCACATCCCAAGCCTTAGGGTTCTGAGAGTAGGAGACTTACATTGAAAGGTAATAACTGCCTGCCCCACATCTGGAAACATCTCAGCCCCTCAAGGCCTCTTTTCAACTGGAAACAAGTTCTTACTAAGAAAACTAGCCAGATATGGATGGTGGTGGTGGCCCATGCTTTTAATCCCAGCTCTCAGGAGGCAGAGGCAAGCAGATTTCTGAGTTAGAAGCCTGCATGGTCTACAGAGTGCGTTCTGAGACAGCCAAGGCTACACAGAGAAACTGTCTCAAACAAACAAAAAAAAAAAAAAAGAAGAAGAGGAGGAGGAGAAAAAGAACAATAGAAAACAAGAAAGAAAAGAAAGAAAAAGAAAGGAAAGAAAAGAAAAGAAGAACGAAAACTGAGCAGTGTGGTCGTTCATGGCTGTAATCCCACGCATTTGGGAGACTGAGGTACGAAGATCCTCACCAGCTCAATAACACACTCAGCTACATAGAGACCCTACCTCAAAAACATTGGGGAAAAAGGGAGGAGGAAGAAGAGAAAATAAAAGAGAGGGAAAGGAGGGGAGAGGGTGAAAGAGGAAGAGGGAGAGGGTCAAGGATAAGGACAGGGAGAGAGAGTAAAGAGACTAAAAAATGGTACCAAGTCTGAGGCTGGCTCACAAGTTCTCATAGACGGACTATCGTTTGTGCCCCGACCTTCCATCAGATGAGAACTTTTTGTCCCAAGATAGCTATTATCTAAGACTGGACTGTATATTCCTGTGTGTTAAATGTCATGGTGGCTGGCGAAGGACTGAGGCCAGGACTTCAGGTGATCTCATCCTAGACATAAGGGAGGGGCAGTTGTGGACGGTGCTGCCCGCGTGCTCCCACATGTTAACCATGGGGTTAAGTCAAGTGCCAGTCTGAGACTGGGGACCGCTGTGGTCCCCTGCACCTAGGGCGCTGAGGAGCCTTTGAGGCTGAATGACTCCACCTGGCCAGCTCTGCTCCTTGGGCCACCCTGCCTTATGCAAGTCACACCCAACAACAAACTTCCCAGAGGCTCTCGACCCTTTTGGGACCAATGAGGCTCACCTGCTGAAGACAAGGCAGTCCAAGTGGTTGATTTCGTGGTCCGAGCGGTGGCGGCTATAGTCCTCCCACAGGTCCTTGATAGCTGTGACCGCCAGGATGAAGAGTACAGGCGCCAGCGCCAGGCCCGGCTGGAAGGCGTTCACCGCCGGCACAAAGTTGAGCAGCGCGATGAAAACGAAGTACACGTTGGCCAGGCGGTGGAACTGCTCGAAGAGGTTCTTGGGCAAGAAGGACAGCAGCGTGTACTTGGTGGTCTTTAGACAGTTGTCGGCCAGGTGCTGGGTACAGCCGCGCATCAGCAGCCTCTCGCCCTTGGGGGCTCCGGTAGCGGAGTCCTCGGTGCCCGGGGGCGGCAGCAGGTTGGAGCGCACCATGCGCGTCCTGCCCTCCCAGCGCCTTCGTCGCGGACGCCGCCGCCCCGGGGGTGCGGACTCCTCGGCTGCGGTGAACTCCCGCTCCATGGCCGCGTGTCGCCGCGCCCGGCTCGTCTGCCGCTCGCGCCAGCCTACTAGGTGATCATCGCCCGCCGCCAAGGCGCGGCGGCGCGGGCTCCTCTCCTGCGGGACGCACGGAGACGGTGGTCAGCGTGTCCGCCCCGCCCAGCCCGCGCGGCCCGTCCAGCCTTCGAGGTTTGCAGTACCCGTCCGGCGGGAGAGCGCGGGCGGGCCCGGCACCCTGCCCCTAGCAGTCCCCTCCCGCCACCCGGGTGGCCTGGGTGGTTTCCGCCGAGGTGGCTCCTCTGCCCCGCCCTCACTCAGCGCCCAGATTCAGATTGGGCGGATAGCGGGAAACAAAAAGAGCCCGCGCTGGAAACTTTACAGAGCTTTACTTTCGTTTCTCTGCAGCTTCCAGTTTAGTTTCAGAGTTTGCAAACGCGAGTTGCCTCTGAGAAGAGATGGAGTCTGTGGGGTTGAAAGTCAGGAAGCCTCATCCCCTCCTCCTAACTTGCCTGCTCTGACTAGAGCAGGCAGACTTGTTCCTGAACCAGGAAATGGTGTCTGGAGGGCTGGAATAGGCACCTCCTCCAGGATGGGATCACTTGGAGTAATCCCTGGTATACCAGTTTTCAAATTCTATTTTGAAGAGCACATTGGCGCCTACGAACACTCCATGAAGTCAATATTTCTTTCCTTTCATAAAACCCTACCTTACTGTTCAGCCCGCACTTAAGTTTTGGTATATAAAAAAAAACAGACATTTCGTTTTTCTAAAATAATCTTTACTCCCCAAATAAGGTGTTTTGTTTTCTTTTTAATGTTTTTAACTTCTTCGTAGTAGAGAAGATTATAATGTAATCTGTATTCCTGCCTGGTGGACAAGGACTTAGATTCCCTAGGGCAGCTCTGACCTAGAGATTCAGAAACTGAGTACTGAAAGCAGCTGATAGGCGGAGGGAATGTGAGCAAAGGGATCCTTTCCCATTGACTGGAGAGAGGAGTTTGTATTCTTTGAATACTGAGAGATTGGCATCGAGTTTGGAAGGAGTTGGGAAGCACCACACCAGTAAAGACCCACAGTTTCTGCTCTGTGTGGCCCTCTTTACAGATACAGAGATGAGAAATTGGGATGTTTGCAGTCTGAAAGGCCATGGCTGGGGGACCAAGTGAGAAATAACTTTTGGGGGACTTTGTGTCCAGATTTGAGAACCTTATCCTCTCTTCCTGAGATAGGCCAGCTCCCCTTTCTCTCCCTACCTCAGCAGCATGTGTTGGCCTTGGCTGCTTCTTCTGTTTGCTGACCCTGGTTCTCAAAACCTTTCTTCACCTATCCCTCTTTTTGGATGATCCCAACCTTGTTCTCCCTTGTTTAAACCCTACCCAGCTGTAGGAGGGTCTTGTTTTTAGTGCAGCTCGCAGTATTCACTAGAATCCAGCATAAGAAGAATGAAGTAACTGTTTCAAAAGAAAAAAGAGAGAGAATAGAAAAAAGTTCTCCATCAAATTTCCCTACGGGCAGTAAGAGGTTCAAATTTGAAGGGTGAAAGCCAGATCAGAAAATCAATGGGTTGAAATGTCTGCATTTCTCTGAAACAACTCTTACAGTAGACCAATAGCATCCTAAACTAAAGATCAGCAACAAATTTAGTCCTTAACACCGCTGGCTTTGTTTTCAACTCCATCACATAACCCAGTGGAGTTGCCAGGTCTGCGAGTTATCTCCATTCCTTGGCTGTCTCTTATCTTCTCAAGTATTCTAGTACTGCCTCAAAGCATTCAGGTTGGTCTACCACCTCCCAATAGCCTTGCTGCCTTCACTCCACATTGTCAAAGTAGTTAGTTACGTGAGAACTTCATTCTGTGTCCTTACCCTGGAGCTCCTAGGAATCTCCTGTTGCTTTCAAAGTCAAATGCTGACTCCTCAGGTAAAGATCCCTTGAGGCCCTAGGGGAACTGGCACCAGCTGGTTTAAGGCTGCCCCTTCTTTTCCCTGGCCACCCCAGGGAGAGATGTCTCCTTACCCTTCTCAGAACAGACCGTTTCCCTTCTGTCTACATTCCATGCTAAGGTTCCAAGATTCTGTGAGTCATACTGCCCCACCAGTCTGGAATCTTTCCTCACATGCCCTTCACAAATCCAAAATCAGTATTTCCAGTTGGGCTTAGCTCATCTCATCTCTCAGAAGAGATGAGCTCTAACACACCACACAAGATCCTAGTCATTGTAGGACTTTTGAGCTTAGATGTTATCCACCAGTCTAATTCATAGACTCTAGGCTGCCTAGACAAGAACAAGGCTTTGATGTAGCCTGGCCAATGCTGTGCTTGCCACCCAAACCCCTGAACTTATTATGACACCAGGCTACTGGGTCCTGGGCAAATCACCGAACCCATCTTGTTCAGCAAGCCTCTTTTCACCACTGAAGTTGTTGCCTGAAATTGTTGTAGGAAGCAAGAATGAAAGGAAAAACTGTCAAGGTCAATTAACATTTTTTTAGCACTGACATCCTAATAGGAAGAGAATGCGACCCACAAGAAATCCTGAGAACCACCCAAGAGTCATAGGTGGAACCCTGTAGGGGTGCAAGGGAGGTAAAAGCGGAAGTCAACAAAAGAAAGCTGGATCAGGCAAGATCTGTGATAGAGCCAGGCTGAGAGGCTATTCTGCACAAAGGCCTCAAAGCAGGACAACTCTAGAAGTGACCTCTCAACAGGTAGGGCTCTGTCTGTCATTCATTGAGAAACCCACTGTCCTTTCACTACCCCAAGCCTGTGCTGGAGTCACTGAGAATACTCCATGAATACCAGCATAGCCCAGTATAGTAATCCCTTCAAAGAAGGCATGGACATGCTGGGGCACAGAGCACAGGACCGTTGAGTGTGCAGTTGTTGCTTCTGTGGATGGAAGTCAAGAGCTTTTCTGACAGCCCTGAATACAGGCTTGAGGTAATGAGCTATGCACATACCAAGTTTAGATAGCCACAGGGGTCTAGATTCAGCAGAGAGAGCTGTGTGTCTGGAGCTAGATGAGAGAGCAGAAACATAAAGATGCATAATACGTAAATCCTCCTGAGAATTTGGACCTATTTATTGAATGCAAAGGGAAGCCTTGTGCAGGTGTTGAGCAGAGGAATCATGTGATTGGATTCAGGTTTTCAAATTTTTCCTGTTTGCTGTGACTCAAGGGCCAGAGTAGAAGCAAAGGAGGCAGCAGAGTAAGAAGTCACTGCAGTGCAGAAAGGCAACAGTGGCTCAGGCAAGTGGTTATATAAAGGGGGAAAGGTAACTATGTAGTGCAAGAGGGCTTAATATTAGCTAGGATGCAAAGAATTGCATGTGGCCAAGCAGCTGAAGGTGGAGTTGCCATCCACTGATGTGGCAGGTTGAGGCTGTTGCAGCATTTGAAAACACTGGGAAAGACCAAAGACTTAGACTCAAATCAAATTTTGATTAAGTGAATGTATCCTTACTGCTGGCATGGCAGCCTTATACACAAGCAGCATGCCAAGCTGAGGGGGACTAAAAGAAGGGTTTATAAAGACAGATATCAAAGGTGTACATTACAATTATCTATGGAATCCACAGCTGGGCAAGAAAATTGTTTTGTTCCCTCAACTGTTTCTCTTTCCCATTACATGGCAATAAAAAGACCACTTGATCCCAGTCCCACAGCAATAAGCAAGCTTACAAAAGTGAAATGCAAGGCCGTTAAATACCTCATAGCAAAAACACCATTATCCCATTCTTATCTCACCTGTAGGCCTTTGGGATCTCACAGGCATTCCAGGGCAAAGGTCAACAGCCTTCAAGGGATGGCTGGTACCGTATTAAGTTTCTGTAGCCATCACAGGAGAGCTGCGTGTAAGTTATTGCACAGTTCTGTGTGCTCTGGGGGAAGTGTCTCTAAGAACGGGATAGAGCAGTTTATTTCTGGGCAGGCAATCACACAGCACCATCAGGTTAAGGCTGTCTCAACCCCCAGGCAAAGGCCACAGGAACAGAAGTAGACAGGAAGGCCAAGGAGGTCTAGGAGGAGGATTAGCCAATCCATGCACAAGAAAGAGTAGGAGGAGGAGTTGTCAGCATGCTGAGCTTCACTGCCCTTTTTTGAGGGACAGGGGTCATGTCTGCACTTGCTGCAGTTACACAGAAGTTATGGATTCCCCAAGACAAATGTATAGGATAAGAGGGCCTGATTTCCTTTTAGGACACTGAGATCAAGAAAGGCAATAAATCAGGATATGGTTTGTAAGTACATCAGCCTGTGCCTGTCAAAAGATTTTGCATTCAAGTATTCAACTAACCACAGCTAGAAAATATTCGGAGGAAAGTGAATTTTCACTGACCATATATAGATATTTTCCTTGCTACTATTCTCTGAACAATATAGTCTATATACGTAGACTGTTACATAGCGTAGCAACAATATCGGGAATTAGGAAAAAATATAAGGATTATTTAGTACATGAAAATGTGCATAGGTTAATAATAACTATTAGATAATTTTGAATATAAAGGATTTGAACTATATAGATACCATGGCTTTGGTATCTATATAGAGGTGGAAGATTGTGGAGCAGATCCTAAAACTAGTATCCCACAGATCTGGAAAGATGACTGTATTATAGAGTTAACAAAGACCTTTTTGTTAAAACAAACAAAAACAGTAATTTTTTTTTCTCAATAGGTCCCTTGAGAAAGCTCAAAATTTGAAGTAGGCCTGTGTATTGTGGGGCAGTTGGGGAAAAAATGAGGTTACTGAGTTGCAGCATCCTGAACAAGTATGGCCAGTATCCAAGCTGGAGGTCTACAGGTAGTTTCTCTACAAACTAGTGACATATTAGTGTAATACAATGAGTTTCTCTGGGGACCCGCAGGCTTTAGCACCATATTTCTTCTTCTCCTCTTCCTCCTCCTCGTTTTTCCTCTTTTTCTTCATCCTCTTCTCCTCCTCCTCCTTGTTCTCCTTTTTCATCTTCTTCTGTACAATTTATTCATTGTATATCCCTACTGTAGCTCCTTCCCTCAACCCCTCCCAGTCCCACCCTCCCTCTTTCCCCTATTCCCTTCCCCTAGTCCACTGAAAGGGGAAATTCTCCCTTGCCATCTGCCCATATTTTATCAAGTATCATTAAGACTGCCTAGATTCTCTTCCTCTTTGGCCTGGCAAGGCCATGTCACCAGGGACAAGCAATTAAAGAGCAGGCAACCGAGTTCATGACTGAGGCAGCCCCTGCTACCCTGCTCCTCTTACTCAGAAATCCACATGGAGACTGAGCACCTTATCAGCTACATCTGAGCAGGGGGTCTAGGTCTGTCCATGCATGGTCCTTGGTTGGTGTATCAGTGTCTTGCAAGGTCCCCCTGGGCTCAAATTTTTTTAGCTGTGTTGGTCTTCTTGTGGGGTTTTTGTCCCCTTCGTGTCCATCTATTCTCCCCTTCTTCTGCAAGATTCCCTGCACTCTGCTCAAAGTTTGGCTGTGAGTCTCAGCATCTACTTCGATCGCCTGTCGGGTGGAACCTTTCAGAGGACCTCTATGGTAGGCTCCCATCCTCTTCCCTCTCATCTACCACTTCTGGGGTCTATCCTGTTTGGGGTCTATCCACTCTGAATTAGATTTAAGCACCCTCCCTAAGGTCTTCCTTGTGGTTTAGCTTCATTTTTTATATATATTTAATTTTTTATATTAGTTAAAGTTTATTAACTTTATCCCCGGTGTATCCCGCTTTCTCATTCCCTCACAATCCCACCTTCCCTCCCTCATCTCCTCCCTGTCCCTTTCCAAGTCCACTGCTGGCGGAGGACCTCCTCCCCTTTCATCTGACCCTGGTTTATCAGGTGTCTTCAGGAATGGCTGCAAAGTCCTCCTCTGTGGCCTGGCAGGGTTGCTCCTCCCTTGAGGGGGTGAGAGGTCAAAGAGCCCGCCACTGAGTTAGAAATAGTCCCTGTTCTCCTTACTAGCGTGCCCGCTTGGATATTGAGCTACCATAGGCTACATCTAAGCAGAGGTTCTAGGTTATATCCATACATGGTCCTTGGTTGGAGAAACAGTCTCATTAAAGACCCTTGTACCCAGATATATTTGGTCCTTGTGGAGCTCCTATCCTCTCCAGATCATATTAACTCCCCCTTCTTTCATATGATTCCCTGCACTCTGCCCAAGGGTGGTTTAGCTTCTTTAGGTCTTTAGGTTTTAGTAGGCACCATGTTTCTTAAAGACTTCTTGGGTGATTGTCATGAGTAGCAAGGTGTAGTCATAGATGATCTACATGCAATGAGCAGGAGCCTGCATTTCAGTCAAGTCACTGGGTTTTCAAGAAAACCTGACAAAATAAAAAGAAACTCATGCAATGGGGATTATCCTCTTTTTCAGTAAAGTTGCCAAGAAAAGGAGCAAACGAGGAATATTAGAACTATCTAGAAGTGTAGGAGGCCATTAACTTCCCTGCCTCTGATTAGTAGTTGGTATCAGCACAGATAATTTTTCTATCTCTGCAAACAGTTCATGTCATGAACTAGCAATGCTATTGTATTGTTGCTGATGGAGTCATTAGCATCTTCACCTCTGATAGATTAGAGAATGTATGTAGAAACTCCCCAAAAAAGTTAGAAGCTCATCCTTCAACTTCTATTCCTCAAGAACCATTCCTGTGAAGAACAGTCATCACATACCCATAATCTCTGTACTTGAGAGGCAGAAACAGGAGGATTTCAAGTGGAGGGCAAGAAAAGGCATGGTGGAACATGTCTGTAATCCCTACACTAAATGAACAGAGAAGAGTCATAAGTTCAAGGCCAGCATGGGCTTTATAACAAGTTGCAGCAAGCCCCAAACTTAAGCTGTGTTAACCCTATCTTTAAAAACTCAAAGCAAGCAATCAAAACAAAACAAAACAAAATAATAGTTTGATGATGACTATAAGCTACACAGAGAGACTGGGTCTCAAACAAATCATATGAAAAAACCTTCCAACGTACCCAGAAAAGTGAAACCAGCAGAATACATCTGTTCATGAGAAGGGACTGAAGGAAACCAGCATGTGACTCTGCAGGCTGAGATGATAGTGCTTCATTCTTAAACTGGAGAACCAGAGGAGCAAAGCTCTGCAGACAAAGAACAAATAAGGGTATATGAGCAAATTTATTTAGAAATAGGAAAATAACAGTATCGTACGTTGACAAAAGCTAACAATCCTATTTCCTCTGAATGCCTGAAAGAATGTGGATTAGAGGAACTCTTAAGCTCTGCTGGTGGGAGTGTGAATTACTGAAACCACATGGCTCTTTCTTGATATAGTTCATTTGAAAAGTAAATCCTAAAAACCCAACATCCTCATTCCTAAGAAAATATAAAAAAAAGGAATTTTACACATAAATAACACATTCATAAATGGTAAGTTTGGTTCATAAAATGTTATGGTTAATATATTCACAAAATGAAAAAAAACTTACAAAATGAAAAATAACTCGGGCCACACTCAATAACATTTGGTGAAACCCAATGAAACCCAACATTGGGTAAAAACACAGATTTCAAGAGCCGAACATGCAGGGCATTACTGTTTTTAGAGATCACGGATATTACTAACAATACTAAGAAGAACATTGTTAATCATATGTCATCATTTCTCATAAAGTAAAGTTTGCTTAATATAAAATAGAACCATTGCACTCTTGGGCGCTTATCCTAGATAAATTAAAACTCATATACGTACAGCATAACGCTATTCATGGTAGTCAGAAACTAGAAACAGACCAAATCCCTCCTACAGGCTAATGGATAGCAAGTCCTGGTACATCCACACCACAGAATTAACTAGCTTGCAATAAAAGCAAGCTATTGATGCACACAGCTTTGATGGGTCTCAAGAGAATGACACTGAGTAAAGGAAGCTCATCTCTACAGGCTACATATAGTGTAATCTCACTAATACCGCATTCTTGAAACAACAAATAATAAAGATGAGAGTAACATGCTGATTGCCAGTGATTATGGAGAAGGGAGGAATAGAATAGTCTGCAGTCATAAAAGGATACTCACTTCAGAGCATCCTTGTGATAGAATTGTTCTGTATTTAATTAAGGCGCTGTTACATGAATCAATATATGACAGATTAATGGAATACCTACAAATGTGTGTATGACGACATCTAAACAAAGCTAATAGATTTTATTAGTTATCACTGAAATATATTTATATTTTATAAACTTTGTGTAAAGTTACATATAACTAA
The DNA here is from genome assembly GCA_028658305.1 of Pachyuromys duprasi. Classification (NCBI taxonomy): domain Eukaryota; kingdom Metazoa; phylum Chordata; class Mammalia; order Rodentia; family Muridae; genus Pachyuromys; species Pachyuromys duprasi. Next base: position 39,193,800 of record CM053758.1, on the reverse strand, counting down.
TATTTATATTAAAATTATATAATAATAAGCAATATATTTAAGTGTAATAATATACTTGACATTTTATTAATTGTTAAACTTGATTTTAAGAATAGTAATCTTCTGATTATCATCTATTTATATGTCAATGCTAAGCATGATAAGTAATGATACCTAATATATAATTGTGGTGATTCCCCAGCAAACTTGATATCATGCAGGAAAAATACAACCAGGTTAAGGTAAAAAATGAAACTCTGCTCAGCCCAGTTTGTAGCCACTGTTGGACCAAGACTTAGAGGGTCTGGCCCATATCATTTTACTTCAGCCAAATTTAAGCACAGCATAATTTTGAAAAAAATTCAGATAACAACTAAATATGTTTCAAGTGTACAAGTTAAGAAATGTTTACACTGAGATTCTTTACAAAGTACATCTGGCTTCTTTCACAAGAATGGATACTGTTGACTAAGAGATAATGCCCAAGATTTAGGTTCTAGGAGCTTGACTGAGATATCCATAATGCCTATGGGTGTCAAAGGACCCGCCTGGCCCTAAGATAGCATAGAAGTCACTTAGACTGTAAAGTACAGGTGACATCACTCATAAGAATGGGTTTGTGGTCTAAAAGTAATGCTCAAGAGTTAGGGGAAAGGGCCAAGGATAAGTATATACAAAAATTCTGAAATGTATAGGCAGAGTCTGTCTCATCAGACAGCAAAGGATCACCAGGTTGTAAAACTACATCATTCCTTGCATTCCAGAAAGAGCAGCTGCAGGTTTCATTCCATTGAGGAGGTAAGCTGTGTGTTTAACTTCCCTGAAGTCCCAGTGCTTTTCTGTGTGCACAGTCCTTTTTAGCCCTCTGCATGTAGTGTTCACATGCTAAATGGTATATTCAGAAGATAAGCCACAAAAAAATAAAAACACAAATTCCGCTATCAAAATATAGTCATACAAAGGATATGTCTTAGTATATGTTTTGTTAATAAAGGTATTATTTCTGGTGTTATTTAAGCAGACCTATACAACTGGAATAAAAGAGCTCAGGAACACATTTCTCTATATATTGGAAATTCAGTTTTTGCTGAATGTGGTTCGAAGTAAAAAAAGAAAAAAATATGAGTTTATGACTTGAGGTAAACTGGCCATTTCAAAAGTAAAGTAAATAAATTCTTACTCTATATTTCTGATGTATTTGTTATTTAAATATGGGTTTTTTAATTTTTATGTGTGTACGTGTATGTGTGTGTGTGTGTGCCTGTGTGTATTATGTCTATCTGTCTGTCTGTGTATATATGTGTGTAACTTTGTACACGTGTGTGAGTACCATTGAGAACTAACAGAGAGAATCTGATCTTTTGGAGCTGGATATACTGGCAGCTGTGGGCTGATCAGAACTAAATTAGACCAGAACTAAATTCTGGTTTTCTTCATGAGCATCAAACACTCGTAACTGCAGAACCATTGTTTTTCTACCTCCTCTTTTTTTTTTTTTTTTTAAGAAAGAGGTGACCTGGAACAGCTCAAGACAGTTTTTACCCGTGCTTCTTATGTTGGTGGATTACAAGAAACTTCCACTACATTAACTTTTTTTTTAATTAAAAAACATCAAAAAATATATGCCATAATCATTTGTTTTTAATTTTTAAATTGTACATGTCCACTGTACATGGTACTATATTTTTACAAAGCATGTATTGTTGGTTACTGATACCCCATACCCTCCTACCTTCTCTTTGCCCCTTGTGCCTCACATTAGCCCCCTTTCTCTCTATAGAAGCTTTACTTTTACTTTGCTACCATACATACAGACTCTATTTAATGTATCTACACAAAACATAAGAAGAGCAAACATTGAATATTTGTCTTTCTGAGATTGGCATGAATCACTTAACATAATCATCTCCATTTGCACCCATTTTTCTGCTAAGGACATAACTCCCTTCTTTATGGCTGAAATGGTCTCTTTTGTAAACCTTTTTTTGGTATCCATTTCTCTATTGTTTGGTTTCATAACTAATTTGTTGTGAATAGTAGTAAACAATAGTGAACACTGATGTACACATAATCTCTCTGACATTGACTTGAAGACTTTTGAGAAAATGCCCAGGAGTGGTATAGCTTCATTGCAGGGTAGATCTATCTTTAGTTTGTTAAAAAGCCTCCTTACTTGTTTCTATGGGAACTGGATTACTTTACATTGCCACAAGTGAGTAAATGCTCCTTTTTGTCCACATCCTTGCCAGTATTTGTTATGTTTTTTTCTTAATGGCTGTCTTTCTGACTTGGGGTGAGAAGGAATTTTGATATACTTTTGATTTGTATTTCTCTAATGGCTAGTTGGGTTGGAAATTGTTCATATGTTTATAGGCAATTTATATTTCATATTTTGAGAACTTTCTGCTCATTTCATTAACTCATTTATTTATTGGGTTTTTTGATTTCTTGTTTAGCTTTTTAAATCGTAGAAGGCTTAGCTCACAGAAAACATTGGAGGAACCAGGCTTGTTAAACACAAGCACAGAGACCAATTTCCTTCAAAGAAATGAAATGGCTGACTCCTGGTCATCTGGAAAGCTGGAGTGGCTATTGGTGATCTTTTTGCTATTCTATGGAGTGAGCCTTCTTGAATTCCCCAATATCCTGAGCATTGTTTAAGCCCTAATCCTAAACTTAATATCTCAGTGACTAGAATCCATCCTTATGAAAAAGTCCCAGGTACATTATATCCTCTATGAAATAGATCTATCTGAATGCTTATTACAAATCCATACTTTTTAGGCCATACCCTGAACACTGTTTACCAGTTAATAGAACTCCTCTTCAAGACACCTACTTCCAAATAAAGTCATATTCTGGTGTGCTATGAGTAAAGACCTGAACATGTAAACTGTAGGGACACAAACTTAGCTAATAAAAGAGCTACAAGGGTTAATTAAAGGTTTGTTGACAGTAAAAGTAACTTTTATTTGCCTGAAGTAATTGTCCTCTTAGAGGCTCACTGTCTCCACCTGCAAACCCAGGTCTAGTCCTGGAAACTTCTACCCACCGTACAATCTATCTTGTCCTAGAATATTTTCAACCTTTGATACTTACTGCTGAATAAGCCCACCCTTTCTAGTTCTTTCTGAACTCTTGCTGGCTGGTTCAACTCAGCTCTTCTGGCTCAAACTAACTTTCCAAGCTGACTTATTCAAACTGGCCTTTCTCTTGATTTCTGACTGAATTGCTCTGCTTGGCCTTATACTAACATTGGAAGTATGTTCAAATCTTCTGACTCATTCTCATTCTTTGCTTGTTCTGTCTTTATCTGTGTCTTGTTTATTCTCTCTTTGAAACCTTTTCTGTGATAACTGCCTCTTCCCTTTCTTCCTCTGTGCTGCTCTACTAAATCCTTATATTCCATTCTGTTCTTGTGAGAGTCGGGCATATTCTCTTCTGTCTCATTCTGTCAATTCTTTCTTATATGTCACTATGTCTGCCTCTCAATTAGAAATCACTTTCAACTATCGGTGCTTCCTTCTACAAACTACCTTTTCCTTTATTATTTGGGATTAAAGGTGTGTAGTAAAGGTGTATTCCAGTTAGAGGCATTAAAGGTGTGTGTGTGTGTGTGTGTGTGTGTATGTGTGTGTGTGATATGTCTGCATTTCAACAGGATCAAATAGATCCTGGTCTTTGGATGTGATCTCTTGCTACAACAGCCATATTTCTGGAATAAAACTTATCTACAGTTGAGTAAATGCTTGCTGTGTTCAGGCTGTAGATGGATAAGAGTTTAGGAAGAGGACGGAACACTTGGGCTAAGGGTATAGCTCAGTGGTAGAATATGTGCTGGGCTGGTAGAGATCCTATTCTTGGTCCTTAGCAGCCCCTCCCATCAATCCAATTTCATCTTATAGAATAACTGGTAATGAACTGTTTAACATGCAAAACATAGAAAATATGCTATTTAATGATGAATGAATTAGGGGAGGAAAATGTTTACAGTGAAAACAAAGAAAGCCTTCTCCTTAGACTAGCCAGTCTTATAGATAATTATGAACAAGGCAAAAGATACATAGGAATTGTTCTCAGACATTGGTCAAAAGAGAGATGAATAAGAACAGATTGACTCAGTTTATTGCCTGGAGGCTGTTTTAAAGTGTCCCTGGAGGTTCTAGAAACAGGTCATCAAGAGCATGATTGCTTCTAAGGGAGGTTTTGCTTGAAGTTCAGGGTTATTTAAGCAGCTATATTATGGAAAAATCTGAAAACATAGGGAATTTGAAGAAAAGAAACTTCAGAATTCTACACCGCATCAACCTAAGTCCTTGACTACAAAGTAAGCAAACACATGTAGGTGGACACTGTGTAAGACCTGGTGCTGTGCAGCTGTTGTGTAAAACACAAATTCTAGGGACTGTGCAAGGCTCTGAGTGCCACAGGTGCAATACCTCCTACACCCCGTACCCATCTGTTCCTTCTTTCAAGATACACAGTTGGGTATCCTGAATAACCTAATGGGATCCCAGGAAGGTCATGACCTAAGAGCAGAGCTAGCTCAGTCAGAGGAGAGGGCTGCCCTAGACACACAGTATTGTAACCCAGTCCATCTGAAACAAGTAAGTTCCAACTACAGTCCATTAACCATCTACAGAATAGAACACGCAGGACTCATGGAAGAGAAGATGATTGTGCATGCAAATGTCAAGTCAAGTATGGAATGACACTACAAAGCTTGGTTAGTCGCTCTTAAGAGAAAAGCATACAAGATGAAAACAGTAGAACCCCACCTTTCTAATTATGTGTAGTAGCAGAGAGGGAAAGAAAGGAAGGAGGAGGAAGAAGAAAAGGACTAGGAGTAGAAGGAGAAAGAGGAAAAGGAGGAGGAAGAGGAAACTGTCAACCTAAGAAAACTATGGTCACGATGAACTTAAACTAGGGTATATCTGCAAGAAAATAGAAACTATAAAAAGATCCCAAATGGAAAGTTTAAAGCTAAAAAAGTACTGTGTAGTAAATGAAAATGTTACTGGATTGAATAGTAGATTTAAAATATCAGTAAACAAGGAGATGGCTACAGATTATCCAGGCTGGGTACATAACTGAGTGGGGGAGCACCTGCCTGTGATATGTAAAAGCCTCATTTTTTATTCCCAGCAGCAAAAAAAAAATTCAAGCAAGCCAAATGTATACATATATGCATGTATATGTCTCTCTGTGTGAATTATTCCATCTGAATAGCAGAGAGAAAAACATTTGTAAGAAAATAGTCCACTTTTAATGTGTGTAGGAGGAGAAAGAGAGTGAGCAGGAGAGTACAAGGTTGTCTTAGAAGGGAAGGAATACTTGGTAAACACACAAGCTTCCCTAAACTCTCAGGAAGCTCAGAAAACTCTGGGCAGGATTAGTCAAAGAAAACACAAATTAAGTCCAACTGCTGAAAGGCAAAAGTAAGAGGGAAAAAAAAACAGCTTGAAAGCAGACAGAGGAAAAACAGACCCACCAAAGAGAGGAGAATGCTAGGAATCCAGCTACTTTTTGTTGAAAAAAAAATGGCTTCTAGAAGGCAAACGAGTGATAAATTTAAAGTGATGATAGAAATAACATCCCCAAAAGTAATCAATAATTCTATAGCCAGTAAAAAAAAATACCTGTCAAAAATGTAGACAAGCTAGGGGTGGCACACACTTTTGATCCCAGTTTTTAGGAGGTGGACAGAAATAAGATTTCAAGGTCCTCCTTAGCCACCATGTTCAAGGCCAGCCTGAGCTATAGGAGACCCTGTCATTGTTTTTATTGCCATCGCCATCCTTATCATCATCATAGGAATAAGAATAGAATCACACATAAACACAAACTAACTTTAATGACAAAACAAAGATGTTTTTACGTTACATAGAGTTAGTCTTGCTTGGTGGCACAAGCCTAAAATCTCAGGACTTGGGAAACTCAGGCAGCAGGTTTCAGAGTGTTCCAGTCTGGGATTCTTGTGAAAAATTGTGTCTCAAGGAGGTGTGAAGATAAAGATTTGAAGATAACCACCAGCAGCTGAATTATTAAAAAAATAAAACTAAAAAGTTGAAGTGCTCCAGGATCAGAGTAAAGCAGTGTAGATGGAAACTCAGATCAAAAGTCAGTGAAGAACACTGGCTATCACAGGTAAAATACCACTCCTAGGTATATATCTAAAGGAGGCTAAACTACACAATAAGGACATTTGCTCATACAGGAATTGTGGTATATCTACACAATGGAATACTACTCCTCAATAAAAAACAAAGAAATCATGTAAACTGCAAGTAAATGGTGGGAACTGGAAAAGATCATCCTGAGTGAGCTATCCCAGAAGCAGAAAGACACACAGTATATACTCACTCATGTAGACATGTAATATAGGATAAATTCACTAAAATCTGTACACTTAAAGAAACTAATCAAGAGGGAGGACTCTGAGTAAAATGCTCAATACCCATCCAGAAAGGCAAAGAGGATGGACATCAGAAGAAGGAGAAAACAGGGAACAAGATCAGAGTCTGCCACAGAGGGCCTCTGAAAGGCTCTGCCCTGCAGACTATCAAAGCAGATGCTAAGACTTATGGTCAACCTTTGGGCAGAATGCAAAGAATCTTATGAAAGAAGTGGGGAATAGTAAGATCTGGAGAGGACAGAAACTCCACAAGGAGAGCAACAGAACCAAAAAAATCTGAGCACAGGGGTCTTTCCTGAGACTGATACTCTAAGTAGCATGCATGGAGATAACCTAGAACCTCTGTACAGATGTAGCCCATGGCGGTTCAGCCTCCAACTGGGTTCCATAGTAATGGGAACAGGGACTGTCTATGACCTGAACTGATTGGCCTGCTCTTTGATCACCTCCCGCTGAGGGGGAAACAGCTTTACCAGGCCACAGAGGAAGACAATGCAGCCACTCCTGATAAGACCTAATAAACTAGGATCAGAAGGAAGGAAAAGAAGACCTCCCCTGTCAGTGGACTTGGAGCGGGGCATGTCTGGTGAAGGAGAAGGGAGGGGAGCAGGGAGGGAGCTACAGGGGGGATACAAAGTGAACAAAGTGTAATTAATAATTTTTTTTAAGTCTAATATTTTATTTTGTGCGGTCACTAAAATCAAACGATGGCCTACGCAAATGTATGCCAATTTACCATATAGCTTAGAATATATGGGAAAGACAAGAAGAGTGGAGGTTAGATGGAATTATACTGTCTCTGCAACCACCAGGTATGTAAATAGCAAGAAGGAAATATATGAGCGACTCCATGCGACCTAGACAAATGGAGAAGTTGCACACAAGCATCTTAATAAACAAGATTGTTTTACTTTTGAGACAGTCTTATTCTAGACTAGAATTACCTGGAATTTACAGTGAGAAAAACTAAAATACAAGAACACCTGGTCCAAATGGCTTCATCAATAAAAGATATTAATTGTATTTATTAACCAAAATAGAGTGTTCCTACAATACTCAGGCAGGTATTAAATTCTTGAACTCTAGTCACACCAATATATCAAGGTTTTAGGTACACATGCACAAATACAAGAATGACTACAGAAAGAAGTGATGCTGTGAGGTCCATATAACCCTATTTCTGAAAAAGAAACTCTGTTTTAAGGATAAATGACCGGGGCATAAACTCCAGTTTCAAAAAGGAGAAAAACCCACAAAAATATGCTTTGACCACCCACCTGTGGTAATATTTAAATATCACCCCTAGCAACAGCTAATCAGTGACTACCTGGAGTTTATCTCGTTGTTCCTTAGAATAAGTTGAGTAAAATAATTACGGTTTGGTCCTCTGGACACCCAATATTTGCTAAATGTCAATCAACCATAGAACTGCCAAGTTGGAATTCCCTGGTCCTTGCTTAAAACCTAATAAAAACCCTCCTTCCCCTGAGCTCAGGGCTCTACACTGGAGAACTGCTGGTCAGTGATGGTGTAGGCCTGAGCTCAAGATTATAATAAAGAACCTACTGCATTTGCATTGGAATCAGCTCCTTGGTGATCTTTTGGGTCCGCAAGACTTGGGCATAGCAATGCCAAGTGCTGATGAATGTGGGACAGGATTGGAGTGGAGACCACAAGGCTGAAAATAGCAGTGTGTAGCTTTTAAATAGAATTTTACAGATATTTCCCATGATCAGTAACTCTAGCCTTAAACATTAATTATGGAGAAATACACACACACACACACACACACACAAAGGCTTGTTGCCAAGCATTGTGACTCATGCCTGTAACCCCAGCACTGAGGGCATGAGTTTGAGGCTAGTGAATTTAAAGCAAGCCTGGGCTACAGAATAAGGCTATGTCTCAAAAAGTAAAACAAACAAACAAACAAACAAATGCTTGTTTATTGCAGCTTTTAACAACATGCCTGGAAGCCAGATAGCAGAAACCATGGCATTTTCTCAACCAGCAAAACAGTAGACAAATGTTTCAGGGAAGTCAGTGTTTGTTTCCTCCAGCTCTGTAAGACGGTGCAGTCTCACACTACAGTCAACCCGAAATGTGTGTGTGTGTGTGTGTGTGTGTATCTAGGCATGTTTATATGTATAAACTGTTTAGAAATGTTAAAAGATATGCTTGTAACCATGGATAAATTGCAAAATGTTGCAGGATGTTTGATTCTGGTTTTTGTTCAAGGTCAGGGAAAGGACAGTGTCTGCCTGTGGTTGGAGGTGGTGCTGATTTGTGGGAGCTGGAAATCCTCTCACTGGACAAGGTGTGTGCCCTAGTTTTTCTCCCTTATGGCATGCTAACCTCTGGAAGAAGGGCATGAGTGGATATAACGCGTTTGTGGGCATGGTGATGTTATGTTTCTTGACATGCAAGCATTTACTTAAGAATCATCCTTAACTGTCCATATTTCATGCGATTACTTTATGAATGTTTCTAAATGTCCTGCACTTTAAACGTGAATTGGATGATGTGATTCTAAGATAGGACAGCAGGGAACAGAGACCTAATATGAGGACCAAGGCACTAGCTGCAATTAAACTGTTGGGACTCTGGTCATGGTGGCATTACTTATGCATCCTCACTGTCATGGACAAGATTCGTCTCCTAAGATGGAATCGCAAGTGGGGACTGGGCTCTCTAGGCCCCACCTCTTGTCTTTTCCTTTACTTTCTCCCAAAGTTGCTTTTGTGATGGTGGAGGAGCTTAAAGCCAGCTCAGGAGAGGGTCAACGTGAAAGTCTAGTGCCTGCCTAGCCACCTGCTCCGGCTCTGTAAGACAATGCATGTGACACAGCCATGGCAGAAGGAGACAGGGCAGCTGCCTCTCTTTGGACTGCTTGCTGAGAGACACAGGCTGTGATACATGGCCTTACTTTGTTGCTGTTGATATGGGTGGTGCAGTGACTGATTCCCTTTTCTGCAGATCTAGAAGCATTACCACCCTGGATCCCATGAGTCTCCTCAACAACTAATGTCACTGTCAGCACACTGAACTAAATCAACTTTTCGTGCACTTAAAAAAATTCCCGTTATGTTAATGTTACCTTATTTCTCTTTCCTCACTGGTCTGCAGAATACCAGGGTGCATTCTTATCATCCAGCAGTGGCTAGTTTTAAAATATTAGCTTTGCCCAGAGTGCTCTCCCTGACATAATCTATTTGCTGTCACCCAGCCACTAGTTAATTGGCACATGCTGCTACAGTTGTCTGGTTACTGCCAGGTGTCTCTTCAAATTGCCTTCTGGTATAAGTTTTGATACAGGTTCTCTGTAGCCTAGGCTGGCCTTGACCATCATAAGATACATGCCGCACCTGTAAATAACAAGCTTCTGTACACTTCTTAAAGATGCAGCTATAAGACCTCTTTAATGTCTGTGTGCTGAAAAGAAGCTGTTTTCATATGAAGTGAGACACTGAGGAGCAATGTGGCTCCTGGCCATTTAGGGAAAGAATCCAATGAGCATCAGCCAGCTTGCCTTCTTACAAATTCTGAATAAGTTATATTTAAAAGAGGCCCCTTAACACTAAGAAGACATAAATCCTTTTTGATAAGTTGAATAAATACATAAAAATTAGTTGAAATCCTCACTGCAATCTGTTAAGCTAAAAACAACAACAAAAAGGAAAAGGCAAAGAAGAGAACAAACTAAGGAAATGAAACAGAGACAAGTTCTCAGACACAGGAAGACTGGCTACTGTCCTCCTTTCTCAGTTTACACCAGGATGCAGGCTCCTAAAACACTGTCTTCACCCCAGTCCACAGAGCTACTCTCTTTCCTCTAAAGTGTGTGCTTGTGTTTAGACAAGGTCTTATAGTCCTCAGGCTGGCTTGGACCTCACTTGGTGATTCATTCAGAGTTGCCTTGACCTCCTGACCATCCTCTTGTTTCAGCCTCCTGAATGCTAGGATTGTAGACATGTGGTCCCATATCTGGCTTTTTCTGAGATTTTAAAACAGACCTATTTCTCATACTCATTCACCACATTGTTTCCTACACAGTAGCAGGAGTGACATTTACTATTTATGGCATTTTATTTCAATTTATTGTAGTGGCAGAATTCAAACCTGCTAGGCGAATGCTCTACTGCTGAACTATGTGTTTAGCCCAGAGGGTGATCTTTCAGAATATGGGTATTAGATAGGGTTCTTCCTCTGTTCAAAATCCTCTGTGAACTCTTGGCAACTTTTTGTGGGGTCTGTAGGACTAAGCATGCTTCAGAAGCTGAGATTTCCCTGACCCCAAATGTTGTCTCTTCTCTTGTTCATTCTCCTGCAATGAACACATTGCCTCCTGGCACCTAATCTCCATATATTTGCAGCTTTTCTTTAACTTCTGGAGGAAGCATTCTTCTTCTGTCCATTCTCTTTGGGCACTACCGAGGAGCTTTCCTCTTCAAAAACCTGGTTGTCACCTGATACTATTATCTTTGTATCTTCTGTTTGATTCTGAAGTCTTTTTGAGAAGTACAGATTCTGTGCTTTCTCTTATCCAGTGTCTGACCATGAGCACTAGGGGCATGAGTGACACTGGAAAGGAGAATGGGAAGCTGGAAGCATGTGTGTGGGCTTAGAAAAAAAAATACTGAGGACTTGGGAAGATAGCATATATCAGTGAAAGTCCTGAGTTAAAATTTGCAACAAAAGGCTGAATCAAAGGGGAGAATCCAGTGAGTGTCTGGCACGTCCCACTTCTCAGGAAGAAGAGGCAAAAGCAGGAGCATTGCCTGAGTTCAGAAATATAGAGCCAGCCTGGGTAAGATAAAGATACTCTCAACTTCTGTGTTCTCTCCCTTTGTGTCTGCCGCATGCGTGCACACACACTATACATATATCATGTATGCGCACACACACTTCACATATATCAAGTACAGGCACACACACACTGTACATATGTATAATATACAGTGGGATGCAGAGGGTATGGAGAGGACTTAGAAGGCATGGAGGGGACACAGAAGGGCTCAGAGAGATGAACAGAGGGAAACAGAAGGAGAGCTATAGGATTTGTCTTAAAGAAAGATTCCGTGTATAATGCATATACATGTACAAATATATATATTACTCTCTGATTTCCTTTGATCAGGTTTTGGGTGACCCAAGCTGACCCCAAACTTTCTATGTAGCTGAGGCTAGCCTGAATTCTTTTTTTAATTAATTAATTTATTACTTTACATGCCCACCCCCAGTTCTTCCCCTCCACCTCCCCAACCCCATCCACTCCTCCTACCTTTCTTTTCAGAAAAGTGGAGGCCTCCCATGGATATCAACCAGCTTTGGCATGTCAAGTTGCAGTATGACTAGGCACATCTCCTATTCAGGGTAGACAAGGCAGTCCAGTTAAGTGAAAGGGACCTAAAGGCAGGCAACAAACTCCGAGACAGCCCCTGCTTTCTCTCTTAAGAGTCCCACATGAAGACCAAGCTGCACAACTGTTACAAACATGCAGAGGACCTAGGTCAGTTCCATGCAGACTCCTTGGTTGGTGGTTCAGTCTTTGTGAGCAATTATGGACCTAGGTTAGTTGATTCAGTAGGTTTTCTTGTGGTGTCCTTGACCCTTCTGGTTCCTACAGTTCTTCCTTCCCATCTTCTACAGGGTTTTCCAAGCTCTGCCTAATGTTTGGGAGTGGCTCTCTTCATCTGTCTTCATCAGTTGCTGAGTGAAGCTTCTCTGATGATGGTTATGCTAGGTTCCTCTCTTCAAGTACAACGGAATATCATTAACAGTGTCAAGGGTGAGCTCCATCTCACAGCATGGGTCTCAAGCTGAACCATTCATTGGTTGGCCGTTCCCACAATTTCTGCTCTGTTTTTACCCCTGCACATTGTCTAAAGCAGGACAAATTGGAGGTCAAAGATTTTGTGCCCTGGTTAGTGTCCCAATCCCTTTATTAGAAGTGTTGCCTGGTTACAGGAGATGGCCATTTCAGGCTCCATATCTCCCATTGCTAGGGAATCTTAGCTAGGGTCATCCTCATGGATTATTGGAAATTTCCATTGCCCTAGGCCTAGAAAGATGAACATGGCATGCACCCACTTATAAGTGGATATTACTGGTGGAGCAGCTTAGCCAGCCCACCAGTAATATCCACTTATAAGTGAGTGGAAGAGGATCCAGGAGGAGGAGTCAGACAGTCCTGATGGGATCTGATAGACTAGGGTCAAACAGTAGGGGTGGAGCACTTCCCCTATCAGTGGACTAGGGAGATGGATAGGGAAGCAAAATGGAGGGAGGGTGGGATGGGGAGGGGGAGATGAGGGAAGAGGCTACAACTGGGATACAAAATGGGATACAAAATAATAATAATAATATTGTTAATAATAATAATGTCTACACTAAAAAAGTAAGTGGATATTAGTTATAAAGTAAAGGATAACCATGCTATAATCCACAGGTGCAAGGAAGCTAAGTAACAAAGAAGGCTCAAGGGAGGAACACTTGAATCTCCCTGAGAAGGGGAAATGGAGTATATATCATGGATAGAGTTGTGGGGCTGAATGGGAAGAGTTGAGAATGGGAACAGTTGGGATCAGATTGGGGGAGAACAGAGGGAGAGAGTACTGAGAGAGACAAGTAGAACTGGGGGAGGGGATGTGTATCTCTGGGATGAGCTAGAAACCTAGGGAAATGTCCTCCAATTCTTGATCATTCTGTTTTTACCAGCCAAGTTCTGGAATTACAGGTGTATACCATCATACTTGAGACATTTCGATCAATTTTTGAAAAATGAAGGGAATGTAATTTATGTGGGAGTAAGTGGAGCAGACAAGCAGACATTTGTAAAGAGAGCATAAGAGAGTTGCCCTACCCTTCCCTCGTATGTTGGCTAGCCTCTCAGTGCCTCTCAGTGTCTAGCACTGCATTTTTCCTCTTCCTCACTTCTATATTCCTGTCCTTTGGCATCTTGGCAAGCCCTGGGCAGAGAGGGAAGAATGGCTTTTCATAATATATTTTCCAGAAGTGTTGTCATCTGGCTTTCTCTGTCATGAAGTTTCACAAGTTAGTTTTGAGGGCGGGGGGCATAGATTGGTAATAAAGCCCATGCGCTGACTGCAATCCTAGTTATCTGGATAAAATAAAAGGTCTTTTGAAATGCAGAGATCCCAGCTCTGTTTTGATGCTATAAAGCAGGTAAATCCGAACTTGCACGGTGGGTGTAGGAATGGGAGAAGGGCCAGAGAAGGCTGTATATGATAGAGAGCTCCAGCAATTTATTTCCCTTCATCAGTGCCTCCCAGCCCAAATATTTTGAGGATATAGAAGAGACGTAGAGAAAATGGAGGGACACAGAGGACATAGAGGACAGGAAATAGAATAAATACAAGCCATGGTGGGATGCACAGGTCATGGAGAGGACTCAGAAGGCATTGAGGAGACACAGAAGGGCTCAGAGAGATGAACAGAGGGAAACACAGAAGGAGAGCTATAGGATTTTTCTTTAAGAAAGATTCCAAGCCCTTAAGGGGAAAGTTCAGCCTTACCAGCCTTGTTCCCCATGCTCCATTCTCTGGACCTGGGCTCTTCCTTCCTATGCAGTCTTGCTCAATGTCAAGATTGGAGGACAATGCAGCCAGTCCTGATGAGACCTGATAAGCTAGGGTCAGATGGAAGGGGAGGAGGACCTACCCTATCAGTGGACTTGGAGAGGGGCTAGGGAGGAGATGAGGGCGGGAGTATGAGATTAGGAGGGAATGTAGAGGGGGCTACAGCTGGGATACAAAGTGAATAAACTGTAATTAATATAAAAAATAAAAATTTAATTAAAAAAGTATCTCAGATCTGGTTTGTAGAAGTTTCTGTTGTGCAGAGAAAAGGGCACTGGGATATTCCAGATCTCATAATATATCTGCTAACTTTTTTGTTAGCTTAACTTGCAATTTTTATTACTATGGACATTTTCCCAGATGACTACTCATCTTTCCACCTCTCAGAGGGAGGCTGAAGATGGAACCCAGGCCATTCTGAATGACAGGTTGGCTGCTGTTCTCATACATCTCATCTGGTCTGCCATTATGAGTTCCTAGGAAATACCTTTCTAGGTGCTGTATGATAAACTTTTATACACTTCTGGCTTTTCATTTTGAGGCAAAGTCTCAGTATGTTGCCCAAGCAGGTCTCATGAAGAATTGAGATGTAGGCTCATGCTACCTCAACAAGTTATGAACATTAAAAATATGCCATTAGCCATATTCTCTTTCTAATTTTCTCCTAGTCTAGACTTGAAGCTTCCTAATGTAGCCTATTATACAAGGTAGTTTTGTATTGCTACTTCCTGACAATTTTAAACTTTAGTTCACAGTTTTTTTTCTATAAATAAAGAGCATATCTTTTCATCTTCTGTTTCTCCCTCCCTTCTTTCCTTCCCTCCTTCCTTCCTCAGTGTATAACCTTTACTTTTTTTATGATGTGGAGAATTGAAACCAGGACTCTGTGCATTCTAGGGAGGTTAGTACTTACCACTGAGCTGTATTCCCAGAATTCTATATTTTATTTTGAGGTAGTATCATTAAAGTATGCAGGCTGCCTATGAAATACCAATCCTCCTGCCTCAGCCTCCTGTGTGGTGATATTAGTCATATATGTCTACTTAAACTGTCATGACAATTTTCATATTGAGCAACAAGTAATTGAAAGTGTTCTTCTATCATAAATAATGTGACTACAAACATATTGTATATGCATATATATGCATTTGTGTACAGGATTATAGAAATATATAGGAAAACTTCCTAGAATTGTTTTCTCAATCTGTCAAAAGAAATGAGTATGTATCTTAAAGATGCAAAGGCCATTCAAAATGTACTATAGTACATGGAATTTGAACAAATATGTGTGGTGTGTCTCTAAATTGCATGGAGTGTGCCTGTATTAGTGCATGGGGTATGTCTTCCTGGGAGGTGTCTCTATCAGTGCAGAGACTACGCTGTTCCCCCTATAGTCAAACAACATGTTTATTATCCACTCATCTAATTTTAGTTATGGTTTGCAGCCAAGAGCAATGGCAATAAGTTATTATTTTGGAGACCTTTGTAGCATCCCTGACAGCAATTCATACATAGTGCCTGACACTGAGATTGTCATTTACTAACCTATGTTCACCATTATCAATTGTCCAACCATGCTGGATACCTCACTTAAACTACTTTATAAAAGAACAGGACAATTTTGTAATTAGCTTACAATTTGTGGGTCTTCATTGGCTTGTTTATGCATCCTTACTTTTAATCAAACCATTCTCTGTCTTATCTTTATGACCATCCCTCACCCCATCCCTGCTTAAACCTATCATACCAAGTTTTCTGGTCCTCCTCCTCTTTCATTTCACAAGTGTTCTACTATTCCATATGAGTGTGTGTTGTGTGTATCATTTTCCTCATTCTCATTCTTCCTACTTTAAACTTTTCTGTCCTAGTATTCCTCCTCTACTTTCTTTTTACTTGCATTCTACTAGCCCCCTTAACACATACTCTCCAAGAATCTCTAATTTTCTGGTTTCCACATATAATCCAAGTTTTAAAAAAAGATTCAAAGCTAAGACACACATATGTGAAAGAGTCTGTGGCATTTGTTTGAGAGCCTGGGTTATATCATTCTTTTTTCCAGTTTCAGCCATTTACCTGCAAATTTCATAATTTCATTTTGCTTCCCAGCTGACTAAATTCCATTGTGTGTATGTACCACATTCTCTTATTTCTATTTATCAGTTAATGGACATCTAGGTTGATTTCATTTCTTGGCTTTTACAAATAAAACAGCAATAATAGTAGATGTGTAAATATAAGTGTATTAGGATACTAACATTGGGTGTGTTTCCAGTCCACTAGGTATGTGTCCATGAGTGCTATAGCTGGGTCATATGGTAGTTCTATTTCTAGGCTTGTTTGTTTGATTGCTTTGCACAGTCTCTAGACTGATATCTAAAGTGACTTCATTGATTTACACTTCCACCAACAGTGTATAAAGGTTCTCTTTCCCTCACATTCGTACAAGAATTTGTGGTCATTTGTATTCCTGGTGATGGCCATTCTGACTGGGATGAGATGAAATCTTAAAGGAGTTTTAATCTGCATTTTCCTTAAAGGCTAGGATGATGAACACTTTTTGTTTTAGTGCTTCTTACCTAATCATATTTCTTTTCTTGAGAATTTTCTGTTCAGTTCCTGTGTTGGTTAAAGGTTGTTGTTGTTGTTATTTTGTCAACCTGACACAAGCAATAGTCATTTAGGAAGGAGGAATTCCAATCAAACTTCCTTTTGATAAGATTATGTGGCATTTTCCTTGATTAATGATTGTTGTGGGAATGCCCAGCCCATTGCTGGTAATGGACTTGAGTTGTATAAAAAAGGAAGCCAGAAAGAACAAAGCAGTAAACAGAAATCCTCTGATTCTCTGTGGTCTCTGCTATAGTTCCTGCTTCCAAGTTCCTGTCTTGAATTCCTCTCCCCTGATGATAAATTCTAAACTGTAAGCTGAAATAAACCCTTTCCTCCTCAAGTTGCTTTTGCTTGTCATGACTATCAAGGCAAAACAAAACAAACTATAGCCACAGTGCATTTTAATATTGGGTTGTTTGTTTTCTTAATGTTGCATGGTTTTAGATCTTGTATATTTTATTTTTTAATAATTCATTTATTTTTATATTAATCACAGGTTATGTACTTTGTATCCCAGCCATAGCCCCCTCCCTCAGTCCCTCCCACTCTCCCCATCCCTCCCTCATCTCCTCCCTGCCCCTTTCTAAGTCCACTGATAGGGGAGGATCTCCTCCCCTTCCATCTGACCCTAGCTTCTCAGGTCTCTTCAGGGCTGGCTACAATGTCCTCTTCTGGGGTCTAGCAAGGCTGTTCCTCCCTCGAGGGGGGAGGAAGGGTCGAAGAGCCAGCCATTAAGTTCATGACAGAAATAGTCCCTGTTCCCCTTACTACGGTACCCAGTTGGATAGTGAGCTACCATGGGCTATATTCGAGCAGGGGTTCTAGGTTATATCCATACATGGTCCTTTTTTGGAGAAACAGTCTCATAAAAGACCCCTGTGCCCTGATCTATTTGGTCTTTGTGGAGCTCTTGTCCTCGCCAAGTCTTACTAACTCCCCCTTCTTTCATATGATTCCCTGCACTGTGCCAAAGGTTTGGTTGTGAGTCTTAATATCAGCTTTGATTCATTGTTAGAGTCTTTCAGAGGCCCTCTGTGGTAGGCTCCTGTCCTGTTGCTTGTTTTCTCCTACATTCAATGTCCATCCCATTTGTCTATCTAAGTGAGGATTGATCTTCTTACTCCGGGTTCTCTTTCTTGCTTATCTTCTTTAGGTGTATAGATTTCAGTATGTTTATCCTATCTTATAGGTCTATATAAGTGAGTTATATCATGTGTTTCTTTCTGCTTTTGGAATACCTCACTCAGGATTATCATTTCCAGGTCCCATCATTTGCCTGCGAATTTCATGATTTCCTCATTTTTAATTGCTGAGTAGTATTCCAGTGACCTCAAGCTGTACTACAGAGCAATAATAATAAAACCTGCATGGTATTGGCATAGAAACAGAATAGTGGATCAATGGAACCGAATAGAAGACCCAGAAATAAACCCACATACCTATGGAAACTTGATTTTTGACAAAGAAGCCAAAACCATTCAATGAAAAAAAAGACAGCATCTTCAACAAATGGTGCTGGTCCAACTGGATGTCTATGTGCAGAAAAATGAAAATAGATCCATATTTATCACCCTGCACAAAACTAAAGTCCAAGTGGATCAAAGACCTCAACATAACACCAGACACACTAAACCTGTTAGAAGAAAAAGTGGGGAAGACCCTAGAACTCATTGGCACAGGAGACTTCTTCCTGAATAGAACACCAACAGCACAGGCTCTAAGATCAACAATAAATAGATAGGACCTCATGAAACTGAAAAGCTTCTGTAAAGTAAAAGACACTGTCATCAAAACAAAATGACAGCCTACAGACTGGGAAAGGATCTTTACCAATCCTACATCTGACAGAGAGCTAATATCCAGTATATATAAAGAACTCAAGAAGTTAAAAAAGCAACAAATTAAGCAATCCAATTAAAAAATGGGGTATGGAGCTAAACAGAGAACTCTCTGTACAGGATTGTAGAATGACAGAAAAACACATAAAGAAATGCTCAATGTCCTTAGCCATCAGGGATATGCAAATCAAAACGACCCCGAGATTTCACCTTACACCCACCAGAATGGCTAAGATCAAAAACTCAAGTGACAATCCATGCTGGAAAGGTTGTGGAGAAAGAGGAACCCTCCTACATTGCTGGTGGGAACGCAAATTTGTACAACCACTCTGGAAATCAATTTGGCGCTTTCTTAGACAGCTAGGAATAGTGATTCCTCAAGACCCAGCTATACCACTCTTAGGAATATATCCAAAAGATGCTCAAGTACACATCAAGGACACTTGCTCAACAATGTTTGTAGCAGCTTTATTGTAATAGCCAGAACCTGGAAGCAACCCAGATGTCCCTCAGTAGAGGAATGGATACAAAAATTCTAGTTCTCGTATATTTTACATCAAACTCTTGTGTTGAATGGATAAGTGGCAAACATTTTCTACCATTTTTTAGGCTGCTTCTTCACATAATTGATGATTTCTTTGGCTGTGCAGAAGCATTTTAGTTTAATGAAATCCTGCTTATCAGTTTTTAGCCTTATTTCCTGCTCTACCAGAGTCTTATTCAGAAAGTACTAATATGGTCAGCAATACTCCTTTTTCTCTAGAAGTTTCAGGGCATCGGGTGTTCTGTTGAAGTACTTGATCCAATTAGGGCTGAGTTTTGTGCAGATTGAGAGACAAAGATCTACTTTTGTGTGTGTGTGCGTGTGTTGAAACTCAGGTTTCCTGTAATCCCTTTCTGTAATGTGTAGTTTCAACATCTTTGTCAAATGAGTGTATGTAGGAGTATAGACTTAGGTCCTCTATTATAGTCCACTGATGTATGCATCTGTTTTTATGCCACTATCATGCTGCTTTTATTACTGTCTCTGTAGAACAATTTGAAATCTGATATAGCGATACCTCCCGCAGTATCTTTTTGTTAAAGACTGCTTTGGCTATAGTTGGATTTTTGTGCCTCCATATACATTTTGAGACTGTTTTCTTTCTATGCAGGTGACCAATGGCCCTGTAATTTTGATTGGGGTTGCACGGAATTATTAGATTAATTCTCCTAATCCATGCATATGGGAGGTTTTTCCATCTTCTAGTGTCTTCCTCTGTTTCTTTCTTCAATGTCTTAAAGTTCCATTTCCTTCATAGGTATTTTTTGAGTTGTGTGACCATTGTGGATTGAATTATTTCTTTCATTTTTTTAGTCTTTTTGTCAAAGGTGTATACAAAAACTACTGAATTTTGTGTGTTTATTGGAATCCTTTTATCTCTTATAGATTGAATATATAATGTGCAAATAGGAACACTATTTCAACTTCTTTTTCTATTTGTATGCCTTTTATTTGCTTCTCTTGTCTGAGTGTTCAGGCTAAGAAATCAAGCAGTTTATTGAATATAAGTAAAAGTGAGAGTGAGCATCCTCATCTTGTTCCTTATTTTATTGGGAATATTTTGAGTTGGTATTCTTCTATCATGATATTTACTATATGTTTGTCTTGTATAGCCTTTATAATGTTGAAGTATGTTTCCTCTGTCCCTGGTGTCTCCACATAAAGGGATGTACAAATTTGGTCAAAGACTCTCTCTGTATTTAATTAGATAATGATGTAATTTTTGTCTTTGAGTCCATTTCTCTCTGAATTACATATGTTGAACCATCCTGCATTTTTGAATAAAACTACCTCGGTCATGATGAATGGTCTCTTTGATGCAATCATGAGCTCGGTTTACATTTTATTGAAACTTTTTGTTTCTATGTTCATCTAGTAGATCAGTCTGTAATTTACTTTATTTATTGTGTCTTAATCTGATTTTGGTGTCTGAGTAATACTGAATTCATAAAAGTAGTTTAGAAGCCTTTCTCTCTTTTCTATTTTGTGGATTTTTTTTTTAATGATATGGTTATTTGTGCTTCATTGAAGTGTTAGCAAAATTCTGCCGAGAATTCACCTGGTCCTGAGCTTTTATTGTTCGAAGACTTTTTAATTACTGTTTTAATCCTGTTGTAATTAATGTGCTTAAAATTTTTAGTCAATTTTGTTTCAATTTTCTCATGTCATGTTCCTCTAGAGAAATTTTTTTCTTCTAGTTTTTCCAACTTAGTGGAATAATAAGTTTTTGAGGTTTAGAGGATGCTGCATGAAAAAGACCTTAGGCTTGATCCCTTGCAGCAGCCAACTTTTGGGAAATTTGGATGAAAAAGGCAGAAAAATGATTAATAAGGATGACTGCTGCAGAAGTCCTAAAGAACTGAATAAAGAGAGAGCTACTCTTGAGCAGAAAAAAAAACGTGGGTTTTATTAATGTTGTGAAACTGTTTTCTTCTTCTTCTTCTTCTTCTTCTTCTTCTTCTTCTTCTTCTTCTTCTTCTTCTTCTTCTTCTTCTTCTTCTTCTTCGTTTTGTTTGTTTTTCTTTTTTCTGAGTCAGGGTTTCTCTGTGTGTAGCTCTGGCTGTCCTGGAACTCACTTTGTAGACTAAGCTATCCTCACAGAGATCTGTCTGCCCCTGTCTCCCAAGTACTGGGGTTGAAGGTGTGTGCCACCATGCTTGACCCTTGTTTTTATATCTTTAATATGGAGAAGTACAGACAGAGTCAGACAGTGCCAGTTTTATTTCTGAGTAGAAGGGCAATTACTGCAGCATGCTGGAAGTGCTGCCTCTTGAATTGGAGAAGGAAACAAAGCCTTAAGAAGTGTAAAGTGAGGCCTGGAGACATAGTCAGAGGTAGAGTACTTGGCTGCCTATGAAAGTATGAAAGGCTCTGGGTTTGATCCCTATGACTGGGGTGTGGGAAACAGGGGGTTTTGGTGATGGGGGAGGCGAGTATAATGGAAACACAATATGAAAGGTGGTGCTCTAGAATGAAATGCTTATTATTAGTTGTGTTGGACTAGGCTATTAGCCAAGGAAGTCTTTGTAAGAATTGGAGATTGTGAGATGATAAAATTACATGCAAGTTTTATGAAATTTAACCTCCCATTTCACCTTGCAGTTTCTCTGGTATTATTTATCAATGCAATTTTTTAAACAAACACATTTTAGAGCAGTTTTATATTTGTAGTAAAATTGAACGGATGGTGCAATGTCTTTGTATTTCCTAAGCCCCTGTGTTCATCATCCTACCCCCATCGGATTTAATTTGTCATAGCTAATGAGCCTATTTTGTTACATTATCACTTAAAGTCTCTGTGGTTAGGTTTTGCTCTTAGTATGCACACCATGGATTTGAACTAAATGTATGATGTGCCCATCTTTACAGTATCAGTCTTTCTCTGCCTACACATCTCTGATGCCCCAATTCACCCCTCCTTTCCGTTAACCCATGGCAATCACTGAGATTTTCTTTTCCTTCCTCTACCTTTCCCACTCTCTCTCTTCCCCACTTTCTTCTTTCTCTCCTGTTTATTTTTTGTATTTTTCCCTTCATGTTAGGAATAGGAGTTCAGGATTCCATATGATGCTAGACAAATGCCGAATGACTAAGTCACAACCTAGTCCCTGATTCTTTCTTGTCTCAATGGCTTTATCTTTTTCAGAATGCCATGCTGTTAAACTTATGCATAATATGGTGACCTATTTTACTTGCTGACATACATTTGAGTTTTCTCCATTTCTTCTGATCTCATATCTCATTGCTTTTTAGAATGGAATATTCTAAATAACTGTGGACTGAACCACAGTTAATGTACCCACTCACATGAATAAAATTGTGAATACATGCTTTCATTCATTTACTTGTATTTATTTGTATTACTTTCCAGTACTGGGGATAGAGCTATGTTTGAGTTGAGAAAGAAATCTAACAGCGTTTGGAACACCTTAACTTCCCCAAGCAATGCTAGCTAGAGATACAGGGCAGGGAAAAGACAAAAAACAAAAACAAACAAACAAAAAAGAAAAACGTACCTTGGGGTTTTGCAATACTGAAGAGAAAGAGAGAGATAACCTAAATCAAAGCATGGGTATTTCCCTGCAGTCTCTGCAGGCAGCCAGAGACCCCACCAGCTCTGGTGGATGCAGCCAACCCAAGTCTGAAGGGCAGCCAGAATCAGACATTTGAAAAGCGGGAAAGTATTGCGATGGCAACAAAATATTTCTCTGTAAAGAAGCCAGGCAGAAATCTTACCGCAACGACTTTCAGACTTAGAAACACTGGAAGCTTTCTAAAGAGAGGGCTGTCCCATGCTGATGAGGGAGTCTCAGGCCACTCTTAGATCTTTGTGTCAATGAACAAGAACCTAAATTTCTCAAAGGTTGATCTCCCTAGGGAGGAAGTGTATGTAGCACTTAGCATTTTATTACAACAGTTTTTAAAATAAATACAGTCAGGAGAATAACAGCCACTCCTAGATTCCCTTCAGTTCTTACCGTTTCAGGGTACAAATGGTACGTTCCACCAGTTTCCTGTAGGTTTACATGTGGTTTATTTTTGGTCTTTTGCTGCAGTGAATAAACACCCCACCTACATATTTTTCATATTTTTACAAGCAAATCTTTAAGCTAGGTCCTTGGAAGTGTGATTTTAGGGTCATGAGTAAACAGTGTGATTCTGCTTGGTATTGTCAAATCGTTCTCTGAGGCAGTATTGCCAGCATCTGGTCCTTTGGCTTGGTGTGGCTTCTCATCAATTAATTTTTACTCTGTCATACTAGTAGTCGGGAAATTCTGTCTCAGTATTATATGGCTTTGTGTTTCTTCTATTTATGAGGGATGGATAATCTTTTCCTATAATTAAAAACTATGCATATTTCCCCCTCTAAGGTGATATACATACATACATATACTCATAAATCATTTTTCTATTGTTAATCTTTTCTTTTAGTTCTTCTAAATTTCAGATTTTGAGTCATTACTGAGTCAAATTTGAAAGACTAAATTTCACACAAATTTAAGGAATTTTTCTTATGCTGGAAAAGAAGATTTAATTATTTCTTTTAGAAGGAAGTTACTTTCAATCTTCTGTGTTTAAAATTGCATTATAGTCATAACATAGAGTTCTCTGATTCAGCTATTTTTATCTATGTAGAGCCAATCAACCACAGATTGAAAATATGTGTAAACCACTTTCTCAGTGCTGAATATGTATGAACTTTCCCTGTCATCATTTCCTAAATGACAAGGTATAAGAACCACTCACATGGGATTTATAGCATGGTGGGTATTATAAATTATCTAGAGAAAATTTCACACATATGAATGGGTGGGCTTGATTGTATGCAAATGAACTGTTTTCATAACAGGAACCCATTGTTAATTTTGGTATCTGCAGCACATTCTGAGTTTCCTCAGCAGCTAGGGGGAAAACATTATACTCATACAGCTGAGCTCTACAGTTAGTTTTCTTCTAAATAGTTACCAATGCCAGCGTGTACTAAAGAAGCCTTTCTTTTACTCCCTAATATCACACTTGATACATGTACTGTGCTATATTTCAGAACTTATGCTTCATTGGTCTGTAATACTTTTTCCTGTTAACAACACATTTTACATCATTGCTGTTTTAAGGTAGAGTCTCCTGCTGTATGTAGCACAGGCTAGCCTCAAAGTTTAGGGTTTTTTTGTTTTGTTTTGTTTTTGTTTTTTTCTGCCTTAACTTCCTGAGTTAAGGGAATTTCGGAGGTATCTGGATTCTAGTCCTGATGAGATCTGATAGGCTAGGGTCAGATTATCAGTGGACTGGGGGAGGGGCAGGGGAAGAGGAGAAAGAGAGAGGGCAGGATTGGAGGGGACAAGGAAGGGTGCTACAGCTGGGATACAAAGCAAATAAATTGTAATAAATTAAAAAAAATTAAAATGCTGGGGGAAAAAAGAAAAAATGTGGTTTCTTTTCTTAATATATAAGTGTAATATGTTCAGTCCATGTAATGTTACTGTGTATGCTTTCAGGGTTGACTTTTTGGTACTAGACAGTTGATGTGTTTTTCTC
Organism: Pachyuromys duprasi; assembly: GCA_028658305.1. Taxonomy (NCBI): domain Eukaryota; kingdom Metazoa; phylum Chordata; class Mammalia; order Rodentia; family Muridae; genus Pachyuromys; species Pachyuromys duprasi. The sequence goes on along the minus strand of CM053758.1, from coordinate 39,169,281 downwards.
TAACGAAAACCACCTCTCCCACTCCAGCCTTCTTCAGTTTACTATAGTTTTGTGTAAAGTTGAGGCCTTGTGGGTGTTTCCCCCTCCAGCTTCATCTGTCTCTTGGCGTTGTCCTTGTTCTGTCCTTGTTCTGCTCACATTTGGGCAGTCATGTTGGTGAGACTTTACAGGTATAGCTTTTAGTGTTACTAGGAGACACACCTTCACAGCAATTTTCTTGATCCTCTGTCTCTTAAAATCTTTGTTACCTCCTCTGTAATGTTCACTGAGCCAAAACTGTAGGGGTGTTTTGTGGATGTATCCATTAGGATTGAGTTCCAAAACTGCATATTTGAGTCTGTTTTTCTGTTTCCTTGATGAAGGATAAAGACTACACTACTTATCTGTGGTATAATACAAATGTAGGTAGATTGCTGTTAGGATAATTCTGGTTTAGTAAATTACTGGTTGTAGATTCTTCCTGAACAACTATGACTTCATTAGTACTGAATATGTACCTAGCTTTGCAGTAGCTGGCATGGATGGAATCCCTCCTATTAAGTAAGTATTAAGTCCAATTAGAAACCTTTTGGCTACCACTAAGGTATGTTATTGCACCGTTCTGGTTATTGTGCCATGATGGTCACTGAAGTATTTCGTAGGGATCATAGCTGGGAAGAACTATTTTTTGTTTTCCTCTTTTGGAAGCTTCCATGCTGCCTTTTCTTACCATGAATGCTAGTCCTTGGCAAGAGTGTATTTAGGTCACTTACATTACAAAGGTCTCTGGGTCATGTTTCTGAAGTACATGATATCTTCAACAATAAGGACTTACTTTAAACCTCTGGGCAGGGGATAATCAAGTGCTTTATGTTTTGTGAGTCTCTTGGATATTCGTAGCCCACAACTCAAAAGAGGGTGTCTCCTGTCTGGTAATGGGTTTTTTTGTTAGGTGGTCTTTGGCTCTTGGGGAGAATACAGTCAGTTCTCATGAGAAAAGTTAATTAAAACTACACACAGACACACATATATTCACATATGTAATTGCGTGTATGATGGTTTTCTTGATGAAAGGCAATAGTATGATATTTTTTGTAATTTTCAGACATCCTTGTTTACCTCCCTTCCCATTTCCTACAGTGCCATCCCCTTTGCTCTTTCCCCCATCAGATCACTTTGTATTCTCCTATTGCCCTGTACTCTCTTTCCACCTTCTTCTGTATTTACCTCCCCCTCATCAGGCTGGTAATGGCTTGGGTGGAATCAAGTTAGTCAGACAGAGAGGACTGGGCTGTCTATAATGGATGTGCTTCCTGTGCTGAGCAAGGATTGTGGGGGTAGATAAGCCTGAGTTTAAAGGGGTATGATGTGGAAGAGTCCTGTTGTTTGGGGGACAGTTTCAGAGGAATCTGGCACAAGCTTAGAGACCCTTTGCAGTGAAGTCAGGGAAGGCCAGTCTAGGCTGGTGCAGTGGTTGTGGGACCCAGTTTAAATCAGATAAATTGTGGAAAAGGCATGGATGGGTAAGTCAGGTGTACTCACTACACCAAACCCTGGAGAAAGGACCTGGGAAGTCTGTGTATAGAGTGGAGTGGTAAAATGGGCATCCCATCTAAGTTTTTTTAAAAAAGATATTAAATCAGAGGTGATCCACTTGGGTGGTAGAGGCAGGTGGATCTCTGTGGGTTTGAGACCAGCCTGGTCTACAAAGCAAGTCCAGCACAGCCAGGGCTATACAGAGAAACCCTGTCCCAATGTGGGGCGGGGAGGAAAAGACCTTCGGGTGGTTGCAAGTAGGGCATGTCCTGGTGGAGATCTCTCAAGATTGGCTGTAGCCTGGTCAGGTTGGCCAGCCTAAGCTGGGGTTCAGGGTGTGGGGTCCAGGCTAAAACCTGGAGGAGGATGTAGGAATTCTGGGTACCTAGGGAGGTGATGGAGGCACTTCAGGAGAGAGTAGGTGGTAAATTTAGCAGGTCCTGTCAGAATCCAGAGGTTGGCTGTGGCACAAAAGAAAGTGTTGAAACTAGTCCCACCTGGGAGACTGTAAAGCCTATAAGAAGGCCTCTGTGCAAGCATAGGTGGACAGAGCAGGCCAGGGCGCTGGCTGTGGCACCAAGACTAGATTTGACGGGTTGTGGAAAAATGAGTATAAGGTGGTATGGGTTACTAGTAGTCCCTTAAGGAGGACGTGGGAAATATGTGTACAGAGTGTAGTGAAATTCACCTGAATTTCTTTTCAAAGATGTCAGCGAATCTGACTTGATTCTTTACAACAATGGACCAATATAGAGAACAGAACACTGATTCTTCCAGGATTTGTGAGATGTTTTATTTCTTGGCCCAGCATTCAAGCGTCTGAGGCAGGAGGATTATCTCAAATTTTGGGCCAGTTGAGACACTGTATTAAAAAGTACTTTTCAAAAAAAAAGTCTGTTATAGAAGATAGTGTTCTTTTATGGTAACATCTTTTTTTATATACTTGAAATCTCTCACTGCTACTTGCCCAAAGAAATCCAGGTTTCACTCCAACAAGTAAAGAAAAAAAATGTCCTTAATTTCTTGTTCTCATAGAGGAAAATACAATGCTCCAAGCAACGAGATTTTATTGGACTCAACCTTCAGATTTTTCTGGTTATTGATCATAAAAGCACATATGGCCCCTGACTTATGATGGCTCAGCTACTGATATTTTGGTTTTATGGCAGTGCATTCAATAGAAACCATACCTCAAGCTTTGAATTTTGATCTCATCACAGACAAAGGATATGAGGCCTAATCCTTTCTTGTAATGCTGGCATCTGCAGCTACCAGGTAACTGTGGGGAAACAGCTGGAACTCTATAGTGCTTTCTTATCTCAGGTAGGATCTTAGAAGGCCAGCTATAATGTATGCCAAGAGTGTGTGGGGGCATGCCTGTGTGTGAGCATGAGTGTGTGTTTCTGAGTATATGTGTGCATGTCTGTGTGTGTGCTTGAGTGTGTGTGCACACGTGTGTATGTCTGTTTATGTGCATGCATGCCTCTGTGTGTGCATGCACATGTGAATGAGTTGTGGGGATCAACTCAGGTCCTCATAAGTGGTAGATAAGAGTTCCACAACAGTGTTACATCTCTGACGCCTTACATACATTTTTGACTTCAAGTATTTTCAATATACGATGGCTTACTCAGTACAAAGACCCACTCTAAGTTCAGAAATACCTGTGTGCATTTTTACAGACAATCACAGTAAATCAGTGCTTTACCCAGCTCAGCCTAGTGCTGCCCAAGAAGTGTGGCCTGAATTTTCTGTTGTCTGACGTACTGCCTTCCACAAGGATGGGTTTGGGGAGGAGGAGTGACCTGCTCCTTCATTATGCCCCCTGATCCTCAAGCTTGCACGGCCTTATGCAATATGGCTAGAGAGCTGCTGAGGGAAACAGGAAGATGAAACTACTGAATTAGAAAGCAAAGAGAAGGGGCTTGTTAATCTAAGCACAACAAAGTAATCAAGATGATCTCAAAGGAGGGTTCTTTGTTATTTGTGTGCCAAAGCCTTGATCCAATCAGTCCTCCGTAATTATAATCTCTGCAGTGCCTGAGGATTTCTATCAGTTCTTTCAGGTTTTCCTACAGTGGCAAAGCTTTGTTCCCCTTTACCAATCAATACATCTTCTCATTCCATTTCTTGTCTCATTGCATTAGCTAGGACTTCTGGCATATGATGTAAAGGAGAGACAAGAAAGTGCATCCTGCCTCTCCTGATCTCTGAGGGAAGCCCTTCTTACTGAGCATGACATTAGCTGCACAGTCTGCAGACATTCTCCATGTAATGGCTCAGGTGACTCCCACTGTCCTAGGATATTGGGAGCTTTCATCACCAAAGGGCTACTGGATTTTGCCTTTTTTGCAGCTATTGGTTTGATAAGGTTTTTTTTCTTTAGCTTGCTGATATGATGGAGTATATTGACTTTCAATTATTAAAAACATCAAAAGAATCTCTCTTCTTTGTGGTGTTTAAATAGTTCTAGTTCAAAGGAGCGTTATTCTTATTATATCTGGTAAACACTACATTCCGAGCTCTTGGGAGTGATGCCAAGGGCATGTGTGTTAGTAGCAGTTTTTGGCTGAGTCCAGCATTGGATGTGCACAGAGGGTAGCAAGGGGAAGTCCATTTCAGGTCAATAGCCACTTATGTAGTCAGAGGCTAAGAGAACACGGAGGAGATAATATCTTTTAGAAAAACTTCCAGCATCTGAGCCAAAGTTGTTCAATCTTTCCTGACAAAATGTCTTGCTGGTCTCTCTGCCAAGTGAGAGCCCCCATCTGGTCTGCACACAGAAGAATATTCTGTGGCCTACAGAAGCCCAGCCAGAGCACCTTTGGCCTGTAACATGGGAGCCCACCCCAGAAGGCACTGTGCACTGCAAATGTCACTGAATTCCTGGCTCTGCTCTCTATACACACACCCAGACACCTTTTTCACTCTACACAGACACATGGGTTGGAGGTCATGAGGCACTAAGAAAAGATAAAAGGGGGAAACTCAATTTTTTTCCTGGAATTTCATTAAAATATGGAATGATGTAACAGAAAACATGAATTGAGAACAAATTGTCCTGTGCAATTATTATTTGTATAAATATACCTTTTACATTTGTGCCAGCAGGAAATCATTCCTTGCTTCTCAGAACCACTTTGTTCTGTGTGAGAGTCATTCCTTTCCTCCTCTCTTCTTTCTTTGATGCGGTCTTGTTATCCAGACTAGACATTATTTAAATTGACATGCATTTTGTTATGATGAGGTTTTCATCTTCCAGATCTACTGCAGCATCAAAGAACAAAGGAGACACTTGAACATCCCCCTCCCCTGCTTCTTTTGAAGCACTAGGTACCAGCAATTTAAAGCAAGGTCGATCTTTTCCTTCGAAACTTATCAAGATGACCTCTGACCCACCCCTTCTAATATTTCAAATCAGCTTTCTTCTGCAGCCATCCACATGCATGTTGAATCTGAAAGCCTCATGCACCGCTTCATCTTAATCATCTGCTTTGCCCCTCACTGATACCGCCTGTCTTTTCAAGGTGGGGAACAATATGCTACTCATTTTGGCAGCAGCTTCAGCTCTGGGCTGTCTTCTCTGCTCTCTCACGGGTGTAGTTCCATAAATCAGCGGTTCATTTGAAGCCATTACAGTTATTCTCTACCTCTGCCCAGGAGGAGGCACATGCTCTACGTGTGGTTATAGTAACTGTGGCATACACACACACACACACACACATAATAGAAACTGTGTATTACTACTTCCTATCAACTTATATTTAACAAGAATTGTTCCGTACTAAACCGAAGCAAGGTTTTTGTTAGCATATCAGCATGTTAGGGCACTAATATGACTGGAATGACAAATTCCAACCACAGCACTGTTGTCTATATTCAGGCACCCCTTGAGACACTTAATAGTCTAGTCACCCTTCTTTAATTTTTTTCCGGTGGGACACAGTTCTAACATTTGGTATCTGATTTTCCTAAGAATAATTGTTTAAAAATCATAAATTGTCCATGGGAATTAGAGGTACACATTCCGCCTACTTGTGAGCATTACAGTTCAAGGCGCGGACAAAGAACAAAGCCACCAGGAAGAATTCAAATGGCAAAGAGCCAGCTCCATTATGAATAAAGAGATGTTCCCCTGTCTTCACTGTCTCGTTAAGATATCACAGAGAGGGTACAACATGTACTGTGTGGCTTGAGTACATTTTGAATCCATTTTAACCATCTCAAGAAAAAAAGACACAGAGAACCAGGTGTACTGGCAGTCATGTGAGAGGTAATTTAACAGCTGGCATCTTTTTGCTGCTTTCTACATGCCATGCTGTTTTCCACATTTTACCCTTAATGGTGTCTTTAAACCAATGAGATATAAACTACTATTCTACTCTCTTTCTACTGCTTGGCAACTTGGAAAAAAATTCCTTTATGCCACACAGCCAAGAAGTGATGGATTAAGGTCAATCCTAAGCAGTTGGCTTCCGAACATGCAGCCCAGCCATTGAATGGCAGGGGTCATGTGATCCATATTCACATGCCATGGTTAAAGACCCAGGTTCCATTTTAAATGGGCCCCATATCTAGATTTGTATTTTTTGCTTAAGTGATGGCCATCCTGAGAAGTAGCAGGCAGTGGCCTACCTATCTGGGGTGGCATTGCATTCCACTATTGAGATAATGACGGGGTCCAGTTTCTGGCCAACACTCAAACTCAGATTTCAGTGAGCACATGTGAGGGATGGACTGTAGTGGCGGTGACAACTGCTGCACATAAGACTCGTTTGCATTGAAATGACAGAAAATATGTAAACTCATAAAACAGCGACATAGGAGAGGCACCATGGATATGTGGAAATCTTGAGAAACATGACACAGGAGAGATACATTATCTGACTATCAAAAGGTAAGAAGGGTTCTCCCTTGGAAAACACAGGAAACAAGCTTAATGTGTGCAAAGAGCAGCAATGGTGGGAGATCTGGAGATGAGCTGCATGAGAAACTGGAGATGTTGCGCTCTTACCGGTCCTTTGCCTACAAATAGCCCTGCATCAGGTTCTCAGCTGACACTTTAATATCCATTTTGCAAACACCTTCAGTGATGGCTGGGTTCACCACACTGTGAATAAGGCACCTATAGCTCACTGATCTGCTCTATGTGTTCTGCTGTTTGTCTGTGTGCGGTTTTCTTGCCACGGAACAACAGCTCATTCTACATTGCTTCCTTGACCCTTGTAGCTCTTCCTGCAAAAAACTACAAACAAACAACCCCCCACAAAACAAAACAATAACAACAACAACAAACAGGTGAGTTAAACTACAGACATCTTGGAAACATCAAGATGCATACACTGACCTAGGAAGGAGAATATTCACAGAAGGTGAAAGTGAGTTGGATATGGCTATTGAGTATATATCTTATACACACAAGTTATAAAAATGACAAGGAGATGTACGTGAAAGAAGCTTCAGAGGACTTCAGTGTGTTTTGGAGAAACAGGATAAAGTAACTATTTGCTGAAGAAAATGCAGGATAAGAAGTTGAAAATAGTTGAATATCAAGCTGCAGATCTGGAAGGTAAAACTGGTGGCATCTCTGGGTTTGGTACAAAGACTTAAAGGTGTTCTAATTTCATTTCTGTTGTTGTGTTACAGTACCCTGGAAAAAAGCAACTTTGGGGAGAAGGTCTTATTTTAGCTCACAATTCCAGGTTACAGTGCATCAAACATAGCAGCAAAGTCATGGAACTTAGCGCAGCTGCTTACTTCTCAACCACAGTCAACAACAAAGAAAGATGGATGAATGCATGTTTATTACATAGCTCACATTTTTTACCCATATCATGCTTGTGAGATGGTGCCACCTATATTCAGGATGGTCTTTTCATCTCAGTGAACCCAGTTAAGAAAAGTCCCTCACAGGTATGCTAATAGCCAAGCTGATGTAGGCAATTATCCAAGGAGATTGATTCTCTCCCAGCTGGTTCTAGCTTGTATCAAGTTGACAGTTCAAACACCATCACAGGTGGGTCTAGCTTAATTCTTTACCACCAACCCTCAACCTTTTAACCTTCTCCTGTAACCCAATGCCTTTCCTTTGTGACAGCTGTCAATTCTCAGAAACACCTTGACTAGGGACCCTTAGTGGCAACGTTGAGCTGGGATTCAAGTAGGAGATTTTTACTATCTTTCTTTTCCTCCATTAAGATCTCTTTAGAGTTATTCTTACTCCTCCTGTAGCATCCTGCTTGCTGGATCCCTTCTTCCCACTCTACCTCCACTCCCTGGAGACTCTACCACTTGATGCTATGCTGCCCCTTCTAGCTTTGTCCTATGGCTCCTTTCAGCCTTCCCCCTTAGGCCATTTCCATTCCTTTCTTTATCTACTGACCAAAAGTAGCTTTCTTTATGAGGGGCTCCACAACCACCACATAGCCTATGATCCAGAAATGTCAACGACAACCAAAAAACTAACACCAAAAAGACCAGACAGATATCAACACTCAAACATCATAATTCCATATGTCTAGATCCTATCACAAAACACAAGCATGAACTACAACAGTAAAATGCCTCAATGTGAAATCAGTGAATGTATTAATATAGGTCCTGAGAAGTGCAATAGCAGAAACACAGGACAAGGACTTCAAAATAGTTGTTAGGAATATGACCTTAAAACAGAATATGTGGAAATTCCTTAATGAAATCCACAAAATACAATGAGTTGAATTAAATAATGAATACAATTCAACTCTACAGAGTTGAATTTAATAAATAAAAAGACTGAAAGACTCCCGCTAAAATAAAAATGGAAATGAAACCTTTAAAAAGTCAAAGAAAAACCTCGGGGCTAAGCTTCATGAAATACAGAATCTCAGGTGTTGAAGACAGTACAAGAAATGGATACCTCAGACAAAAAAAATGTTAAATCTTAAAAACTCCATGCACATTCATGTAATCAGAGACACTACAAAATGTCTGAATCTATGAATAATAAGGGTAGAGAAAGTGGGATAAAGGGTCAAAGCCACAGAAAATAGCTTTAACAAAAACATAGAAGTTCCCCATTCTAAAGAATAAAAAGCATACAGAACAACAAACAGACAGGAACAGAAAAGAAGTTCTCCAGGACACATACTAATCAAAAGATTAAATTTACAGAACAAAGAAAGGATATTAAAAACGGCAAGGGATAAGCATCCTCCCTGGGTTCTCCTGGACTAAGGGAAGGGGATGAGGAGAAGAGGGAAGGGGGTGGGACTGCAGGAGCTGAGGGAGGGGTAGAGATACATAATGAACAAATTGTGAAGAGAAAACTTTAGAAAAAGAAAAAAAATCTGACCTTTAATCACCATGTATCTCTACTTCTTTACCTACTTATCTTTCTTACTTTTTAATGCATGAAAAAGTGAATAATCACTGGGGTATTAAATGCACTGTAAATACAAAATGCATTTTACTCATAATAAAACGATTACTAATGGAAAAAAAAACTACAAGGGAAGAAGACCAAGTCACATATAAAGGAAGACCTATTAGAATAACACCTAACTTCTCAGTGGAGACCCTGAAAGTCAGAAGGGCCTGGGAAGATGTTCTACAAACTCTTAGAGACCACAGATGCTAACCCACACTACAATATCCAGCAAAACTACCAATCACAGTCAACAGAATAGAAAAATTATTCCTCTATTAAACCAAACTTAGGAATTTTTTTTCTACCACTTCAGCTCTACAGAAGTCACTAGAAGGAAAATCCAGTCTGAAGATATTAACCACATCCAAGAAAACACAACAAGTAGTAACTCAAAACAGGGAGGAAAACCCATACCATAACAACAAAATAACAGGAATCAACAGTATTATTAATAGATAATTCTCAATTTTAATGGTCTCAAATTCATTAATAAAAAAGACACAGACAGATTAGATTAGAAGACAGGATCCATCTTTCTAATTGTATCCAACAAACACACTTCACCATCAAGGACAGCTATTTCTGTAAAGGATTAAAAAAAATTTATTCCAAGCAAATACTCCCAAGAAGCAAACATATGTAGTCATTTTAATAGCTAACAAAATATATTTCAAACAAAAACTAATGAGAAGAGATAGGGCAGGATACTACACACATTAAAGGAAAAATCCACCAAACGTGGTGGTTATTAACTTGTGGATAGTGACCCATCTAGGAGTTGCACATCAGATATTCTGCATATCACAGATTTATATTACAATTCATACAAAACTCCATTTATAAAGTAGCAATGAAATAATTTTATGTTTGGGATCTCCACAACATTAGGGGTTATATGAAAGGGTTGCTCTAGGAAGGTGGAGAACCACGGACCAAGAATATAGTATAATTCTAATATTTATGCATAAAATACAAGGGTATCTACATTCATAAAAGAAACACTACCACAATTAAATCACAAATTGACTCTCACACACCAATAGTATATTACCTCAGCACCCTACTCTCATCAATAAACAGGTCATCCAGACAAAAACTACATAGAAAAATGACAGAATTAAATAATGTCATAAATCAAATGGACCTAGCATATATCTGCAGTATATTTCTCCCAAACACAAAAGAATATAGGTTATTCGCAGTAGCTCATGGAACTTTCTCCAAAATTGACCACATACTTGGACACAAGGAAAGTCTCAACCAACATAAGATAATTGAAATAACACCCTGCATCTTATCTGACTACCATGTATTAAAGCTAGATATCAACGACAGAAACAACAGATTGTACAAAAACATATGAAACTCTTCCCTGTGGCTGAAAAGGCTGGCCAGGCATCATTTGTGCATTTCATTTCACAGCTGGGTGATTTTCTATTGTAGGTCCTTAGGAGTGGTATGCATATATCCACCTTATTAATGAAAGTGGGACACATTTTCATGTCATGCTGATGGTGGCAGGGAGGCACCAAAATAAGATTATTTAGCCAAAAAGGGCATGACTCTTACAGATTCTTATTAATAATAAAAATTAGGAATCAACATTTGTGGTGCTGAGTTCTGATTTTCAGGTAGGGTAGGGAATGAGGGCTGAGGTAGAGCTTTACCACTGAGGGGCAGGCTACCCTCAAACCTTGTTCAGTTTTCTCTTCTGTTCTCCATGATGCAGGATGAACATTGCTCTAACTAGATCACATCTCTACCATCATCTGCCCAGTGACATCTCATTGTCTCCCTTTGTTTCACACGCTCTTCCTTCCTTTTGCCCCAGTTACTGGGATCCTGGCATTAAGCCACAGCAGAGTGTGTGGGAGGATTCATGTGACATGCTGGTGACATGCTTGGTGCCAAGTTATTGAGCAAACTATTCATCTGTCTGGATGAACACTAGCCCTCACTAGAAAGCTACCGTAAAGCTTCACTTAAAGCTTCCAGTGGGCTAGAGATTAGTCTGATAATGACAATGGGACTACTTTGGGTAGGGGAAGAGTCTGACTTGCTTCTCTCTGTCCAGTTAGTTGTGTTATCTCATGGTGGTGAACACTCTTTTGGCTGTCCTTGCTTACAAGTGGGATCCAAGTTCACTCGTCCGTAGGTCCAATATGGAACAAGGCATTCTAGTATCAGATTTGGCTCAGGTAGAATAAAATAATGGGATGTGTGGTGGAAAGAATTCAAAGTTACTGTTCAAAATCTCCTTTCCTAATATGCAAATAGTTTCCTTTGAGTGTGGGCCAAACTTGTAAGGAGATAGGATGTCACCATGCCTAGGTTGTCTTTAGTGACATACCAGAGCTTTGCAAATACAGTAGATATCTCTAACCAGTCACTTTTAATTCATCACAAGGGAGATTATCCCATGTGGACAGACTGAATCAAATCTGTCTTTAAGAGACACCATGTATCACCAACATCTTCTTGCTCCTTTGGAAAAGAGACAGCCATATTCTGATGGAAAGGCATCATGATCTATACCATGGCATTGATTCCTTTGTATCAAAGGTTCACTTGAGCACATCGTATCATTGCGTGTATTATCTAGCTATTTAAAGCTGGTCTCATAGAGTGTGCGCTCTGAGCAAGATGAACTGTGGGTATCTTGTGAGAACTAGCATCAAAGTTGGAGGGATCAACAGGGACACACAGAAACTGTTAGAAATAAAGTATTTAATCTAGTAATAACCCCAGACACTAAGAAATGGGTAAAAGGAAAGGTATGGTCATGTAAGAGTATGTATACACGTTCAGAGAGATCAGATAAAAATGAGGAATTCATGGAGACAGTGGACAGAGGTCTGAAGTTACATGGATAAGAAGCTGAATCAAGGGGAGTAGCCTGACCTACATCACACCTGGGAGGTGGGCCTCACTGTTGTCTACTATAGGCCAGGGTCTTTCAGAGAAGACTACTTGGAAAAGAACAAAGCCAAGACAGGAGAGCAAGCTATAGCCACTGAAAAGTATACTGAAAGAGATCAGGAGGTCTCTCCAGAAAAAAAAGAACCGCATCAACAATCACAGGAACACCAAGTGTCCAGGACAGAATTTAATTAATAGCAAATACTGCAGTGGAGAAGGGGGCTGGCTAGAAAAGTAACTACTGCAATCAGGGAGAATGGGAGAGTAGGAAGAGAGGGGAGTGGAGGCTCAGGAGGGCCAGGGATGTGATCAGTGTCCCATGGTCCAACTGCCTTTGCACTGAAGCCAGGCTCCTGCCTTCCTCCACAGATTGGGAGACACGGGCTCATCTTCAGGTTCTAGCCGGACAAACAATTCATTTGGTAACCTGGACTTTCCTCAAGTAGACATTTTAAGGAGTATCAAGAAATTTGATTGCTTGTGGTGATGGTGGACACACTTAGTACTACAATGCCCAGGTGGGCTGAAGCTGGAGAATGGCATCTTCAAGGTTGGGCTGCAGAGCAAGAACATATGAAAATGAGGATGAGCTGGTAGAAGCCATGGTCACATTAACATTTGTTGAAGGCCGGTCCCTCCCTCCCACCCCCTCCCTCTCCCCCTCCTTCCCTTCCCCCTCCCTTCCTCCCTCTTTTCTTTCCTTTCCTTTTCTTTCTTCCTTCTTTCCTTTCTTTCTTTTCTTTTCTTTCTTTCTTTCTTTCTTTCTTTCTTTCTTTCTTTCTTTCTTTCTTTCTTTCTTTCTTTCTTTCTTTCTTTCCTATCCCTTTGGAATTGAAGATTGAATCAAAATTCTCAGGCATGTTCAGCAAGCAGTCTAACCCTGAGCTACAGTCAAGACAGGTCAGAACTCTTCGAGGACAAGGTTCAGAGAGATCTGCATAGAGATTGGTCAAGGGGCTGGGTAAGGGTATCAGATCTCACATGAAGAACCTATGAGTACTTTGTCACATAGTCCTTGTTACCACCCAGACCAAAATGCCAGCCTCGAGAGGAGAAGGTGGTACAATGGAAGTGACACACAAAACAAGGTCTTACTCTCAGCCTGCCTCTTTGCATACACAAAAGAATGCCACCCTCTTGTAACCTGTTTTCAGTGCTGGTACTGCACCACAGGCAGAGTCCCTGTGAAACATGATCCACACTTCCTCCTGCTTAGCCACCCTGAGACCTCCCAGCTGCAGGCTACAGCTCTACCTGAACAACTGGACCTTGGCCTGCCTAAATAAGAACGAAGTGGCTTCATTTCATTGCATTCTTTTCACTCATTAGAGACATTCTTTTTTTAAATTTATTTATTTTTATATCAATCACAGGTTAGGTACTTTGCATCCCAGGCATAGCCCCCTCCCTCATTCCCTCCCACTCTCCAACTCCCTCCCTCATCTCCTCCCCACCCCCTCCAAGTCCACCAACAGGGGAGGACCTCCTCCCCTTCCATCCAACCCCAGCTCATCCTGTCTCCTCAGGGCTGGCTGCAATGTCCTCCCCTGGGATCTAGCCAGTCTGTCACTCCCAGGCTTGTATGGGGGAGGGTCAAAGAGTCAGCCATCAAGATCATGACTGAAACAGTCCCTGTTTCCCTCACTAGGGTC
>CM053758.1:39132282-39155287 GCA_028658305.1 Pachyuromys duprasi | reverse complement strand
CACCAACAGGGGAGGACCTCCTCCCCTTCCATCCAACCCCAGCTCATCCTGTCTCCTCAGGGCTGGCTGCAATGTCCTCCCCTGGGATCTAGCCAGTCTGTCACTCCCAGGCTTGTATGGGGGAGGGTCAAAGAGTCAGCCATCAAGATCATGACTGAAACAGTCCCTGTTTCCCTCACTAGGGTCTTCAGTCCTACACCGAGCTATCATGGGCCCCATCTGGGCGGGGGTTCCAGGCCACATACACACATGGTCCTTGATTGTAGAAACCGTAGAGACATTCTTGACAGTAGAAGTACTTCTGACTAGAAAACTCGAAAAGAAAAAAAAAGAGCGAGAGAGAAAGAAAGAAAGAAAGAAAGAAAGAAAGAAAGAAAGAAAGAAAGAAAGAAAATGCATGCGTCCAGTCTATGCAATTGTGCCGCCATGGAGCAGATTTCTGTGTCCCTACACTGGGGTTCCCCAAGGTAGACTCATTCTCCAGTTCTCTCTACTGCACCTCTCAGTGTTGGGCTTTGAGGCCACAGTCATAGACCCAGAAGCCTCTCTGGCGTCCTTCACTCTGGGGTCTCAGCAAAAGGAAGGCTATGAAGCATCACAGTTTTGTTCTGGGAAGCCATTCAGGCAGAGGCAGTTTTAAGGGAACTGTGTTCTAACTTTTCCTTGCCTTATACCAAAGATGGTTCTGGTCTTCTTTTCCAACTGATACATATGCCTCTGATGGACAGAAATTGATGCTAGATGGAGGCATAGTTCAGCATTTTAAGGTAAACAGGTTGATTCTAGCTAGCACAGCAATATTCCAGTCTCTGGGTGACTGGTGGCGGGGGGTGGGGGGGGGAGGTTTATATCCCAATCATGAATAATCAATCCATCCTGAAAAATTGTTTTCAGTCTGCTCACTGGCTTGATTCAATTTTTTTAAAAGTCAAAATTGGGCCACCATCACATTTGCCACTTAAGTCATTTAGTTTCTCAATCTCTCAGAAGAATGCAAAAAAGAAACTTCCATATGAATGATATCAAAAGACTAAACTTAATGAAAAAGACAAACTCACAATTCTCATACAGTTGTAAAGTAAGCATATGCGCACATTGTCACTTAACTTATAAGAGAAGGAACTAATAAACTATTGCAACCAGACACAGGAAATTCTGAGGACAAATGCTCAGGTGCAAAACCCCACAGAAATGTGCAGAAGGAGCCTGGCCAGGCTTTTCAGCCAGCAGGAAGAAGTCAGCAGGGCCTTTCTAGCAAGCAAAGGATCCCAAAGCCACTGACAGCATATGTTCTGCACTGTTAGCCATCTACAACTTCCCAACTCATGAACTAGCTCAACAGCAAAGAAACAATAAAACTGCATTCTATCAGGACGCTTTTGAATCTACACCTGGCTTTCTCTTGTGTAAAGGCAAGCTTTCCTATGGTTACCGTTCGTGTTTCTTTTCAATCCTTATGTTCCAGAAGTGTTAAAATATTGAATCATTAATATCAAAAGTACCTTTGCTAAGAGCTGGGTCATGAACATATAAAATCTCAGCACTGGGATGCTGATGGAAGAGCATGAGTTCCAGGCTACCTGGGATACATACTGAGATACTGTTTCAAAACAAACAGAAAAGAAATTACCTTTACTGGTGTATGATTATAAACTACCTTTTCTACTGGGCTGAGATCAATCCTCACTCCCATTTTTTTAAATTTTTACATCCTTTTTTTATTAATACAGTTTATTCACTTTGTATCCCCCCTGTAGCTCCTTCCCTCCTCCCCTCCCAATCCCATCCTCCCTCTCCCTTCTCCACCCATGTCCCTCCCCAAGTCCACTGATTGGGGAGGTCCTCCTCCCCTTCCTTCTGATGCTAGTCTATCAGGTCTCATCATGAGTAGGGTCCTCATTATGTTGTCCAGGTTGATCTTTCTGGGCTTAAGTACTCTCCTGACTCAGCTTCCTGAAGTGCTGGGAGCTTACACTGTGACATTCCCGTATCATTGATAAAATGCATTATCACATTCTTGCGGTCTGTTGGCAAAATCTTTAATGTTATAGATTTGGACAACTCAAATATGGAAAATCTCTGCCACACTGACATAAAAGTCAAACTATCTGTTACATTTTATATTTTTTCTGTTAAAAAAATGGAAATGACTTTTATTCCCAAGTATCTTGAAAGGTTTTTTTTTTAATTGTAAAACTATAGAACCTTTTCTTTGTTTGTTTGTTTTAGACAAGGCCTTATTATATAGGCTAGGTTTCCTTCAAACTCATGGCAAACCTCTTGCCTCAGCCTCCTGAATCCAGAGATTACAGGCATTCATCATCATACCTGGCTGAGAATCTTTAAAATACATATATCATATATATAATACATACACATTGGACATATACTATACATAATATGTATTACACGTATAATCTATATATAATCTGTTTTCTATATATCATCAACAAAGACTCCCACAATAGTTAAAATTAAAATAATGTTAATAAAATATAATTCTATCAACCATTTTGACAGGATAATATTGTTCAGCACCACTTAATTTGCATTAAGAAACTGTTCTCTGCTCATATCTGTGTTCACATATGTGGATCTGAACAAAATATAAAATAGGGCATGCTGCACCTTTTCTATGTGGCAGACAAACATACATTGACCATAGGGTTTGGCTTAAAAAATAATTAAACATGTGGTTTTAGGGCATTTATTTATTTATTCATTTGAACATATGTATGTATGTATGTATTTGGACACTGGAGCATAGTGCTCATGTGGAGGTCAGAGGGAAACTTGAAGAATTATGTTTTCTCCTTGTACCATATATGGTCCTAGGGATGAAACTCAGGGAGTCAGCCCTGGACCAAGGTGCCTTAACAATCCAACTCATCTCACCACCCAAGAGCTACTTTTTAGAACACCAGGGGAAAAGAAACATACTTTTGAAAGGTACTTATTTTTATTTTTGTTTTTCTGTTATTCTGGGCCCTATGCTGCTAGGCAAGAATTCTACTACGCACTACAACCTCAGCTCAATTTTTATTTTGTACTAACAGAAAAAAATAGAAAGTCTATCAAAAAATATACAAGGGGTAAAAGTATGGTTAGAATAAGGATTTTGTGTGGTTACTTGATGGTCTGTTTTCTTAGTGAGTGATATGTTGGATCTGAAAGGAAACACATAAGATACTCATATAAGAGTATGCCTATAACAAAGAATCAGCAACAACAACTCACACACTCTTTGTTGACTACAGAAAGCCTTCTGACTAATAACATCTCTATTAATGAATTCAGAAGAAGAAAGGAAATAGATTCCTTGCAATCTGAGACGTTTGCTCATTGGTCTCGACAGTTTGTAGGGTCAGTCTTGGTAAAAGGTCCCATCACTCCCACCACTATGAATCCAGCACATGCTTCCATTCTGTCTCCTAGAGATGGGGCCAACAGTATCAGCACAGTAAGGCAACTTCATGATGTTTAGTCATCTCTTGAAAGACTGCATTTTGAAAGACCTTGCTATGGTTGTCTTTCTGAAGCCTTAGAAAGGAACATGGGGAACATAGAACATTTATAGATGCAAAGAGTGGAGATCCTAGATATGGGTGTAACTCAGTGGTACAGTGCTTGCCTAGTATAAGCAAGACACTGTAACAGAGCAGTGAACTTTGAAAGCTTCCTTGTTTCAGGGAAGATCATTATCATGTTTTCCCTGTTTTTTCATTGAAACATTGATCTATTTAACATATGCTCCTTCCTGTTTCAGTGCTAAGCCCTGGAGCACTGTCTCTGTCTCTCTGCTCTCCAGGACTTAGTGCAGAGATCCCACCTATTTCATCATCAAATGTGACTCCATGAAGAGTCAGAACCTCAACTGTCTTCTAAGTAGGTGTCCTACCTGGTGGGTATTATAGGAGTAAGTTAGGGGAATGTTACATGCCATCCACAAAAGTCATAAAAGCACTAAGATAACACTGAATATTTGTATTATTTATGGCAAAAAATGAGGAAAACACAGAAAATATGAAATATAATCTCTTTAATTTTCTTACATTTATTTATTTAGTATGGTGCCCACATATGCCAAACCAAAGGAGTGGAGAGGTGAGTCCAGGGAATCTAACTGGTGTTGTCAGCTTTGGGTTGACAGTAGGTCTCTTTAACTGATGAACCATCTCCATGGTCCCAAATAGATCTCTTAATAAAGACAAACAACACTTCTGGAATAAAGAAAATATGAATGGAAGAAAAAGAGATAAAAAGACATAATAGAATTAGTGAAGACTGTAAGGAAGATGAAATGGTGGCTTTATATTCTACCTGAGTGGCTGCCCATCCTGAAAGGACCACATTTTAGGAGAGCAGTTTGGCGAAAAGGATCAACAGTCATACAGATGCTAACCTTTTAAAGCCAGATTTTTTTGTCTTGACAAGTGTAACTATTTCTTTATTAGTATTATCAGGACCTTTTCTCACAATAGAATATCCCAAACCTTTACAAAAGGAGAGCGGATGCATCTATCAAGGTAAGTTCCTGGGATATGTATCACATGCCTGTTTTCAATCTGTTTCACTCCATGAAATGCCAATAACAGGAAGGAAGAAACAAAGCAAACCCAACTCCTGGATTCTCCTGTGAGCTCATTTGTTTCCTGTTCTACGTTCACATGCCAACTGAAAACTATAGGCATTAGTGTAATACAATTTTGAAAGCCTTCTTATGGTAGCACTGCTTACTAGCACAGGATTAATTGTGACAACTCTATTAACGTTTGGACAATCATTTTGATGTTTTTATTACCCTCTGTCCTTATTAGTTTATAAAAGAGGGAAGAAAGTGAACCATAATGTTGTGTTGTAATATCTGCAGTTCTTACCCATCACCATGGAGTTGTGGATACTATCAAGTCACACCTTCATGGATATTCTGTACATGCCATTGCTTAGGAAAACACTCCAGATTGATACTGGAGTTTGTGTGTTGATAAGGGGATCTCAATATTCTTTGTATTATGCTTGCATGTGGGAATCTGCTGTGTGTGAAGAAAAACTTTAGGAAGTAATATACCAAATGTTAAAATGACTATACAAATGCTCTCAGGGGCAGTCAATTCCTTTGTAATAGGATGAAAGGTCAGGACTATGAATGGATATAACCTAGAACCCCTGCCCAGATATAGCCCATCCCAGCTCAGTATCCAAGTGGGTTCCCTAGTTAGGGAAACAGGGACTGTCTCAAACATGAACTCAATGGCTGGCTCCTTGACCTCCCTGCCCCACCGAGAGAGGAGCAGGCGTGCTAGACCACAGAAGAGGACATTGTAGCCAGCCCTGAAGAGATCTGATAAGCTAGGGTCAGATAGAAGGGGAGGTACACATCCCCCATCAGTGGATTTAGAGAGGGGCAGGAAGGAGATGGGGGAGGGAGGGTGGGATTGGGAGGGAATGAGGAAGGGAGCTACAGCTGGGATACAAAGTAAATAAACTGTAATTAATATAAAAATAATAAAAACAAGGGAAAAAGGGATGAAGGATCAATACTCTGTTTAAGGGAGGAGAAGAAACACACTCAGTTGATCTGGTGAAGGATAACTGGATGTGACAGTGTTGACTGATTTGCTGATTTTCTTTCCTGGCCTGCTTGAGATGGTTACTACTCCTTTGCAAACTTTCCCTTCACAGGAAAGGGTGTTTGGCTGATAGACCAGATGGACTCTCAGAGTCATATATTAGGACACTGAATCCCCAGAGTTATCTATTAGTGCCAACTGGTTTTTCTGAGAGTTCTTCCATTATAATGAAGCTAGCAGGCAGGTTCTTTTGCATTATTCTCTCCTGAAATTTACTGGCATTTGTGATGCACCAGGTCCTGCAATACCCACAAAATCCACAGACTACTTAAGGGCCTGGGCATGACTCACTTTCCATCTTCTTTCCCAAGGCATGGTGATGCCTACTCTTAGAACCTTGGATATCCCGTGTGTATGCTGATTTACGGATGCCCTTTACAACATGTGACAAACAACATTTAAGAGTGCCTTGACTCACTCCAAGTGACAGCAAGAGCATCTGTCTCCTTCCTGTGGTTGGCATGGCTACGGTGACTCTGCTGAGATTCTGCCTGTGCTGACAGATGCTCAGGCTAGATTTTCTGGAAGACACGTTCATCTTAAAGCAGCTGAAACCCAGAATCTGTACACAAACGAACACCTGACTGCCACCGGTGTGGCATCATGGAATATTTCTTTTTAGTGGCAGGCTTATTTCACATAATTTTATTCAGCATGCTTCTCACATTCACCTGCGTTACCACAAATAGAGGACTATCTTTCCTTAGAGCAGAGCAGTATTTCATGTGCTTTTTTTTTTTTAACTCATCCACAGGCTGTTATCTGTGTCCTTGCTATTGTGAACAATGCTGCAGTTAACAGGCTGGTTTTAGTTCTTCTGTATATACACCACAAGTCAGGAGACCACATAAGTTGTTTGGTTTTCAATTTTTTGAGGAATCTTAACATTGTTATTCATAGTGACTAGTTTGCATCCTTATAAATGCTGTAGGCCATATTTTGTCCACATCAGCCTCAACTCTTATTTCTTCCTCTTTGCTCCAGTTAACAGCTATCTTACCCTGGCTTTGAATTGCATTTCCCTGGTGCACAGCAATGCTGAACACCCTTTCATAAACTACTAGCTGTCTGGATGTCTTCTTGGGAGAAATGCTAGTTTGGTTTCTTCACCTATACTTTTTTATGTTCTTTCATTTTATTTTCTATTCAAAAGGTGACAATATGTTTTTAATTCAAATATACCTGGAAAAATAACATTGTTTACAATTATTTTAAAAAATATTTTAGTGATCATTTTTTTTGCAGGCTATAGGCACTGAACTAAGAAGTCCCCGATATTTGGTGGATATTGAACATGATCAGGTGAAAACAGGCAAGCTCACATAGGACAATGAAGTATCAAAGCTCAGTCAAACTCTACTAGTGGCTCCTGCTTCTTGAAACCCATCTGTTTCTACTTCCTCTTTTTTCAGCTTGCCCTCTCCCTGAATGATTCTTCTGTTATGTCTGGCTACTTGATTGCCACAAAATATACTAGAAGGTGGCCTGATTGGCTTGGCCTGCTTCTTGACCTATTACTCCTCTTCATTCCCAAGTTGCAGGTCACTGACTGTCACTGAGAGTGCCAGTCTATACCATGACACACCACCTGTGGTGTTTCTGTTTCAGGTGTGAGACCATCACAGCATTCACCTGCATTTCTTTCCAGGAAATACTTTCAGATAACTGGGGACATAGGCTATGGTTAGCTTCCTGTTAAGTTCTTTCTTAGCACAGCCATAGTCTACATTTCTTTTGGGTTTTCCATGTTATGTCTGAAATGAATCAAATGTTAGATTTCTATTTTGCTAAACAAACTGTAGGTGTGAGTTATACAGGCTACAAAATTGATTCAGAAGGTTTATATATTTTTTTGCAACTTACCAAGAGTGGGTATATAGAGGCCACTAACCCATCAGAGATGATCTCAGTATGGCTCAGTGCACAAGACAGATGCTACAGCCAAAACATTTACTGCATTTGCTACCAGCTTCTGATTCTTGGGGGAAAAAAACTCAACAGCAGCATAAGAAACAGAAGCCAGAGACCTAGTGGCAGCCATGCTTTTAGGCTTCACCCAATCTACACTAAAGAAACACTGTACTGGTAAGCAACATGTGCTCTTTGTTTCCTGTATCTTATTTACCTTTCCTCCTTGATTGATAAGAGCATGCAGAAAACCTGTCTGACAGTCCTATATGTTCATTCTAAGCAGTAGATATGGGACTTAACTCTCGGAGGCAAGCTTTTAATCATCAGAATAAACCCAGGGGTGTCCAAATCATGGCACTTACACTGGTAATTACCCAAACCTTTAGAGCTACCTCCTCTGAAATCAATAAAATATGTGGCTGCAGTGAAGCAAAGGAAAGGAAACAATAAAAGAGATTGAGGGAGACTATGATAGGGCCAGGGTCATAGCTGGCTTTATGTAATCTAAAATATTATACAATTTTATATGCTAATAAGTTAAAAATAAACTTGTACATTTTGTTAATCTTCAAGTATTTGTTCTATTCTTTATTACATTTATTTCTGTTTTTCTTTTTCCTTCCTTTTGTCAACTTAGCTAGTTGTTTTCCTTCTTCCTTCTCACTTCTCCTCCTGTATTTGGTTGAGGTATAAAGTTAAGTTATTGACCTTAGATTGTTTTTTAGCTCAATATTTCTTGCTTTAAACATGACTTTAATGGCACCTTTTGGTGAACATGTAGGGTTTGGTATAATTATTTTTATTTATTTCAAGATGTTTCCTAATTCGGTTTTGATTTCTTCTTTGGCCTAGTACTTTTTCAAAGGTGGTTTGTTCGTGTCCCGTTGACTTCTGAATTGTCTCACTTTATTTTGGTGTTAATTTCTAGAGCCATTCATTGTAGTTAGAGAAGGAATCTGATATAGCATAATTGATATGTTATGTGGTGTAATAGAGGGTTTGATGACTGTTTTTCAGCCCGGCACTTGATCTGCCTTGGAAACTGCTGCAAGCATGTGGGAAGGACTGTCATTCTGCTGTCAGGTGGAATGTTCTAGAGAGACCTGTTAGATCCGTTCAGTTTATAACACGAATCAAGGGTATAATTACTGACTTTCTGTCTGAGTGCTCTGTCCATTGTTGAAAACTGGTCACTGAAGCCTATTATTGTTGTTGTTAGGTTACCAACTTCCTCAGATCTATCCATGGTCACCTTGTATGTATGCTTTGATATCAAGTGTGTGTATAATTAATTATTTTGGTGAAATGACTTTTCCAAGATAAACTGTTCTTTACTGTAAGAGTTTTGATTTTGAATCTGCCTTGTCTAAGAATGTCTCCCCCTGTTTAGCTACTTCACCATGTGTTTGGAATCTCTTTTTCTATCCCTTTCCCTTTAGCCACTCTGTGTCTTCAGTTTTTTTTTTCCCCTCATAGGTTAGATTTGAGGGAAAAAATAGTGTGCATAATTAAAACAATTAAATCAAATTTCTACAATTAAGCAAATTTTTACTAGGCAACAGGAAAAGTGTACAATCGTTTTATAAAAACCAACAAAGAAACAAACGAATGTGTGGGGGGGGTGGAGATTTAGCTCAGCAGTAGAGCACTTGCCTAGCAAGCACAAGGCCCTGGGCTCAGTCCTCAGCTCTGGAAAAAAAAGAAAAAAGAAAAGAGAAAGAAAGAAAAAAAGAGTTCTCTTTTGCCTTTTTAATTCATAATTTGTCTTTGGCCTATAGAAGGGTGATATCTTAGTTTCTATGACTCATGTTAAACTTTCTCTGTGGCCTTGGAGTCTAAGGTCGGTAGAGAAAAGTGCACAAAGAGGGGATTTCATCTCATGCCTGCAGTGACTTAGGAGCTGTGTAAATATGTGGTCCAAACCATCCCCCAAGGGCTCTACTCATGTCCGCACTGCCATTGCTTGTCACTAGAATATAAAAACTTTGCATTGTGGATGCAGTTTTCCCTTGGGAACCAGGAGAAGGGCTTATCTCTGCAATAAATTAGATGATTCCAGAAGATGAAATATTAGCTTAACCTTCAAAGGACAAATATAGCTTTCTTTGAACCTTCTTGGAGTGTTTCAGGGTTCTGGGAAATTTTAGTTCTTAAAATAACACTGGCTTGCCCATTTGATCACTGTGGTGCCTGAATGCAGTGGAGAGCAGGAGGGAGGAGAGGGAGAAGAGGCCCCCACGGTTGCCTTTCTGTCTCCACTCTCCTGTAGGGTGTGGGTGTGCTTTTCCCCTGCATGGACTGACAAACTGAAACATGCTTTGCTCTCCCCAGAGGAATATGCTCAAGGTCTGTCACAGAAGCCTCTTGTTTCTTGGTTTGAAAGAGGGATTTGGCTCTCTGTACAACAGAGGTGTCACATACATGAAGTACCAGATTTCTCATTCTCAAGCAAATCCTCTAACACTTGAAAATAAATGTGGATCAGTGCCACCTAGCTCATTGGCTTTCCTGGCCCTGCTCGTGGGCTGCCTTTGAAAATTTCTAAGTGCTAGACTTGACAAGACTGAGAAGTGTGAGGGAAGGTAGCCTCCTTTACCTTTTCCTATTACTTTCGCCCTTTGGCACAGCACTAATGAAGATCTATCCCATGTAGTTTAGTAATTAGGACAGTAGTTCAAGCAGTCTGAGATTCATTTTGAAGCCACTGCTGGCGGGACTAGGGGTTGTGGCATAGTGGTAAATCATATGTGCTTGGCATATACAAGGCTCTGGGCTCAGCCTCCAGCACCCTTTCCGAGTCATTTTATAGTAATAGTCACACTTGAGAAATCACAGGCACCAGAGCAGCCTGCCACCTACACCGATCTCTGACACCTTTTCTGTGATGCTTGGGAGGTGACAGGTCTCTTTATTCCATTGCTGTTACCCGTTGCTGACAGTTCCTGCTCAACTGCTTTCCAGGTCTCCACCTGCCTGCAAACAGAACTCTGCAGGAAATGTAGCCAGCATTGTTATTTAACAGAAAAGAAGACGCCTCAACTTACTGCTTCGTTGGAGGGAGATAAAGTGCCTGTTACCAGTAGGACACATGTCTAAGGAGGGCACACCTCCAAACATCCTAGAGCATGTGGGACTGTGGATGGAAGCCCCCAGAAACCTATACCCCAGGCTCCAGACCCTGAGATCTTCCTCTTGTAGCTAAACACCTTCCTCTGGTGCAGTGTGCTTCTCTTTAGCTCATTGTTGGTTTCAACCCTGTTTCTCATCAGAACAATTTCAATTTGAGTCTTTCTTTCAAACACCAGCTGACATAGCATGCTACATATATGGTACCCCTATTACCTTAAAATGGAGCCTAAGTTACCACCATTCTCCAAGCCTGGAGAAGGCTGTCAGCGGTAAAAACCTCCGACAAAGAGGCACAAGACTCACAGGCATTTGTGATCTTGTTAATGCTGAGTACAGGATGCTATGTTAAAGTAAACTGGAATTTTTCTTTGCCCCCTCCCTAAGGCAAAAAGTGCAGAGGTGGGTTGTGCACTGTGGGCAATGGCACCATCTAGTGGTAAGAAGCCCACAAGACTGATGTTAAAACCCTCGCTGAAGCCACATGGTTTCCCTCTGTGTGTGTGGGGGGGGGGGGGGGAGCACGCAATTAAAATGGATTAATCTGATACTGTCTTGATTTTCATCTAGACTCCTTTCCTAAGCCTTAAATAAAAGTGTGATTCTTTTAATATAAAGGACGTTTAGCTCTATTTCACTATGTTCGCTGAGAAGTGCCATACTAAAAGAGGAAAGCATGGCTTGCTAAGCTGAAATTGTCCTTCAGTTAGCTATTGCCAAGTAGCAGGGCCAAGATACTTTTCCTGTCTTGGAAAAATTCTTGTAATGGCTTCTCACTTCTGAAATAGGGTCTTGTTGTATAGCTCAGGCTAGCTTGGAATTTACTGTGTAGCTGGCCTAGGTTGAATTGACATTGAAATCTTCCTGGTTCAGCATCTTGAGTGTTGTGATTACAGGCATGCTTTGCCATACCTGGCTTCTAAATATGTATAAGGTTGTATAAAAAATGAACATGTTTTTTTCTAAATCTAATAGCCTGTCATCAAACACTTAGGCCAATAGAGAAGGAAGGGTTTGAGGGATGGCAAAACTGGAGCTCAGCTGGCCTTCTTAGATCCCAGGGCACCATGGGCATGGGAGGCCACATGCTGGCACCTCAGCCTGAGATCATATAGCGAGGAAGAGAGGCCCCCATGGGATCAGTCTGCATATTCAGAGTGTACTCAGCCTACAAGCATTTCGTCATCCCTGGATGCCCAGCCTCTGACGCTGAAATAGTTCTGACGTGCTTGTAGAAATGAATTAAATTTCATGCAGAATATCTGGCAGACACAGATTTGTTAAAATGTATCTCTTCATTTTCATTTGTTCACTTTGCTACAGACTCTGGGATGGCTTCAAGCTCAGGAGCCTCCTGATTGCTGAGACTATAGGTAGGCACTCATACCTTCTGTTGGAATCATATTTATTTCTAACAACAACAAACCCTCTGCCAAAGAAGTCTTCTCTGAGCCAAAATTTACAGTGGATTTAGAAGAGGTGGGAGAGTTATGTTCTGGCTCTGGGCATTCTGGAAGAAGCCAGACTGTTGTTACAGATCCTCAAAAAATGCCCCTGGCATTCTGAATGTATAATTCATATGACTCACAGCAACATTTCCCTTGATATCTGTGACTTTCCCATGAACAGTTCTGTTATCATAAAAATAAACTTAACTTGACATCTTCCAGAAAGAATAATTCGATGTCCTACTCTGCAGTGAGAAAGTGTCCTGGGACCTTTGTCTCACTCTCTGGTCTAAGTGTTCTATAAGACGTATTTAAAATGTGTGTATGTGTGTAACTAATATTGATATGGAGGAATTAACATATAGAAATTTAAAAATAAACTGAACTGTTACAAAGGGTTGATCTTTAATCATTAATGCAAAAAATATCTCCTGATTCTACTTTTGCTTTCTATAATAACTTCAGAATCAGAATATATGTATTTAGTCAGATGAGTTTATTGGGCAATGCATTTTAGTAGTAAGCACTGAGTTTTACAGAGATTGAGAATATTATGTCAAGTTTGCCTGGGGATTAAGAACATTTAGCAATAAAATAATAAAATGTTCAGCCTTTGTCTTTTAATTTCCCAAGAGGTCTTGGTCTCTCATTTACTTTTATTTAAGGCCATAAAGTTTTATTAGGAAAAGTTGGATATAGAAATGCCTGTCAAATTGCAACTGAAGTCTACAGCTACTCAGTCCTCACAGCCAGCAGCGTTCACCAGAGGCATCTCTGCCCAGTCCGAGACGGCCTGCTAGTAAGCACAGCAGTGTTGTCAATAGCAAAGGTCTTTCTTTCTCACATACAATTTCCCAGGTGTCCACAAATCTCCTCCAGATTAGTAAAATGTAAAGAGCCACAAAACATCATTACATTAATAGTGTTTCCCTTCTTTTAAAATTAAAGATACTGAAAGACTAAACCTGATGGTCTCCAGTGGATGACAATTCCCCAAGTATGTGCAGTGTTCTAATTTTCACTTCTGGAGGGTTCATATTAATGAGCTTGTCCTCTTACACTCTTGTACATTTATAATGACATACACGTACACTCACATGCATGTGTACTCACATTCACATTCATACACACATGAACACTCATATACACAAGAACATTCACATGAATACTCACCCACAGGCACACTCACACACACATATATAGGCACACACACTCACACACATGCACATTTACTCACAGGCATATTCACACACATGTTCAGACACATACGTGCATACTCACACACACACACACACACACACACACACACACAGGATACATACTTGCTGTAAAACTTGAAACAGTTACCTGATGTTCTAGCTTCAAACTTTAAACTCCTGTTCTACCAATTACACGACCTCTGAAATAGTTTCTGTTATTTTTCGTTCTGTACATCATAAGAACAGGCCACTTTTGCTAGTGGCTCTCTGACAAGCAAATTATTATATTCACCACACCTGATTCCTATTGATAGAAAATAATAAAATTTAGTGGTATTGTGGTACACTTGCATGATTTGAATGAAACATTAGTGTCCTGCCCCTTCAGGCAACTGAAAGATGGCAACATTTATAGGATCCTTATGTGCACTGGCTTCACTGGTGTTATTGGGTCACTGTTGTTGGTTATTAATATTTACTATTGAAATATCTCTTAGTTAATTGGCAATTATTCTTAAACCAGCTGTATACCCAAATCACCACAAAGAGACTGGGATTTATTTATTTAACCTAGAGCACAATGCTGGGCAATATTTACTCCATCCTAAACCTCCAAGTTTCCTACCATTCATATTTCACCCATTATACTTAGTTTTAGTCATATCTTAGGTCCGGTCCATCTCTCCATGTGGTTCCAAGACCTCTCCTGGGGATTCTCCTACTTTCCTGCTTTCTTCTCTTCCTCCTCCCAACCAGGATGTCCCACCCTATCCTCTCCATTGCACAGCGGTGGGGCTAGTTATTTAATTGACAGTGTAGAGAACAAATGGTGGTGTGTTTACACAAACTTGAGATATGTGATGCTTAGAATAAGCATCACAATGTAATGTCCGGATTGGAACCAGATAGTGGGGTAGACAAATCAGCATTTGAACGAACAAGAGTAAATTGTATATATTCCAAAAGATCATTATACCAACATTTCCACCTTTAAGTCCAATAAAAGGCTCCTTTTCTTTCATACAATAATAATAAAAGTTATGAAAACTATTAGGTAAGATTTACATGCGCAATGTCCAGTCTATGTGTATTTAGCAATTTAGGAGAAAGTATTTGATTATCTATCCTATCTTGACAAGCGTAGAGTGCTATACCTAAATTAACTTTTATTTTTATTAGTATTACCTATATGAAAACAATTTCTTAAATTCTAAACAACTTAAGCTTAATTGTGGAACTATAACTATTTGGTCTTCAACCCTACCAGAGACTTGAGAAGGAATAAAATTAGTTACTGGAGTAAATAGGAAGTGCATGTTAGCAGCTTCCAAAAACTAAAAAATTGACAGAGACAGTTTGCTGCCTGAACAGTCACCCATGACTCTCTATAATGTTGGAGCACCATCTTCAGCCTTCTGGCTCAGTATATTTGACAGTAGTAAATGTGAAGCAGGAGCTATTTAGAGCGTGCTTACCCTGTCTTGGCAGAATTTGGTAGTTGACTTGTCCAGCATTTAAGCTTGCACATTTATGGCAGAATTCTCTCTGTTGTGAGAGGAGGGCATTTTCTTTACCCAAATGGCTAGTTTGCTACATTTGAAGCTATCCCTATATGGAGATTCTTTGATGCTCATCATCATCTTTGAGGTAGGTGGGGTGCTGGCAGGAGATGACTTGTCTCATTGTCAAAGAATCTTTAAAATAATAAAGACATTTTAAAATGCCATATTCTGTAGGTCTCTGAAATTTTTGAAGACTACCTATCTTTATGTAATTGATCTGTGTACAAAATCATATCTATCTGTTAAACCTAGGATGTATACTCTTGTGATAAATTAGACTAGTGTCTGACATGACTATGAGTTGATTAACTAGCAATGAACTTGTATTACCTAATATCCTAAATGGTTTTTAATAGCAATTTAAATGTATTGGAAGTAACCATGAATTTGTATCAGTATATTAAAGCTTATACTAATGTATCAAAAATAGACTTATTTTTGTATCAATATACAAAATCCTATACCAGAGTTAAAAAATAACCTTATTTGAGAATAACAAATAAAACCTTAAGTCGAGTAGATTCAATAATCTACCTTTTGTTTTATTATTCCTTTATGATATCCCTGTATTCCCCTTTCTTTCTTTTTAACCCCTTTCTCCTTTTCTAAGACAGAAAGAGAGAAAAGAAAAAGGAAGAGAAACCCCTGAGTTTAACATTGTTTTCTTTCTGAATAAGACCATTAATTATTTATAATCATCTCCCAATGGCAATAAACATTCATAGCCATAGAAAACAACCAAAAACCTTCCCAACCTCCCTTAAGGAAAATTGGACGTCATTCTCATGGATTTCTTCTAGCTGACATGTTGGACATGCAGAAATCCTGTTAGGGAGCCCAAAGAAAATTGGGGAAAAAATGGTTAATTAAGCAACAATTTACATTTGTAGTCCAGTCTTTGAATGTTGAGAAATTTCAGACTTAATAGAAATACTGTATGGAACAGTCTAAAATGCTGGACCAATTGAGATTAGTAGCTTTCTTCAAAGCTCTCTTGGGAGCAGGCTTTGATGAGAAACAGCAATTGCAGCAGTTTAGGCAGGAACAAGCAGAATGCTGAACATACAAGACGCTGGAACAAATATGTCAATGTCTTAGCATGCTGGAGGGATGAATTTTGTCAGGTTTGATCCAGCATCTCTGGTGTCTAGCCCTTTTGTTTTGCAAACATAACTTCTCACAAGCATTATACAGTTCTAAAATTATAAATTTATTAGACGTTCAGGATGAAACTAAGCTGTAAACCAATTTTATCTTTGCCAATTAAAAGAGTGGCATAATAAATTTTGAGGATATTGTAGCCAAGAATTTACTGGCCATGCATTGTTGAAATTCTAGCTGGAGACATATTTTATGTATCAGTCAGTTTCAGAGTTGTTTCCATGTAAAAGGCTAAGCAATATAAGTTACCATTATTATTCAACCTACAATCATTAGCATGTTGAAATCAAAACAAGGTTGTATAGATCAAAATATCTTTTTTGGGTTCTTGGGTGCCTGTTGTATTAGGCCAAACTGGTACCTATCTCCTGAGAGAAGGCCTCCCATTAAGTAGACAAGCTGGTTGCTATGAGCAACAAAAGATGGCATTTTAAAAAAGATTTATTTACTTATTTATTTTATGTACATGAATGTTCTGTCTGCATGTATGCCTGCACATGAGAAGAGGCCATCAGATCCCAGTATAGATGGTTGTGAGCTAACATGTGGTTGCTGGGAATTGAACTCAGGACCTCTGGAAGAGCAGATAGTGCTCTTAGCCACTGAGACAAATCTCCATCCCCCTATTTAGTAAATTTTATATAAACTTTTTAAATTTAAAGTTTAAGTTTAAGATACCTAGGCATCTTGTACCTGTTTAGAGGTTTGGGCCTAGGTTTTTATATATGTTGTAGCTATTTGTCTTATTCCCCTTTTTATATAGAATGGACAGTTATGCCTTTATAGCCAAACTTTATATAAATTCCCTTTTACTTTTAGCATTTAAGCATACCCTAGGCATCTTGTACCTGGGTTTTTACATCAGTTTTGACTATTTTTGGTTTGCCCCCTTTTTGATATGGGACAGACAGTTTTGCCTTTTAAACATATGAATTATAATTTTTGAGTTTTTAGGACTTAACTAGGCTGGCATGTACTTTGCCACTTGTAAGCCTCTTGGGTCTTTTTTGCATCAGGCATGACCAACATTTGTCTCCCATGAAAATGTCTCACATGCAAAGGATAAGCCAGCTTCCAGAGCAGTGTGACACCTTAAAATTTAGTCATTATTTAAAAGTTTTTTGACATGGAAGGCATGCAGTTTGCATGCTTGTCTCCCAGCCTAATTTTTGAGTCCTTACATTGACCAACAGAATATATTTCTTAAGCCAAAATGCCCTTTTTTTGTACCAGTTCTGTGGAAGTACCAGTTTTTGAGATTGGCTGGCCTTTTTAGAGCAGTGTGACTAAGCTCTCTTTACATAAACCTACAATTGATATGAATCCAATCTTTAGAACAGTAAGGACACAAAATCTATTACTAAGAAAAAAGGATTTAAATGGTAACCTTAAGGAAAATTTTGTCATTTTGAATCTTAGACTGTCTCTGCAAGTGAATAAACAGCAAGATTTGCCACCCTGGCTTTTATTATGTAAATTAGGTTGATCTGGAACTCAGAGATCTGCCTGTTTCTTTGTGTTGGGATAAAAGGCATGTGCCTTCATCACCTTGTTCAAATATTTTTTTCTCAAATCAATATCATTGTACCTCAAAGCCTTTAAATGAAAAACAAGCAAAGTGACAAGAAAATGTTCAGTTTTGGGTCAGTTGTGCCATTTTATGTTGTAACAAGCAAAGCAAAGTTGGTTAATTTTTAGAATATATTGAAGTTTCAGTGAATTGGTGGACCCTTGACAGAAAGAACTGACAAGTATCTAGCAGCCAGCGAACTTTGAATTTTAGCCACTTTTAATCTAATTTTATTAGGAAGAGTATCCTTTCTATTGTCTGTAGCTTAATATTTAATTCCTTGGTTTTCTCCCCCCCCTCCCGGTTCCGCCCCCATTTTCTCCTTCAAATTTCTTGGAGAAGACGTGGAGAAGAGACATCACAAATAAACATATTGCAACCATCTCCATTACTATGACAACCAAAACAAAGCCAAAAAGGCTTAAAACACCCTCTGCCATGACATTTTTTGTTTTTTTTATTTTAGATGCAGTTTTAAACTAAGCTCTGTATAGAGGTCTGCTTCCAGTTCCTTTCTTTACAGTCATGGCTGCTGAGCTGAGCCAGCCACCATACCCCTCCTGTTACACTGTAGTGGCAGCCAATTTTGTTATGTTAAGTCTCAGGTCTGCCCACAGTAGACTGTTTTTTTTTATTTCTGGGTGTGTTTAAGGGTCTCTCTTGAAACAATAATTAACCTGGGAGTTTTTGTTTTAAGTTTGGGTTGTATCACTGGGAGCTTATTCCCCCCATCAAATTATATTAAAGTAAGATTTAAAGGGTGTGGATACAAGATTAGTTGGTCCACATTTGTTGAACACTTAGATTAGTTGGGCGCCATTTGTTGTAGGTTATTAATATCTACTATTGATATATCTTTTAGTTAATCAGCACATTCTAAACCAGATGTATACCCAAATCACCACAAAGAGACTGGGATTTATTTAATTAACCTAGAACACAATGCTGGGCAATATTTACTCCATCCTAACCTCCAAACCCACATAATTTCCTACATTCAGATTTCACCCATTATACTTGCTTTAAGTCATATCTTAGGTCTGGCACATCTTTCCACGTGGTTCCAAGACCTCTCCTGGGGATTCTCCTACTCTCCTGCTTCCTTCTCTTCCTCCTCCCAACCAGGATGTCCCATCCTATCCTCTCCATTGCACAGCGGAGGGGCTAGTTATTTAATTGACAGTGTAGAGAACAGATGGTGGTGTGTTTACACAAACTTGAGACATGAGAATAAACATCACAATGCAATGTCCGGATTGAAACCAGATAGTGGGGCAGACAAATCAGCATTTGAATGAACAAGGGTAAGTTGTATACATTCCAAAAGAACATTATACCAACAGGTATACTCATGGTTTCTGGAGGTCCTTGAGAAGGGTTGCCTTAAGGGGATTTGAGTTGACAGGCTTTGGGAGGGAGATGTTTGCATTTGAATGACTGCAGCAATGTTCTCACCTTGCAGGGGCCTCAGAATCAGGCAGAAGAAAGGCCTTTTGGGCCATTTGTAGTCCTATTTTGTTGTTGTTGTTTTGTTTTATTTATCAGATGCCACATTAGAATGTTACAGGTCCTGATGACACCTGTGTTTGCCAGAAGGTGTGTGTGTGTACATGGATGTGTGCTGGGAACTCACAGCCTTGACCTACTTACTACACAAGCCTCTACTATGACTAGTTTAGAGAGAGTATCCTGATTGACTGGGATGCTGGAAATGGAGAAGAAAACTTGTCACTTAAGGAAAGAAAAAAAAAAAAAGAATTTTCCTGTGCTTTCTCTGGAGCCTGAAGGTACCCATCTCAGTGCTAGGGCTGGGAGCTGGGACCCTGTCCTCCTCTGCCCACTGCCTGTAGAGAGATCCCCTAGGAAACTCATTCTAGGACATTTCCTTCTGCAGTATGCTATTTTGATATGCAGCCTGGGGTTTTTCCCCCTTTAGGTGGGGGAAGAGTGTGTGGGAACAGGGCAAGGTCTGTGTGATACACTACTGTACTTCAAAATCCCAGGCCTCTTTGTATTTACCTACCAAACATTTTGTGAACTCCCCTCTGTGGCTTTTCCACTTGGAGCCCTAAGGAAGTTGAATATACTTCTGGGAGACTGTTGAGATTAGAAGGTTTCTAAGGTCCTTGTCCTACAAGAACAGAACTTGTGTGGACATGGAAGGAAAGGACAGGGACCAACGCCTGGAGGAGTGGAATAACTGTGGATCTGTCCCAGCTGTCACCAAAGACTCCCGGGGTCATCTTCCCTCTCAGCCCTCTGCATAAGGTACATTAAGATATGCATAATCCTCAGTTCCTTCTGACATTACCACCCACTGATCATGGTTTCACAGCATCTATAGACAAAGTAGACAATAGGGGCCCAATTTCCCATTTAAACCATGCACTGCATGATGGGTGGCATTAAACAGGAAGGTTTCCTTCAAAAGCTGCGGATATCAGAGTTGTTACTGCACAAAACTGCTAGGGCTGAGAGACCCTTCCCTGGAAGTAGTGTGATAATATTCAAAGAGGGACTCTAAGTGGGATTAAGGTGGGTACCTCTCCGTAGCATAGTTCAACTCATTCCCTTTTTATGTCCCACCTCCCACCATATGAGGACACTGTCTTTCCCGTTCAGATGCTGCTGCTTTCAAGGGCCAACTTAAAAGAAGAGACTGGGCTCTTCCGAGAGAATCAAGCCTTCAGAAGCCTAGATTTTTTATTACTTATTACAGGACATTGAGAAAACAGTGAAGGATAAAGGGAGAAATAGCCATCTTCACAGGGCTTGAGATGCAGAGGCAGATGGAAGTTCAGGGATGGTGTGACACTCATTCTTTGCAGGCCAAGATGGCTGGCACAGTATTAGACTGCTCTTGTCCATGCAGGAAATGCCTTCTCATCCATGTGTGTCTGGCTTCAGGTTAGGTCTGATTAAATTCTCATACTTCGGAAGTAAAGTTTTGCTTCTAGGCTATATCTCATGTCTTAATATTATAATTTTTTTTTTGTTAAGTTTTGGGCTTGTTTGTTTGTGTAATAGTCAGAGTTCTCTATGGAAGCAGAGTAGTTTACAGGGTGTGGCCCAGATAGTCCAACAATGGCTGTCTACCAACAGAAAGTCCAAGAATCCAGTAGTTGCTCAGTCCATGAGACTAGGTGCCTTAGCTGGTCCCCAGTTATACATCAGAATCTCAGAGAAGTAGGCTTTAATCCCAGTGATGGAAAAGATTTACCAGCAAATTGAGAGAAATTAGGCAAAGAAAGCAAGTTTCCTTCTTCCATGTCCTTTATATAGGATGCCAACAGAAGGTTTAGCTTAGATTTAAAGATCTTTACACTTCAAAAGATCCAGAGTATAATCAGGCCTTCTTATCTTAAGTGATTTAATTAAGAAAAAAAAATCAGCAGGGTGGTGGTGATACACACCTTTAATACCAGCACTTCTGCAGGCAGAAGGAAGTACATCTCAGTGAGCTAGAGTGAGTTCCAAGACAACCAGGGACACAGAAACCCTGTCTCAAAAGATGCAAATAACAAAAACAAAGAACAAACAAAACAAAACAAAAAGGAAAAGAAAGAAAAGAATTCCTCAAAGAATGCCCAGCCACTTCGGTTTTAGTTAATTCTAGTTGACAACCAAGAATAGACACCACAGTTTGTCTTTAAATATTGTCTATCTAAATATGTTGATCAGGATGGCCTCGAACTTGTGATCCTCCTTTCTGAGTGTGCTGAATGCTGACGTTGCAGGAGCGCACTGCCATGTCATGCCCTTACTTCCTTAAGATGGAATAACAGGTAGGTATACATCTCTCAGTATGTTCAGTTCAGGGAATTGTCCAGGACCTTGAGAAAAAAAAGATGAGGATGCTAGTCTGCATTTTAAATAAAATAATATTTACATATGTGTAACCTGTGTATATATTTTATATGCCTTTAATGGTTGCTAGATGAAGTCTAACACTTAATACTATAGAAATACTATGTATAGTTCCAAGATAGTGGCGATCAATGTATACTGTATCTAAGGGGAAGGAAGATCAGAGACTTGAAAACCCATGAGTAAACAGGTGGCTGGATCCGAAACACAGACTTCGGTGCTTCCTGGACTGGAGGGGATATTGAGGGAGTTGGGAATGATCGGAACCAGTCCCACCCCCGTGGCGGTCTCCTGGGTTCAGAAGCCATGATCTGTGAGCCCATACCCTTTCTGCACACTGGAGAGAGTGCATGCCCCTAGGTCCAGTGACCCTCCACTCCAACAGCAAGAAATCAGATCCCTCATACTCTCCTAAGGGCAGCAACTGGATTCTGGGGACAGCATCTCAACCTCTAAACTATGGTTCTACTGGTAGACCAGGTGGACAATAAAATCATTTGTGTCCTGGATCCAAGATAGGGAAGCCCAGGCGAATCTGAGTCCTAGGAGCACAGTGTCTGATAGGCCTGAAAGCTGCAGCTCAGCTGTCTTCTGAGGCACCTGGGTCCTCTGTGACTACCACCTGAAGCAGATGCACCCACTCCCTCCTGCAGCCGAAGCTTCCACCCATGCTCTCTAAGTTACTACCTGAGATGCCCGTGCTACGCCCATCAAGGCACCCATGCTAGTGCTTCTTGCCCTTCAAGGCAATGGTGCCTGAGCTCCTGACCCTCAAGGTACTCTCAACTATGCTTCAGCTTTTAAGGTACCTGCACCTGCTCCCTGCCCTCTGAAACAGCCACCCCAGTGTGGCTGCATCCAAAATACCAGCAATCATTTATGTTCCCCTGGACCTCTCTGGTCATACTGAAGACCACAGAATTCATCAAACACAGGCAGGTCCAGTCTTTAGGGCAGGTTCAAGGAACAAACAACCACAACTATGGACAACCAGATGGTTAAAGGCCAGCATAAGAACACAATCCACTGCAAATCAAAACGACCCTGAGATTTCACCTTACACCCACCAGAATGGCTAAGATCAAAAACTTAAGTGACAACACATGCTGGAGAGGATGTGGAGAAAGAGGAACCCTCCTCCATTGCTGGTGGGAATGTAAACTTGTACAACCACTCTGGAAATCAACTTGGTGCTTTCTTAGACAATTACGAATAGTGATTCCTCAAGATCTAGCTATACCACTCCTAGGCATATATCCAAAGGATGCTCAAGTACACAACAAGGACATTTGCTCAACTATGTTCGTAGCTGCTTTATTCGTAATAGCCAGAACCTGGAAACAACCCAGATGTCCCTCAGTTGAGGAATGGATACAGAAATTGTGGTACTTTTACACAATGGAATACTACTCAGCAATTAAAAAGGAGGAAAGCATGAAATTCGCAGGCAAATGGTGGGACCTGGAAACGATCATCCTGAGTGAGGTATCCCCAAAGCAGAAAGATGAACATGGTATATACTCACTTATAT